>OX421448.1:8425847-8440847 GCA_949126865.1 Montipora capitata | reverse complement strand
TTTCCAAGGACTGCTACGAGGGAGAAAACTAAGTTTAAAGCACAAATTGCGATCATGAATGCTCTGTGATGATAAACAAGATGCAAAGTTATCTCCAAATAGTGCTCACAAAACTCCGAAACGGTCATGTTCATGATATATATTCTCAAATCTGCGAAACGACTTCGTGTTTGAAGACGCCCTGACTATTTTACGGCACATTCAATGACAGTTTTTCATGATTTCGCTTAATCACAGAACCATTGATTATCAGGGTGAGTTTACTTGGAGGTAGTTGTTACATCAATTCCGGCAAACTTATTCCATCGAAGGTTGCAGGTGTTAATCGTTGTAAAAACCGTGCATGTTGCTTTCAGCAGCTATCTCCATACGTAATTAATTGGAACTTGGGATCTTCCTGTGTAATTTCCTTAGAGAATACCAATTTACTCTCAATGATGTCTTACCATGCACGACTTTTTCGTTGACGTCAAGTCAGTTTTAGCTCTGCAACTGTTAAAGATTGGAAAGCACAAGGGAATCCTTGAAGGAAAAACACCCGATTGTTTGACTGCTTCTCTTATTTTAGTCTCTGTGTTTTTTCCTTTATCGCCACAAAATTGCTATAAAGCGTGTCAAGGCGAGGGCAGTCTTTTTGCGGGATTAAAAATCAACAAAACAAATGTTACCATTTGTTAGCGCCCCATTTGAAACCGCCGACTCGGCATGGATGCAAGGAACTCACACACAGCCCATCCAAAGTTGAAGTGTTTCCAGCGCGTGCCCCATTAATTAAGCACCTGAATATCAAATGCAAATATGAAACCTGTCATCGCTTTCTTCGACGATCATTGGACAAGGTTCACTTGAGAGCACATGTAATACGAGGAATCATGCAGATCCGTGGAGTCATCAGCCTCGGCCCTCTAGCAGGCCGGAAAACAACCTCCGCCGTCTATATAATTAATCATGAATGAAATAAGCGTATATACTTGATCGCGCTCTTCAGATACTTAACAATTATTCCATGTGCGCGCGTCGGATATACACTATACAACACGCACGAATGGAACAATTGTTTTATTTAATTTTCATTACATTCTGAGCTGTTTTAATTACAGAACGACAGGATGTTGTCTCAGTTTTTACAAAACGACCGACACAATCAGTTTCCATATAGGGTCATTACGGTATATTTAGGAAATAAATCCCTTCGGGTGGATGGTTTTTCGGCTGATAATGTCCGCGGCTGTCCGAAAAATGAATATTTTGCCGAGAAACGAAGCTTCGAGGGCAAATATGAAATTTTGAGCAAGCCAAAGAGAAGTTTATTTATTTTATAACCCTCCCATTAATTTCCATATCGCGAAAAAAACAGTTCGTAAAAGGCCAGCCGTTTGATCTGACGGGGATGCTTCGAATTTTTTGGTAATAGCTAAATTAAAACGTCGGCCGGGGCCGGGGCCGGGGCCGGGGCCGGGGCCGGGGCCGGGGCCGGGGCCGGGGCCGGGGCCGGGGCCGGGGCCGGGGCCGGGGCCGGGGCCGGGGCCGGGGCCGGGGCCGGGGCCGGGGCCGGGGCCGGGGTTGGGGTCGGGGTCGGGGTCGGGGTTGGAGTCTGGGTCGGGGTCGGGGTCGGGGTCGGGGTGTCTTTTCTTTTCCACTTTTGTTCTTTCAATTTTTGTCGTTCAATTCTCCTGTATTGTTATTGTCGAATGACCGGCATCTGTCCTTAGTTTATGGCGCCCAAAAAAAATGATAAAATAAATTAAAGAACCTGCGGAAGCTATGAAAGCTCTTGAGGGACATATACAAAAACAACAAAAACGAATAAAGTATCTAAAGCGTTTTTCTGTTGTCGTAGAAGGCCCGTTCTCACTGAATGATCACTTGTTTGTTGAAGCTCGCAGCGAATTTGGATCTTGTGGTGCCTTACTACTTTGTAAATTCTTGCATATGCGCAAGATGTAAAAAGGAATGCAATGCATCCCATAACAATATTTACTACCTCAGAGTGTTTTGGAAGTGAAATAAATGTGAATGCAGCAGCGATGCTTATCACCCACAATAACACCAAAAGTACTGCAACTCGCCTTGTCGTGACAAGTTCATGATATCGCAAATGGAGGATAACCCAAAGCAATCTGTCCACAGTGATAGCTGTAATAGTAAGTAGCGATGCACAGGCGAGGAAAAATTCTTGGAAGGAAAATGCGTTAATGAGTTTATGATTCAATACATTCTTTGTAAAAATTCGGATTTTCAAAGACGCTTTGCGCAGAGATTATCTGGTATTATTTCATGGTTGGCACATTTTCTTTTGTCATTCAACGACCGGTATTTAACTTACACCTAATGTAAAAAGTAGCAGGGAAGAGCGGGGCTGATGAATTAAATTAAAAGGGATTTATACAGATAAATCCCTCGAATGAGGAATTTTGTAGAACAACCCAAATACAAATTAAGGCTAACAAATTTTCATCGATCCCCTTCTCTTCTCAACAAAAAATGAAATTCTGATTATGAAATTCTGATTATGAAACTGACACTGATTAAAAGCAGCGCGTCCAAATTCAGAGCGTTGATATTATTCCAAAGACCTAACATCTCTATGCCCGGTGCGCTTCATGAAAAACTTCAATTTTCCCTCGAAAACTTGTATGTAATTCCTTTCTGCAGCGCTCTGGTTGCTATTCTTGCACGGAGGCTGAGGTTTGTAAATTGACCCTCTATTCCAGCGTCTTTGATGGGTTTCAACACTAAGAAAATTTCTCCTACAGCTGAACAAAACAGAGTTGAGGTGAACTGTTGTTTGCGTAATAACGCTCAATTCGCAATTTTGCGTATGAAGAACTCCTCGCCGCTGTCCATGACAGGAACGCATGAACAGACTACTGGTGCGTAGAAAAAAAATGGTTAAGAATTAAATTAAAACAACTAAAGAAACGGAAAAAAAAGCTAAGTCCCTTGCGGACCATAAATAATTCAAAGTCTGTCGTTTCTCAAAAACCTTTGAAAATCACGCCGTTATGCCATGAACTTTTTCAAAAGTCTATTTTTTCAAAATCCTGTGAAAATCCCACAATTATGTCAATTCCATTGTCTTCGTTTCGATCCCTCGAAGGTGTGAACCGTTAAATTAGCCAGTACTTGTTCCCTTGAACAAAATATCTGAATTATTTAATCATAGTAGTATGGGTGGAACAACAGCGGCGGAAAATTCAGTTAAGTTTTTACAATATTAAGAAAAATAGGTGTCTTTTACATTTTATAATAATCTATCAGAAATAAAGGCTAGAATTGCAGAATACCCGGCCCACCAAATTAGCATTCTCATTAGCATTCTCGTAAAATGTTAGCTTTTATTTTGCGGTTCGGTTAACTACACTTTTCACGAGGTCGTAGGAAGAAGAAAGCACTCGTTTAGAAGCTTGCCCTTTAACACTTTTCTTTTCATTCATCGACTTCGGGACTGCGGACCGCGTTGATAGCTTTTTTAGTAGGACATTTGGTGGGCCGGGTATTCTGCAATTGCTCCCTCAGGCGCGCGAAGCGCGCCAGCGGAGCACCATGGGTAATATTTTTTGGGTAACCTATCGATACGAGAAATTTTGGTTGTGACATCACTTACGTCCGCCCGTACAGACTGTTGGGGTGGAGGTGGGGAGGCAGGCCAGCCTCTGGGGACGGGAGTGTTCGTGCAACTTTCCTTGGCGGGAAATCGTGTGGCAGCGTTGCATTGGCAACCCGCGTTTTTATGGCGGGAAATCATGACAGGAATAAAGATAAAAGGATAACAGGATAAATCTTAAAGAACAGAAAAGAGCACGAGAGAAGAAGAGACGAAATTTGAGCAATTTAAGCGAAGAAATCCTCGAGAGAAGCCGAGGAAGGAGAAGAAGAGAAAATTTCAATGAAAATCAACGTAAAGCTAAGAGAAATAGAGCGAGAGCCAAAACACTTATTTACAACGGTTAGCTTTCAGGTAATGTTTTCCTTCTTAATATATACCTCGCTGCCTTACATATTTTGTAAAAATAGCTAAAAAAAAAAACGAAGAAGGCCTGAAAACGTTTGCAATTCCGTGTTGGCAGAGATTCAATCACATTTATAGGCTTTTTGTGTCAAATGGATGTCCAGTTGTCAGCTGCTTTGTTTAAATGTGAAATTGCCGTCGAGTAAGCGAGCTTTAGGTTGACTTTTTAACGAGTAAAGATTTTTGCTATTGTTCTGAAGTAAAGAGAGAGTCGAGAGAGAGGGAGTAAAGAGTGACAGTCAAACGGAAAATGTTGTGAAAGAGATAACTGTGCATGTAATTTTAGTTTTAGTTGTTGATTAAAATTGTTGGTTATTGTTTGCAAAGCTTGTTTGTTTAAGCCTCATTTACATTAGCAAGTTTTCCTTGACAAGTGCATTTGTCAAGGAAAACTTGCCGACTGTACACACTAACAAGTTCTCCTTGACAAGTTTTCCTTGGCAGTGTAAATGAAAAATATGACAAGTTTCCTTCACAAGTGCACTTGACAAGTAATTTACACTAGCAATATCGTCCTTGACAAGTTTTTCCCTGACAAGTCAGCATGCTAGTTTTTGAACAAGGGCACTTGTCAAGGAAAAACTTGTCATATTTTTCCATATTTACACTGCCAAAGAAAACTTGTTAGTGTAAATGAGGCTTTACTGCATGCTGTTGGCTCATGATCCGGTGTTTGATCTGTTTGATCACTACTGTAAACTGTACAAACTAATGACGATTAATTTTGTACTTTGTGCAGAAGCATAACTATTTCCGTAAATACTATATGCTCTTTTTTTATAAGAACCTTTTTTATAAGAACGTTGAGGCTGAGATTAACCAAAATTATAAGAACGTATTAAGAACACTCCTCAGGCTGAAGGCGCTGTTACACTGTGAAATCAGGGCGGAAATACCTATAAGCGCCCCGGTGAAATGTTTCGTGCAACTTGTCTCGCAATGTTTTGGCGACATTGTGGCGGAACAAGTTGCACGAAGCATTTCACAGTGTAACAGCGCCTGAGACTGAGTCGAGTGAGAACTTTTTTATTTTGATGTTTGTATTTTAAATGAAATCATGAAATAAAGGCAAAGAAATGTAAATTAACCCAAATACTTAAGGTCATATTTAGTAAAACCAGAAACCCATAAGGGTTGAAACGTGTAACGCGCGTTCACAGCTTCCGAATATTGAGTGCAAACTGACTGGTTGAATGTTTCAATGCTAAGTACCATATTTGGAAACCCCTCGCTCTTGTTGTTCCAAATATGGTACTTAATTGAATATTCGTAAGCTTGTTTCCCAGAACACAAAGGGCCTTTACAAGTTTCAACCCTTATCCTTATGGGTTGGTTTCTGGTATACATAACGATGGTTTTCTTCAGGGGCGGATCCAGGAAGAGGTGGATTGGGTGGCTGGCCACCCCCCGCCCCCCGCCCCCCAACCCTTTAGAGAAGCCACCAAAAAAATATAATACGTGAAAAAAGAAAAACGGAAATATGAGTGCATGGGTCCCGAAAAATATAGAAATACGTGGGTAGCAAAAACCTTGAGAAGCCAAATTGCGATCAGAAACAGCGTACAGAAGCATTTAATTGACATTAGAAATTGGCGTTGTCAAGCATATGACACAACTGCGTCAATGAGTTCAGATAAAAAGGGAGTTCAAGCTGAGCTAGCTAAGGACCCTCCTAATGCAGAGTATCAAGGTTGCTGCCTTCATTCGATCAACCTTGATTGTTATATGCTATGCTTGCAAAATAAATTCAATTCAAAACATGATGGATTCTTGCCATGAATTGTTCAGTTTTTTTGACAACTCACCAAAGCGACAGAAATTCTTAACGACCGTAGTTGACGCCCTTTCCCCAGAGAATAAGAAGCGCAAGCAGAAAAAATTGTGTAAGACGAGGTGGATCGAGAAGCACTCCACATCTGAAACAACTTTTGATTTGTACGAAAACATTGTCATCACACTTAATGAAATACGTGTACCCGCAAATGATGACGTCCGGTTTTTTCCAAGCAACGAAGAATGGAGCTGGGATGCCAAAACTAAGGCGATGGCAAATGGACTGCGACACAGTATGATAAGCTTTGGACATATTTTCAGCTTTGTTTGTGCTAAAGAGATGCTGGAGCAGATGCGACTACTCGTCACCGCTCTGCAAGAAAAGTTTGCCGAGGTATACTTTGGTTTCCAGAAAATTGAAGAAATTATCAAGTCCTACACAGAGATACGCAATGCAATTTACGCGTGGTTTCAACGCATGTACCAGAAAGCTCTTAGTCTATCAGAAGTGGTATATAGGAGGGTCTGAAGAACGTCCACGTGTTTGCAGTAGACAAAGAAATCGAGAAAACTACCCATCAGAGTCAGCTGCACAGTACTGGAAACGAACGGTGGCAATACCTTTCCTTGACGTAATCTGTTCAGAACTCAAAATTCGCTTCAGCAAGGAAAGGAGGGCACATTATGAACTCTGAGCTCTTATTCCTCAAGTAATCACTTCTATGTCTGAATAGTCCACAGTAGAACTTGCGCAAGTACTGCATGGGGATTAAGAAGTGAGACCATCTGATTCCATTGCCGTCATCTTTCGAAAGTGACCTGTTTCGATGGATCCATCTCGGTCTCCTCACTATTAGTGAAACACGCAGACAACATCTTCTTTCCAAACGTGAGGGAACTTCTAAAAATTCTCGCCATCTGGCCTATGGGGAGCACGGAGGAGGGAAAGGTCATTTTCTTGTATTCGGAGGATCCATACTTGGCTTCGCAACACAATGACCACCGAACGTCTCTCAGATTTGGCCGTCATCGCCATGCATGCAAATGCAGTTACCATCGATAGAAGTGTGGTTTGTCAGAAATTTGTGACGCTGCACCCTAGACGAATGACGGCGTCTACACGTTTGGCCGACTATGTTAGTAAGGTGTATTATTAGCTTCTACTTCTTTTATTTCGTGTCGTTTCAAAAGTTTGTTACAGTCTCCAATCTGTCCTTCCTAAATCGCCAAATTTGGGGACAAATGCGGACAACTTAAATTATATTAACGCATAGTTTGGTGGCCGAATGTATCAACCACCCCCATTAAAAAATCCTGGGTCCACACATGACACACATCTCAGTTTAGGAGCAGTTCTTATTTAACATCGTTACAAAATATTAAACTTCAACACCATCAAAGCAAGCACTCTGATAGGTTTCCTAGTCACGTCCGCAAGATTTCAGTTATTAAAAAACTATACCATGAAAAATGAAGAACATCTTTAAGAACGTTTTCAGCCTCAGCTCCAAAATTAGGCGTTTTTATAAAAAACAAGAGTGTATAATTTGCTTTCTGGGGTTAGAGGGGGGAGCTCCGGTTTTAGGCTTGGCTAAATCTATATATTTTATTAGGTTCAAATTTTTCAGAGATACAATACAATACATACTTAATTGACCGCTCCCCACAGGGGCTTTAGATCAGAGGGCCACTGAAAGACAACGAAACGACGGAACAGAACAACAACCACTGCTAAGAATCCCGACTGGCCGAAGGCAAACCAGTCGGTTATTTGCAAGTGCAGCTGGGAACTTGAACCAGGGACTACAAGGATCAAATTCAACGAGTGGTCAGACTGACGAGTCTTGAACCCGGGATCTCCCGTTTGCGAAGCAAAGCACCCAAACCACTGGGCCACACTGCCTCTAAAGAAATAGCTTATTGTGCATGGATACACTTTCAATATTCAGTACATCATTCTAGGCTGACTGATTTGAAAACGATAGCCTTGCGCTAATGAGACAAAAAATGCAAACAAAAGATTCTCCTGTATGACAAACACTAGCTTACCATTTGCTGTTTCACGTGGTTGCGATTGATAGAGTGGTTTTTTGGTCGTGCATACGCGAAGCGTATAAACAAAGATTATCTTTAAGGGTAAGAATACGCAAATTTCTCACTCACTCAGACGTAAACTAATCGATAAGTCAACGACCAATATCGATTTTCTCAAGATATGCCAATTTGTCACTCACTCAGTTGAATTCAAATCGATATGGCAACGATCAATATCGATTTTCCGACGTTTCATTTTCCGAAGTAATGCCGCAACGTAATACGGTGATTGACTTTTCTTCTTTCCGACGGGATTGATACTCGTTGCAGTCAGCGTGTGTTACCGAGCCAATGCTCAGTGGAAGACTAAAGTTGTCACTGTGCTATGAGGGGTCTGCTATGTGTGGTAAAAATGAATGCGAATAGACATTTGCTCGTCGATCCGCCTGGTTCAAATGTGTACTCGTATTAGCAAAGGAGCACATCGTGAGATTGCCGTGTACAGTGACAACTATATTCACCTAAAGCAAAATCGCTCTTTTAATTTGTTATTATTTGATCATTCTATTGGTCAATATTCAATACCGTTATAAGATATACTAGGAACACATTTAAAAGCAAAAGGTGCTTAAATGTAAGGACGTGCTTAAAAGCTCTCGATAGCTGTGTTTATAAAGTTGAGAAATATCCACAACAGATGTTTTCGGTATCACATTCTTGTAGTTGAACTGCGAAGCATTCCCTTTACGTCAAGAATCAACACGAATTCACTCTTTCCTAGCTAAATGGCTGTCCTCTGCTACTTCATAGCCTTTTAAGAACCTCGTACAAAGTTTAAAGGAGCGGGCCGAAAACACCAGTTGGCGATTATTTTCACCTGGTTCTTTTGTATCTATAAAAATAAGGCAATCAAATACAGCATGTTTCATGATCCGTTCCAGATTTCGTGAAAGGTTGAAACGTTTTGGAAACAATTCGTGTTTTTACTTATTGCAAACTGAGGCATTCGTTGCTGTTTACAAAGATGAGGACCCTTCAGATATTTGAAAATGACCTGGCCCCAGTTGTTCGAAGGGTGACACTGGATAAATCACTCTCCACTGGATGACTCAATTGGTTTTGCTAGTGTTTATCCGCTGGATAGAGTTATCCCCCTTTTGAACAACCGAGACCAGGTGTAGCCTGCCAATGATAACGCATTCTTTTTAGATAAAAAATCAAACACGAATTCAGTCATAATTTCCTAACAAGATCAGAAAGCAACTGATCGCAACAGAACTCCCAGTTTGTAAGCAATGTATCCACGATTTCTTCACAGTTCACCTTTGATTGTAAACTAGAAGTGGTCAGTTGGTCGACGTGGTACAATAAGAATGTACATGCACTCGCAGAGCGTGCAAAATTAGCCCTGACACTGGTGCTTCTTTTCTTGGCTGGTTCCATTAGTTTCTTCATTGAGTTATGCTATATTCAATACCATCTTCCCTTTAATGCCTCGAAGAGAAGCAAAACAGTATTTTGTGCATTGCGCTTCTCACATTTTGTCGTATTTCTCTATATCGCCAACAGTACAGGATGGGGTTTAGCGATGAATTAAGAAAAATGAGGGAAGTTGTGGTGTGATGATACACGCCGACTGCAAAACTGCTGTCAACCAGAGGGATTATGCTCACAAAAACGTGAGGAAGATAACAGACAACAAAAACAACGTAAACGAGGAAAACATCTAAAGCGTTTTTCTGTTGTCGAAGAAGGCCCGCTCTCACTGAATGATCACTTGTCTGTTGAAGTTCGCAGCGGATTTGGATCTTGTGTTGCCTAACAACTTTGTAAATTCTTGCATATGCCCAAGATGTAAAAAGAAATGCAATGCATTCAACAGCCACTGTTACTATCCTATATTGTTTTACGAGTGAAATATATGTGAATGCAGCAGCGATGCTTATCACCCATAATAATAGCAAAAGTACTGCAACCCGCCTTGTCGTGACAAGTTCATGATATCGCAAATGGAGGGAAACTGAAAGCAATCTGTCCAATGTGATAGCTGTTACAGTAAGTAACGAAGCACAGGCGAGGAAGAAAGCAAAGAAATTATAAGCAGATAAAATGCCCGGACAGAGGAATTCGAAGTTGTTAGTTCCATCTACTTTCATCTTTAAAATAACTGTCGTTATAGCAGAAGTAGAGAATTGCGCGAACAATCCTACCGCCAGATCTGAAAAAGCGAGGCTACTGAATAACATCTTTAAATTTGTTTGAATCGACGAGGCCTTGAACAGAGCTCGGATTACGAGAATATTTCCAAGGACTGCTATGAGGAAGAAGAGTAAGTTAAAAGCACAAATTGCGATCGAGAATCCTTTGTGATGATAAACAAGTTGCAGCCTTCTCTCCAAACTGTGCTTACAAAACTCCGAGACGGTCATTTTGGTGTATATTCTCAAATCTTCGAAACGACTTTCTGTTTTGAACAAACCCTGCTATTTCACTGCCATATTCAGTGACAGTTTTTCATGATTTCGCTTAATGACAGAACCATTGATTAGCAGTATGAGATTGCTTCCATCAATTCCGGAAAATTTATTCCATCGAAGGTTGCAGGTGTTAATAATTGTAAAAGCCGTGCAAGTTGCTTTCAGCAGTCTTCATACGTAATTTGAACTTACGATCTTCCTGTTTTTCCGTGCCAATATACACTATATGATGTAGTACCATGCAGGACTTTTTCGTGGATGTGAAGTCAGTTTCAGTTCAAGCCTGGAAAACACAATGGAAACCTTGCCAGAAAAGAGCCGGTTGATTGTCTGCTTGTCCTATAGTAGTGTCAATGTTTTTCCTTTATCGCCATAAAAGTGCAATAGAGCGTCTCACGTGGCGAGGGCCCTCTTTTCACGGGATGAAATTAAAAGTGACTATGCCGTGATAACGCTGTGTTTGGAAGCACCGACTTGGAATCGATGTGAGGAACCCACACACAACCCATCCAAGTTGAAATGACGGTTTTCAGCTCGAGCTCAATTAATTAAGCACCTGAATATCAAATGCAAATATGAAACCTGTTATCGCTTTTTTTTCGACGATCATTGGACAAGGTTCACTTGAGAGTACATATATGACGAGGAATCATGCACACCGGTGGTGTCATCAGCTTCGACTCTCTACTTGGCCGGAAAACAACCTCAGCTAACCTCCGCCGTCTACGTAGTTCATCATGAATGAAATAAAGATATTTATTTGAAGTACGAGTTATAGACGAAAGATCAATTTCGTCTATAACTCGCACTTGAAATTAACAATTATTCCATGTGCACGCGTTGCCTATGAGATGGTAAATAGCCAACGAGGAGCGTAGCCTCGCAGTCTTATATGTAGGGTGCGTTCGATTGACCGTATTCCGGAATAGGAATACATGGAATATAAGTTAGAAATCCTTCGTTTTTACGGAGATTCACGTTAAAATGGTCAAACAACGGTTAAAATGGTATTTTAAACATATTTTTCATGCCACGTATTCTTATTCCGGAATAGGGTCAATCGAACGCGCCCCCAATAAACGGGAATGGAATATTAAATGTTTTATTCAATTTTCATTAAATTCTGAACTGTTTTAATTACAGAACGACAGGATGTTGTCTCAGTTTTTACAAAACTACGGACGCAACAAGTTCCACATAAGGTCACTACGGTTTATTGAGCGAGCCAATCAGAAAGCCAGATACCCAGTATCCCAAATTGAAAGTTTATTCTCAAACTCTTTAATAATTCATAACGTTATTAGCCAATCAGAGTGCGCCACTTTGGTCAGGTGCATGTATCTTGATACCCAATGAAACTACAGATCAAGACACTTGAATTTAAATGAACCTCTATGCTAATAAACCTTCCGGGAAAAAACCCCTACAGGGCGTCAAGTGGCAAATGACACTCAGAAAATAGGAAGATAGGAAAGACCGTGGCCAAACAATAGGAAAAACAGGAATTCTCATTCCAAAGTAGTCAGAAAAATAGGAACAAAATAGGAAGCTTTCTTTGAATTCTACCCTCTTAACAAACCCAACAACAGCTCTGTTCCACAACCCAATGCCTTATTTAATTTTTAAGAGACAAGATAGCTTGCATCCTTCACAGAAACAAGTGTTAAAACTTCTTACCAAGGAAAACTCAGTTTTCAGCCACCAAATTACATGACGTACAGTACTTTCCGCTAAGATGTCTTTAAGTTTTGAAACTGAGGAAGATAAGAAGCAAGAAATTTTTTTTGTAAACAGTTAATATAACATCAAAGTTCTGAGTTACCAAATGTCTTTCATACAATAAAACCAACAAAGACTGTTTGTAACCAAAAAAGTCCAATGCTTACTATTTTTTGGCTCTTTTAACAGACTGGGTAACCTTAGCTTTGCTCTTATTTTGGGCAGTGCTTGTTGTTGACGACATGGCCTTGTCCAACAGTTTATGCTGTTTTTCAGCCAACAATTTCCTCTTTTCTCATTGCATCGTCTCGCTTGCTCTTATCAGTCTCGACCATCATTGTGGCTACACAGACATTTAATTTACACTTTTTTCTCAGTGTTAACACAATTCTGGCCGCAAAGTTCTGTACAAACTTATGTATACCAGAAAGTACAGCTACTATCTACAACGAATGAATAAATGTAGTCAAAATAAACTCACCTCCACGCGATTGGGCGTCAAAACCTCTTCATAATACTTTTAATTGGCCTGAAATTATATTTCCTTGAATTAAAGTGATGCGCAGTGGAAGTTGATGTCAACTTTCGTTAAGCACTTTAGAAGCTGAATTAAATTTTCTTGTGTTCAAAAGTTTATTCATAGTTATTTATAGTTACGTCTTGTCCTTTTTTGGACATGAACAGGTTAACGCGTTAAGTATTATGCGGTGTATAAACACGAGTTTGTTTGTAAAGAATACCACTCTAACAGCCATCAATGCAAAAAACATGTCTGAAAAATAGAACTTTGTTTGAATAAAATATTGCTATAAAGACAAAGATACAACTCTCTTTTAAGAAATGGCATCTTGTTTGAAAACAAAGAGGATGAAATTGGATTGAATAACTTGCCTCCTTATAACATGGCAGCTGCACAAGCATGCAAATGACCTCCCAGAATCCTTTGTATGCTACCAACAACACTGAGAAAGTCTGGGCACGCGTTTCAGAAGGTTATCATTCAAGCAGGCTTTAAATTCAGTGGTGTAGCAGCTCTCGTAACCTGCCATTGTTTGCTATTGCAAGCAGCTGCTATTGTTTTTATGTCTAAGTCATTGTTTAAATTGTTTAGTCTTTTGTTTCTGGGTAGGATAGCGAGCCAATCACATTATACGTAACGAGAGCTGCTACATCACCCTTTAAATTCCCCGCGTGCTTTTGACAGAAAGGTTTCTTTTAATTTACCAACTTTATTGAGAATTTTACATCAACTATTTCAAATGTTCCCCGGCACTACGTAAAACCCTAAAAAATAGAAAAAACTAGGGGAAAATAGGAAGCAGGCTAAAATATAGGAAAAAATAGGAACATGACGCCCTGCACATATAAACAACACCTGCGCACTATTCATTTTAAATTTCCCGAATATTCAAAACAAAACTTTTGCAGTACTTTTTATCATTACAGATCAGAGAATTAAAAACAAAAATGGACGCCCAATAGTTCAGCGAAAGAGCATCTATTTCAGCAATGTCTACACTCAAGGCTTGAACCTTGTGTAGTTCGTAGTCTTTGAAAAGTCCACCGCAATCTAAAACCGGCACTCGTACGTTTCTTAACCTCAGCCAATCGGCGAAAAATTTCACAATCCAACTATTTACTATTTTAATATTTACGATTTTGTCGTTCCCAAGCTCTCTTTTATCGTTTTATCGACGATCATTGGACAAGGTTGAGATCGGTGGCGTGATTAACTTCGGCTCTTTACTCATCCGGCCGGAAAAACAACCTCTGTGTTTTCCAATTTCAGCTCCACCACGCAGTACGCAACATGAGCAAAAAACCATTAGGTTTATTTTGGCGGATTAGGCCGAGCACCAGTAACTATAACGATACGTTATACCAACAACCTAACACAAGATCTAAGTATTAACGGCATAAAACAGAGACAGAGCTGAGCGACAGTTTACACAGATACTACTGTCAGACGGAGGCCAGGAAAAAACCTGCCGCAAAAACACACTACTTTATGCAGAAGCATAACTATTTCCGTAAACACTATATGCTCTTTTTTTTATAAGAACCTTTATTATAAGAACGTTGAGACTGAGATTAACCAAGAACAATCCTCAGGCTGAAGGCGCTTTTACACTGTGAAATGTTTCGTGCAACTTGAGTCTCGCAATGTTTTGGCGACATTGTGGCGGAACAAGTTGCACGAAACATATCACAGTGTAACAGCGCATTGAGACTGAGTCGATTGAGAACTTTTTATTTTGGTGTTTGTATTTTAAATGAAGTCATGAAATAAAGGCAAAGAAATGTAAATTAACCCAAATACTTAAGGGCATATATTTAGTATAAACAGAAACCCATAAGGGTTGAAACGTGTAACGCGCGTTCACAGCTTCCGAATATTCAGTGCGAAATGATTGGTTGAATGTTTCAGTGCTAAGTACCATATTTGGAAACCCCTCGCTTGAATATGGTACTCAGCAAATTGAATATTCAGAAGCTTGTTTCCCAGAACACAAGGGGCCGTTACACGTTTCAACCCTTATGGGTTTCTGGTATAACATAACGATGGTTTTCTTCAGGGGCGGATCCAGGGGGTGGATTGGGTGGCTAGCCACCCTCTCCCCCCCTTTAGTGAAGCCACCAAAAAAATATAATAAGCGAAAAAAAAAAAAACCGAAATACGTGCGTGGGTCCCAAAAAATATAGAAATACGTGGGTAGCAAAAACCTTGTGAAGCGAAATTGCGATCAGAAACAGCTTATAGATGCAGGAACCCATGACCCGGAGCCTACAACTCTACTGTGTTCGTGTAACGGCGTTTTCAGAGACCGATTTATTTTTAGATTGAATTTCCCGCGAATGAGACTCCCACAGGAGCCCGATGACCAATTACAAGAAATTAAGCTGTCGTCATAGGGTCACCGAACCGGAACTGCCTTTGTTTTTTGACCTAATTCGCGGGGAGCGCTAGTCTAAAAATAAACCTAC
>OX421448.1:8398347-8420847 GCA_949126865.1 Montipora capitata | reverse complement strand
AGACAACAAAAACAACATAAACGAGGAAAGTATCTAAAGCGTTTTTCTGTTGTCGTAGAAGGCCCGCTCTCACTGAATGATCACTTGTTTGTTGAAGCTCGCAGCGAATTCGGATCTTATGGTGCCTAACAACTTTGTAAATTCTTGCATATGCCCAAGATGTAAAAAGAAATGCAATGCATTGAACAGCGACTGTTACTATCTTAGAGTGTTTTGGAAGTGAAATAAATGTGAATGCAGCAGCGACGCTCATCACCCACAATAACACCAAAAGTACTGCAACTCGCCTTGTCGTGACAAGTTCATGATATCGCAAATGGAGGGAAACCGAAAGCAATCTGTCCAATGTGATAGCTGTAATAGTAAGTAACGAAGCACAGGCGAGGAAGAAAGCAAAGAAATTATAAGCAGATAAAATGCCCGGACAGAGGAATTCGAAGTTGTTAGTTCCATCTACTTTCATCTTTAAAATAACTGTCGTTATAGCAGAAGTCGAGAATTGCGCGAACAATCCTACCGCCAGATCTGAAAAAGCGAGGCTACTGAATAACATCTTTAAATTTGTTTGAATCGACGAGGCCTTGAACAGAGCTCGGATTACGAGAATATTTCCAAGGACTGCTATGAGGAAGAAGACTAAGTTAAAAGCACAAATTGCGATTGAGAATCCTTTGTGATGATAAAAAAGTTGCAGCCTTCTCTCCAAACTGTGCTTACAAAACTCCGAGACGGTCATTTTAATGTATATTCTCAAATCTTCGAAACGATTTTCTGTTTTGAAGAAACCCTGCTATTTCACTGCCATATTTAGTGGCAGGTTTTCATTATTTCGCTTAATGACAGAACCATTGATTAGCAGTATGAGATTGCTTCCATCAATTCCGGAAAATTTATTCCAGCGAAGGTTGCAGGTGTTAATAATTGTAAAAGCCGTGCAAGTTGCTTTCAGCAGTCTTCATACGTAATTCGAACTTACGATCTTCCTGTTTTTCCGTACCAATTTACACCACATGATGTAGTACCATGCACGACTTTTTCGCGGATGTGAAGCCGGTCAGTTGCAGTTCAAGCCTGGAAAACACAATGGAATCCTTGCCAGAAAAGAGCTGCTTGTTTGTCTGCTTGTCCTATAGTAGTGTCAATGTTTTTCCTTTATCGCCATAAAAGTGCAATATTAATAGAGCGTCTCACGTGGCGAGGGCCCACTTTTCACGGGATTAAATTAAAAGTGACAATGCCGTGATAACGCTCTGTTTGGAAGCAGCGACTTGGAATCGATGTGAGGAACCCACACACAACCCATCCAAGTTGAAATAACGGTTTTCAGCTCGAGCTCAATTAATTAAGCACCTGAATGTCAAATGCAAATATGAAACCTGTTATGGTTTTTTTTTTTCGACGATCATTGGAGAAGGTTCACTTGAGAGTACATATATGACGAGGAATCATGCACACCGGTGGTGTCATCAGCTTCGACTCTCTACTTGGTCGGAAAACAACCTCAGCTAACCTCCGCCGTCTACGTAGTTCATCATGAATGAAATAAAGATATTTATTTGAAGTGCGACTTATAGACGAAAGATCAATTTCGTCTATAACTCGCACTTGAAATTAACAATTATTCCATGTGAACGCCTTGGCTATGAGATGGTAAATAGCCAACGAGGAGCGTAGCCTCGCAGTCTTATATATAGGGTGCGTTCGATTGACCGTATTCGGGAATAGGAATACATGGAATGTAAGTTAGAAATCCTTCGTTTTTACGGAGATTCACGTTAAAATGGTCAAACAACGGTTAAAATGGTATTTTAAACATATTTTTATTTTCCTTCTGCTTCGAAACGCGCCAGACATACCGTTTTAATCATCACGCCACGTATTCGTATTCCGGAATAGGGTCAATCGAACGCGCTCCCAATAAAGGTGAATGGATTTTATTCTATTTTTATTAAATTCTGAACTGTTTTAATTACAGAACGACAGGATGTTGTCTCAGTTTTTACAAAACTACCGATGCAATCAGTTCCACATACTTGTCACTACGGTTTATCGAGCGAGCATATCAGAACGCCAGATGCCCAATATCCGAAATTGAAAGTTTATTCTCAAACTCTTTAATAATTCATAACGTTATTAGCCGATCAGAGTGCCCCATAGACCCTATGCAAAATGGCTGCCTTTAAATTATTCTTGTGTTCGTATTCAAAATAGCCCAACTAACCTCGTTCGGGATAACAAATTCTTTAGAATTTTTGTCTCAAAAACGAGGTTAGTTGGGCTATTTTGAATATGAACAAAAGAAGAATTTAAAGGCAGCCATTTTTGCATAGGGTCTATTTTGGTAGGTGCATGTATCTTGATACCCAATGAAACTACAGATCAAGACACTTGAATTTAAATGAACCTCTATGCTAATAAACCTTCGGGGAAAAAACCCCTACAGGGCGTCAAGTGGCAAATGACAGTCAGAAAATAGGAAGAAAGGAAAGACCGTGGCCAAACAATAGGAAAAAACAGAAATTCTCATTCCAAAATAGTGAGAAAAATACGAGCAAAATAGGAAGCTTTCTTTGAATTCTACCCTCTCAACAAAGCCAACAACAGCTCTGTTCCACAACCCAATGCCTTATTTAATTTTTAAGAGACAAGATAGCTTGCATCCTTCACAGAAATAAGTGTTAAAACTTCTTACCAAGGAAAACTCAGTTTTTTAAATTACATGACGTTCAGTACTTTCCGCTAAGATGTCTTTAATTTACGTCCATAGTCGTTTGAAACTGAGGAAGATAAGCAGCAAGATTTTTTTTTTGTAAACAGTTAATATAACATCAAAGTTCACAGTTACCAAATGTCTTTCATTCAATAAAATTGACAATTCAAAGATTATTTGTAACAAAAAAGTCCTATGCTTATTATTTTTTGGCTATTCAAACAGTCTCGTTAATCTTAGCTTTGCTCTTATTTTGGGCAGTGCTTGTTGTTGACGACATGGACTTGTCCAACAGTTTATGCTGTTGCAGCCAACAATTTCCTCTTTTCTCCTATTTTTTCTAAGCCTTTCACTGCATCGTCTCGCTTGCTCTTATCAGTGTCGACCATCATTGTGGCTACACAGACATTTAATTTACACTTTTTTCTCAGTCTTAACACAATTCTGGCCGCACAGTTCTGTACCAACTTATGTATACCAGAAAGTACAGCTACTATTTAAAGTCATTTGAATATTCATATCCTGTTGGAATCTGTTGATTATGCGATAATTTACACTTGGTAAGCGGCCGTTTAGATATTCGGATTTCTCGCACCTTCCTATTGGTTGGTAAAGGTTTAAAAGTTATTTCGAAATCAAGAAAGCATTTTTGCAAGTTACCGCAGGAGGGACGAAATTTGCGACCCTCCCACCCATCTTCCCATCTTCAGGTGGCGGTTATCTATCGCGCACTTATTTGGCTCAGCTCGTCCTCAAGAATCCTTTGTTTTGCATCGTCAGGACTGTTTTCGTTTCCAAGCACCCTGATTCTTGCCCCCTCGCTGTGCCAAATAAACTGAATCCTTCGTCGCTCCGCGTCGTTCTCTCACGGCGACCGGAGTGACGTGCCCATCCCTTGTTAACAACAAAGGATTCAAACCGGATATGTTACTATCTACAACGAATGAATAAATGTAGTCAAAATAAACTCCCCTCCAGGCGATTGGGCGTCAAAACCTCTTCATAATACTTTTAATTGGCCTGAGATTTCCTTGAATTAAAGTGATGCGCAGTGGAAGTTGATGTGAACTTTCGTTAAGCACTTTAGAAGCTGAATTAAATTTTCTTGTCTTCAAAAGTTTATTCATAGTTATTTATAGTTACGTCTTGTCCTTTTTTGGATATGAACAGGTTAACACGTTTTATCCGAAAAATTATGCGGTGTATAAACACGAGTTTGTTTGTAAAGAAACAAATATATCAAAAAAAATATGTCTGAAAAATGTAACTTTGTTTGAATAAAATATTGCTATAAAGACAAAGATACAACTGTCTTTAAAGAGATGGCATCTTAGTTGAACTATAAACTATTGTTTGAAAACAAAGAGGATGAAATTGGATTGAATAACTTGCCTCCTTATAACATGGCAGCTGCACAAGCATGCAAATGACCTCCCAGAATCCTTTGCATGCTACCAACAACACTGAGAAAGTCTGGGCACGCGTTTCAGAAGGTTATCATTCAAGCAGGCTTTAAATTCAGTGGTGTAGCAGCTCTCGTAACCTGCCATTGTTTGCTGTTGCAAGCAGCTGCTATTGTTTTTATGTCTAAGTCATTGTTTAAATTGTTTAGTCTTTTGTTTCTGGCTAGGATGGCGAGCCAATCATATTATACGTAACGAGAGCTGCTACATAACCCTTTAAATTCCCTGCGTTTTTCTTGACAGAAAGGTTTGAAATTCTTCTTTTCTTTTAATTTACCAACTTTATTGAGAATTTTATCTCAAATATTTCAAACATTCCCCTGCACTACGTAAAACCCTAAAACATAGGAAAAAATAGGGGAAAATAGGAAGCAGGATAAAATATAGGAAAAAATAGTAACTTGACGCCCTGCACATACAAAATAAAACACCCGTGCACTATTCATTTTAAATTTTCCGAATATTCAACACAAAACTTTTGCAGTACCTTTTATCATTACCGACCAGAGGATTAAAAACAAAAATGGACACCCAATAGTTAAGCAACAGAGCATCTATTTCAGCAATGTCTACACTCAAGGCTTGAACTTTGTGTAGTTCGTAGTCTTTGAAAAGTCCACCGCAATCTAAAACCGGCACTCGTACGTTTCTTAACCTCAGCCATTCGGCGAAAATTTTCAAAGACCAACCATTTTAATATTTACTTGAAACTGGAACGGCCTCGCTCTTGGGAGGACGACTTTGTCGTTTCCAAGCTCTCTCTTATGGTTTTTCGACGATCATTGGACAAGGTTGAGAACGGTGGCGTGATTAACTTCGGCTCTTTACCCATCCGGCCGGGAAAACAACCTCTGTGTTTTCCAATTTCAGCTCCACCACGCAGTACGCAACATGAGCAAAAAACCATCAGGTTTATTTTGGCGGATTAGGCCGAGCACCAGTAACTATAACGATACGTTAAACCAACAACCTAATACAAGATCTAAGTATTAACGGCATAAAACAGAGACAGAGCTGAGCGACAGTTTACACAGATACTACTGTCAGACGGAGGCCAGGAAAAAACCTGCCGCAAAAAACCCTGTTGGGAAAAAAGACGGCAGGAAACCTGGGTAGGAACCATGGCTCAAGCTCTAAATAGCCCATCCTACGAGGCTGAAAAATTCAAACTCATCTACCCGCGTTGACTAAAACGAGGTGTCGGCCTAGAATGACTATCCCACGTGATACACATCTCTTATATGGCTCTCCCTGGCAACCCGTCATGCACCTCGACTGGACTATTTCCAGTCACCACTGCTCCAGTGCCGCAGAAATATTTCATTTCCGGCTAATTGGTATACACTCATACGCCAGAAATTCAATTTCTTGCATGTTGCGTTAACCCTGACGTCATAAGAACACGTGATGTTGGTAGGCGAAAACGACGTGATTCTGACTCGCTCTCCATCACGCCCTGTTATGTAAATTTATTCAAAAGTTCCACCTTTTAAACTCACCCAAATATTGAATATTCATTACCTTTACAAATTACTGTCATTTGTCTGATAAAACATACAGTCATACTTAGAAAAAAGAAAGGTTGAGAAGCCATGTCAAAAACTCGCGCTTCGTCAGTGCTTCATCAGGGGTTCAAAAACACCTTGAAACAATAAACGCACTCCGCCTTTGAGCTTTCATTTGTTTCTCGGTGTTTGGAACCCCTGATGACACACTCGCACTAGTTTTTGACATATTACATAACGTCTGTTTCATTCATCAAGTCCTTTCACGGGAACTTGATGAGCCCAACAAATTAACCTGCTCTCAAAGTAACTAGGCCTAAACTAGATTAATAATTTAGGCCTAAGCTTTTATTTTAACCCTTTGATTACTATCTGGCAAAATACGTCCAGCCTTATCCACGGTCCCATCTACCCCTTGTGACGTCATCACTTTTAACGGTCAGGAACAGCTTTGTCCACTAACTTGTGCAGGGAGAAGAGATCTTTCAGACTATACCAGAATGAGCACAATTCAGTCAAGGAAACTGGAGAAACGGCCAAAAAAACCATGTAACACTGACCTGAAGCTTGCTCCATTACCCACCTACCTTTCTGAGCACCTAATTCTAAGAAAGCTTTCTCAGAAACTCTTCCCACCAAAATAAAGCCTACCAAATGCCCAGCAAGTTGAAAAAAAAAAAAAAATGAGGCAAGGAAAGCGAAAAGAGAGGGAAGGAGAGAAAGCGAAAAGTGAAAGTCGAAAGTGTTGTGCTACTTTTAAACCCCAAAACAAATTTTGCTTTCTGCGCATGCCCGAACTTTGCAAGCGCTTATTTTGCACCTGGCTGAAAAGGCCGCGGAGTGTACAACCTGGAAACGGGTTTGTAGGGAGATTTAGCTCTTAAACAGCACGACAGTGACCAAAACCCCTCAACTAGCTTAAAAAACGTGTTTTTCGGCAAAATCTCCAGTAGCCAAAGGGTTAAAATGTTTAGCTTTGACGTGAAGTTTGGGAACCGACCATTTGCAGCATTTAGTATTGTTTGCTGCCGAGTGATAATACCGCATTATCAAATAGTGTCTAAAATATTTTCCCTGCGCAGTTAGCGGTACAGAGGTCTAGTAGTTAGGTGACGGGCAAATAATTAACATTCCTAGGCTCGAGTCCTATGTCCATACGCTTGGGTTATCTTTTAAACAATATATGACAATTTCCCACGATCCATATCGAGCTTTCAGTCCTCTAAATTAACGATAATAGTAAATTCAGAGCAAATAACGAATTAACGATAATAGTTAATTCGAGGTAGAGAATGGGTTGCACTCAGATGACTAGAGTAGCTCAGATGTTAGAACAGCGTGCAGGGCGAGGTCATGGGTTCGAATGAGGCTGACGGCAAGCGAAGGAAACCCGTTCCGAAGGCACCGCGCACCGGTGGCTCAGTTGTTTGAGCACCGAACTGCCATGCGGGAGGTCGTGAGTTCAACTCCGGCCGGACTCAGGGTCTTAGAATAAATGAGGAGAAAGTGCTGCCTTTGTAATTACACCGGCCGCAAATGGTTAGACTTTCAAGCCTTTTCGGATCGGATAAGGACTAAAACCGTAGGCCCCGTCTCAGAAATATAATTCATGTTCATACGTTCTCCGTGGGACGTTAAAGAACCCACACACTACTCGATAAGAGTAGGGGATGACGTTCCCGATGTTGTGGCTGTCCTTCGTGAGTGTATGGGCGGGTGGGTATAGTAGGTCCACATCAGGTCCCAGTTGTTCAAACGATGCATAGCGCTATCTCCAGCGGATGAACACTAGCAAAACCAACTGAGTTATTCAGTGCAGTGATCTATCTGGTGGATAGCGCTATCCACCCTTTGAGCGACTGGGGAGACATGAATAGCTGTCAATACTTCAACCTGCTCAAACAAATAAATAAATAACAAACCAACAAACAAACAATGGCCTCAGTCTACCGGTAATACGGCAGAGGTGGGCACCACTCTTATAATACTGGGCCCAGTAGTTCAAATGACGGATAGCACTATCCGCCGGATAAATCCCTATCCAGTGGACAAGTCATAGCAAAACCAATTGAGCAATCCAATGGATAGTGATTTATCCGGTGGATAGCGTTACCCACCTTTTGAACAACTGGGGCCAGGTACTCATCATCTTCAGCGACCTCAAATGGAGTGATTAGTTAATGTGAATGGAGTAAAAGCTGAGTAAACTGCGGAATGCACGAACGAATCCACAATCCACAGTGGGATTCGAACCCGGTGCGCTGGGATGTACATCAACTTTAATCAAAACACATTTATGTACAATGCATTGTTTCAAAAACACCATGAGTGTTATCACAGATGAAACAGTTCATATCAGTTTTTTCGTGGTATGGGATTTACAATGACGCTCTCAATGCATTCGAACACAGTATGAATGTCCTGATCGGCATTAATATGTTGCCCATTCTCCTCGTAGTATTCCTCAATCTCCTCGATGTAGGTCTGGTACTGAGACATTCTTTCATTCACTGCTGACTCCACATCCTTTGGGCTCTGAAACAGAAATCAAAAATGAACCATAGATATCGATATCTACAATACACAGTCAATCATAAAACCCACCGTTTGTAACCTCTGTTTCACTTCCGTTGTTCGTGGAGGGTTGTAAATAAGATGGTATCTGAAAAAGAGGAAATATATAAATCAAGAGTAAAATTTATTTTCTCTTGTTAATACATTACGAACTTAGACCCTCGCCTTCCCGTAAACCCGAAAAGCACATCTTGAGCACTGTCCATGCGTATTACGTTTCCAAAATGGCGGCATGGCGCAAAATGCTCGCAAACAACTGTGTAACATGCGACAGAACAATGAAATACTGTTGCATCATTTGCAGCCAACCAGTTTGTGTAAAAATTGAATGCTCAATTGCCGCCGAGAAAATGAAACCGTCGGGGGGGGGGGGGGGGAAGAGTTCAAAATACTGCTTGAAGTGCTCCGGCGTTTTTTTTAAATTTTTCTAAACAATATTTATTTCAACATTTGCTCTAAGAGCACAGTGTGCTCATCGTGAGAGCTTACGCTGTTTACAATAATTATAAAAAACACGTGTCACGGTCAGAGCAAAAATAAAAAAAGAGATAAACAAAATCAGTTAGACAAAAAAATAAACGACTGAACATACTGAAAAGAAATAGATTTACGAAACAGGTTGGACAAAAAAATGAACAGCCGAACATACCGAAATAACCTATCAATATCGACTCAGGCTATCATTTCATATGCCTGCTGTACCTAATATGGTCAAGGAACGCGTCAGCGATAAAGCGAGCTGAACTCTGAGAACAAAATGGCCGACAAAAGCCGTTTTGGACCGGAAAAGACCGAGGTAGCAATCGATGCTTTAGTCGACAAATACTACCCTCGGGAACACCATGGAGTTTTTAATAAAACAATTATTGTACTCGGGCTGGCTGGATATAAAATGATTATAACCATAGTTAATGTTATAACCAACGAGACACATTATCTATCACTACCAATCACTTCATATCCAGCGCACCCTCGAAGAATAATTGTTAAGGATCCGTTGTGGAGAATGACTCTCTCTGATGAAGAATGTTCTTTGAGAAGCTCAAGCACACTCGATACACCATCAAGGACAGCGGATACACACACGAGTTTCCACTTAAATCTTGAATATGACGACAGTGATGTTGATGGAAGTGGACAACTTGAAAGTTGAGGGAAAAAGATCGCGTTCAGGAAGAGCAAGATGGGGGGAAAGGTAATGTGAAGCGAATCGAAAGGGAAGCGGAAAGACATCTAAACCAGGAAGAAAGGCAGTCTGGAAAGAAACACATTTAACAGATGTGGTTAATATTATCGTAAATGAAGAATTAACGCGGAAACTAATTTTCACCAACACCAAAAAGGCCAAAAACACTGAGGCCACCACTGGCCCAAATGCATGAACAGACGCCATGAGCACTATCGAGAAAAAAAGTTTTTAAAATTGTGGAACTCTTTACTTGCTTCTTGATCTCCTGCTGGGCACTTTATGGGGAGATGGCATCCATCAACTGCTCCCCATCCGGAATATCCTTCTCAATTAGGGAAAAATGATCTTGAACCGACGATTTCTAAAGATTCTTTACAATCGTATGGCAAACATAATTGGTAATCGCAAGATTGAAAGTGAGCCTCGCACTTTTCAGGACAATTTAAGCAATTGTCTCAGGGACCTGAGCGAAAAATTCAGGCGACTTCAACGGGATTTGACCCTTGCAATGGGCTCTACGATGCCGGTGCAATGCACCCTCGTTCTCAGGGTCTCTCTTCTCTGCCTCCATTGTCGTTGCGAATAGACAATGTAGGCAGAGAAGAGAGACCCTGGGAACGAGGTTGGGTGCAATGCTCTACCAATTGTCTGAGTTTAGAAAAAACCTTTTCCTCATCAACAGGACACATACGGTAATACTGCGCAACTGCCGTTGCCTTCTTCTCTCCTTGACTATTTTCCAAAACAGCACCTGACTTAAAAGAACATGTCTGTCTGGTCGCCATAATTCCAGAACGCGATAGTGATTTTCAACGCGGGTGGGTTCACATATAGTGTCGGACTTAAATTCGTCTAATCAATTCGTCGGATAAATCGGATGGTAGTTTACGACGCCTACTCGACGAAGATAATACACCTTATTCAAAATGGTCGCCATTAAGATATTCTTTTTGTTTTTATTCAAATTAGACCTTGATACCTCGTTCAAGGCAAAAAAATTCTTTCGAATTTTAAGCTTAAGAACGAGGCATTAAGGGCTAATTTGAATAGAATCAAAAGAAAATTTAATGGCGCCAATTTTGTATTAGTATTAGTATTTAATTCGACGCGACGATTATGCGACGTACAAACTAGGCCTTAGTCTTTCACGACTATTCCATCTTGTTCACTTCCCACAATGTGGCGAAGGATCCTAAAAAATAAATTGGGTACATACGTGTAATTTCAGAGTATACTTGACCATTTTACAGTTGTAGCTAAGTTACCTGGCCTAAGAATGGAAACGAGGCTGCCGGTGACCCTGTTTTGATACAAACCTTTGTGCTTTTCTAATGTTAGAATTACAACAACACAGCAGTGAGGTCTGTATCAATTCAATTCAATTCAAGGTCACCGGCAGCCTCACAGTTACTCATACGCTAGGTCACTAAACAAACAACTGTAAAATTGCTTATTAGAGAATGATTAATCCCTTACTAACTGAGCGTGAGGGCTGTACTGGGGAATATTGGCCCGAGGTCGTGGCAGCACGTACCGAGCACAGCGAGTACCGAGCACAGCGAGGACCGTGCTAAAACGAGCGAGGGCCAATATTCCCCGGTACGGTCCCCAGCAAGTGAGGCTAGTAAGTTGTCATTTCTTTGAGCGATCGGCACCTCTCCGCTTGGTGAATCTTCGTCTTTCATCCGCGAGCTTTGAACGGTAACCTTTGCCAGATAAAAAAATCCTTATGCTATAATTGTACTGTTGCGATGAAAACATTAAATTCTGCTTTTTATTTTAAAACTTTTTGTGTTTCTCTCAACTGAGAGGAAAAATACGGAAACGAACCCTGTCCATAGTAATGGTTCGTACTGTAAAATCCCGACCGAAATCTAGCCAACAGATTGCTCCATTTAGCTTGAGAATTGCTTGCCAAAACATAACGGTCTATATTCGTCTCCGTGAACACAATTGGTGTACACTTGGCTAGGATGAAAATGTTCGAAGATGGACCTTACCTTTCTCCAGTAACGGGGTCTACACTTCGAAGAGTGAGTCTTTCCAGTATGGTGTCTGTCGGTACATCCATAAAGATCACCCTGAAACAGTCGTGTGAGCGTACCAATTTACCAATGCACATTTGCAATCTAACAACATTGGTGACTAATTACTCCTTAATTTAGGCGCGAAATCTCATCGTTAATTCATAATTTCACATTTCAAATTACAATTTTGCCACGGCAACTTTCCTACTGTGCCAAAATGGCGTTTTCTGAACGTAATTTGTCACCCATGATATTAATAGCTAATCAAATGGTATACTCGTGAAATTAGGGAATAACTTCTCTTGCGTTTTGTCCATAATCAAACAATTTCCCTCGCCTAAAGGCTCGGGAAATTATTTCATTATGGACAAAAAGCGCGTGAAATTATTCCCTCATTTCAATCGTCTCCGTTTGATTACCCTGATACATATTTCACGGATAACCGTGTGGCTCAGTTGCAACAGTGCTGTATTATACAAGGAAGGCCTGAAATATTCAGGCCTGAATGTTTCAGGCTTTCCTTTCCTTAGTGCTAACGTAGTATTCGCATTACTGCGATTATATCAAAACTTGTTTCATTTCCACAGTTCAAATCTATGTCCTTTATACATTGTTCCTTCAGTGCTGAGTTATGTTGTGTTATTACAGATAGATAAACCAGTTACGGTGACCGTCTTTAAAGCAAATTAGAATTTGAAGTAATTTAATACAAGAATCATAAACTAGTCTTTACGCAAACAATCTAGAGGAAAAAGGACTTTCGAGGCAGCTAGTTCGACGTAAAATTGTTTCGAAATCGAATTTAAAGGAGCAAGGCAGTTTGACTTTCGATTTTCTCGTAATATGAGCTGCGAGCCAGTTTGACTTTCGAATTATTTAGATGGACGATTTCTCGCGAATGCCCTGGTTGATTTTGACTGCGGCTTATGTCGACGTTCGTTTTCACTTAGCATAAGCTGCTTACGCTTGCGTTTGTGGTTATGTCGCCAGTGAAAACCAGGCCTTAACTGCGATGATCTCTTGTACATTACTTTCACCTCTCGTGGAATTTATTGACATGATAGGATGAATCATGCCATATTTGTACCTATTAGGTTCATATCCAGCCTTTGTCAATGACTCTGCTTGCTCTCTGGTTTTAGGAAAACCATGTATCACCCAGCCTCTGGTCACAGCATCTAACTGAGCCAAGCGATTTTGCAGTAACTGAAGAACTAAATCATCGGGGACTGTCAAGAATAACAGAAATGCCATTAAGGCTCACAAAATGGACCATGACAAGGCTTTGTAAGTTGGCAGTATCACCATAACTAGTATCACGGTTTGCCCCGTGTCTCAGAGCAACGAGTTCCCGTTAAACCAGCCCAGCCTAATGATTTTAAATTTTGTGTATCTAAAATAAAGGACCCCTGTATCTATTATTAAAGGTAATACTTACTCATGATTTTTCTCTCCACATATGGTCTGATTTCCTTGCCAAGTAAAGAATCATCAACAAGAGACTGCTTGATAAGTTCCGTACAGGAAACTAAGACCACAAATGTAGAAAAAATGACGAGGAAGAACCAAAAACATCACTCTTACTAGTCAATTGGTCAACCATGAAGACTGAAAACCAGCTTAAAAAATAGGTCTTTACTGACAGATTAAAAGAATCAAATAAAGCTATGATCTTCGCAGTTGTGAACCCAATTTTTGCAATTGCGTAGAGAAGCCTGAAAAATTCAGGACTTCAACGGGATTTGAACCCGTGACCTCGCGATACCGGTGCGACGCTTTAACCAACTGAGCTATGAAGCCACTGACGTTGGGAGCTGGTCATTTGTGGGTTCTAATGTTCCCGTGAGGAATAAATCAACGATGAAATGATATATGAATTGGATCATATATGAACTGCGGATATGAAATCAAGTGAAGCTATGATCTTCGCAGTTGTGAACGCAATTTTTGCAATTGGGTAGAGAAGCCTGAAAAATCCAGGACTTCAACGGGATTTGAAGCCGTGACCTCGCGATACCGGTGCGACGCTCTAACACGGTGGGTTCAAATTACAGACCGTGCAATGTTGGGGTTAAAGCCTCCTTTCTACATGTTTGGAAATTGCTTAACAAACAAATTCAATAGGCCTTATTCACGATAGCGGCCATGTTGGTTTTCAAACTGTCATGCAAATTAGCCATGTGTTATGCTGGGGGGCAAACATTGGAAAAAAGGCAAATTGCGGAAAATCGACTGGTCGAAATATTGAAATAACATTGCTAAAAGTACATTATAGAATTTAGAATTAAGTACCTTTTAGAATAATTTTATATCTTTTGATTGCCTTTGGCATTTTGACTTTCTACTTCGTTATCTGCTCATTTTTCACTAAAAAAAAACATGGAAGTAACTTGTGTAATCATTCTATTTTACTACTTAGGTGATAAACATTCAATGAACGTAAAACAAATCATATGTGTGGCTAAGATGTTCGTTAAAACCTCGCGAACTTGTGCTGTTTGCCCCCTCAGAAGTGTGTAGCTAATTTACATGATAATAGCAAATCCAACATGGCGGCCATCGTGAATAAGGTCTATTGTAGCAACTCAGTGCCCCTGTCAACCGTGGAAGGAAGAAAGGAAAGAAGGTTAGCCAAACGCAACTGAGGGTGTTTCAAAGTTTGCGGCCTTCTACGAGACGGCAAACAACTCATCACTTGGCTGATGCACATGGTGTTCGAGGTTAATATTTACCAAAAATTGTTTTAAACAGGTAACTGAAGATACTGGTAATTAACACTGACGAAGAGAAATTAATTTGCAATAATGCCAAAATGAGCGAGATGTGCTATTGTGGGAAAACGGCACTTTTAAAACACCCTTGGCTTTGCATCATCAATGATTCCAAACTCACCATTTACTAGGCCATATTTACTTGACAGCAGTTCTCCTTGTACGCTCTTACCACATCCTGTGGGACCCAGTAGTACAACTCGGGGTGTGTGAGGAGCATTGTCTCGAGAATTTGTCTTTAGGTAGGACAACACTAATTTAAAAACAAGAGAAAGCAAATAATTATTTTTGTCAGATTTTTATGACAACAAGTATATTAGCTAACAGCTTGCTGGACAACTGTGCTATCCCATTACTGTCCTATGTAAAAGGGACAAACGAAGATCAATGCAGGCAAAGGAGATGTACAAAAAGAGCTAGACATTAGAATTTTGATACCAGCATATAGACCATTTTTAACCAGATCCCTTACTTTAATTACAGCAGCATCATTAAACAGGGAAGGAATAAGTTAATTATAATAACTTTTTCCTTTAGGAAAAGGAAGCAAAGATTCCTAGAGGCTATTGAACTATTGGTCAGGAGAAGGGATGGAGAGAATTAGTTGGATGGATAAAGGAACTGTTTAAATGTATATGCAGCAAAAGATCCAGAGTAAGGTGAAATGTAAGGATGCTCGACAATCTTGAGAAAAAATTACCTACATGGTAAAATGAAAGTCCAAGCTGGAAACCGAGATTGGCGAAGACTCTATAGATCTGTGATGGACCTGTCCATGATGGGAGGAGATGCTTGACATGATACATGTATTTTGCAACTGCTTAAAACTGGACAAGCCTTCAGGCAAGTCCAAATACGAAACAAGCTTTCAATGCAATAACTCCTTCCTAAATAAATTCTTCACGGTGTGATTTCTTACACTAAATTATTATGTTTAGGATCATCATTATGAAGGGTACATGTATCTGCCACATATGAAAGATGTCCACTTGTTTATGCCATTTGTATAGTAAAATCCATACTCTTTTTCATAAATTAAAGTAGAAGCGAATTTTGTGTTAAGAAGAAAAAAAAAGTTGTCAAAACGTTTAACCTTTTCCAAACAAAGTTACCTTGTGAAAAGACGTCTGCTTTTGGTTGGTCAACATTGACAGATTTGTAGATTTTCTCATGACATGTTAAAATTCCATCGATGTGCCTGAATGTGAAATAGCAACGAATTTTTACTTACTGTCTCTATCAAAACAATTTTCATTACGATGCGCAAACCGTGATTAAATTGACCAATTAAATTCCATGTTTCCATGTACCTGACCAGTAGTAGATCACAGATGATGGCAAAATGAGGTACGTACAAAAACGTGGTGCCCCGGTTGATAGCCCATATGCCTTACCGTTGTTCTTATCAAATTTTGGTGTCTTCTATGATCTGTCACTGAACAGATGCATGACAACTTGAGGTCTGGCAAGTTGTTTTTTAAATCAATAGAAAATTAAAATGATTCTATCAGGGTGTCTATCCTGTGAGAGATAAGATTAACCATACAAAATAGACACATAATTTATTAAGCTTAATATTACATTATCAAATAACCATTTACTGTTCACCACATCACTGACAGAAGTGTTAACCCATTCAAACCTAAAAGCTCGACCCCTAATCGGTGGCTAAATTTGTCTGGTGATAGCCAGAGTACATACATACATACATACATACATACATACATACATACATACATACATACATACATACATACATACATACATACATACATACATACATACATACATACATACATACTTTATTTGTCTTTTAGGTCAATAAAAAAGGGCAGCCAAAAAGCTGATGTGGACCTAGAACTAAAGTATATCTACAAAATTTAAAAAAATTAAGTTAACGAACTTACGAATTATTTACAATAAATAAGAAAGAATACAATACCCAGTAAGATAAAATCAATAGGGCCCGTTCCAAACGCCACTCCAGTCAAGTGCTGAACCTAACTCAATAAAGTTCGACTTAAGAGCGACTTCAGAGCAACGACTGATTCATATGTCGTATCTGTGGGTCGCATCAAACTAACCATCAGGTATTATTCAAAGAGCTTCATGGTAAGGTATAACTTCTACGCTTAGAAAGCTTATAAAATGTCTTAATTTATGCGTTTCGCTTGGCACATGACCAGAACGCTGTATGAATCAGCTGTCGCTCCATGGTCGCATAATGCGACGCAACCTGCCGAACTTAACATTGTTTGCCGCTTTAAAACCAAATTAATAAAAAAAGCCGCTCTTCGGCCATGCTTAAGTATACCCTAAAATTGATAATTTTGCCAAATTTTAGTTTTTGATATTTCCGGGTACATCTCATTGAGTTCTTTTAGGTGCAAAAAGTTCCGCGAAAAAAGGTTTCTTCTAGACAAAGCTATAAAGGAAAAATTCTATGAATAATTTATCTCTAACAAGAAGCTGTCAACAAGTTGTCATTACTGCCATTAAAAGTCACGTGATAGAAGCGCAGCATGTTTTGCTTTGCATCGCGCGATTAGTCTGTCATGCGTAATCAATTTGTTTGTTCTGGAAGATGTCTTCAAAAAAGAAACCCAAAAGATCGCGTCCTTTTTCAAGTGCGAAGAAGGCACCCAAACGGAAAATCTCAAAGGTAGTTAAAAAGGAATGGGCCGCAGCGCTCGCCGCTAGTAATAAAGGCTCATACTTTGAGCAAGAGAAATTGCTATTGTCTATGTAAGAAGAGCCCTCACTTTATCGATCAACAGGTAATTACTTTTCACGCGTTTGGAGATCTAATCTCCCTACACCGGAAAAACGCCCTAAATTGTATTTTGCTCTATTTCTCAAAACAAAAATTTCATCGAATGAGGCGCACGTTTCCAGTTCGTTTACGGCAAGTTTTTGAACTTTTTCGCTGAACTTTGGCAAGAATGTTGCCCCATAATGTGGCAAAAAAAGCTTGTCGGGGAATTTTAATTTTTTGCCTCCTTCGAAAGCAATGAGTATTTAAGCAAAGCTAATGCGTGTTTTATAAAAAATATAAAAAACAATAAAGTTGGCAGTTACTTGTGAAAATACATTGTTCGTGGTTAGTCTTACGAAGCTCGTTTCGTCCCGACCAAGGGACTCATCAGAGACCTTTCTGCTTGGCAAACTCGTTGGGCATCACCCCTAAAGTCCCGTTCGCTAACAAAATTATGACAGCAATCTCGCCTTATATCGCATAAGGATTCCAGACCGCACAAATTCACGAGTGAAAATTGACAATAAAGCTGACAGTTACTTGTGAAAATACATTGTTCGTGGTTAGTCTTACGAAGCTCGTTTCATCCCGATCAAGAGACTCATCAGAAACTCATCAAAACAAACCAGGCAATTAATCAAAATTCCCCGACACAGTTTGTTAGATGAAGGTGTGAAGAAAACGTAGCGAGGTTGCTCGCTTTCAACCGAACTCAATTTAAGAAACTACATACTTTTGGAAAATGATCGCTATTTTAGGAAAGGTTTTAATTTCTTGCCTTAAATCAACTAATACTTTGAAACTTGTGACCGTGAGGCAGCGACAACGCGAGGTTGTCATTTGGGGTATACTGATACCTAATAACTCAACAGTTAGGTTTGGCACATGACTGGAGCAATGTTTGGAAAGGGCCTAATACCCCATTCGCACCAACAAGAAATGTTTTAATTAACCTGGGTTTAACAATATGAAAACCAGTCACAGAAAAATGTAGGACCTGCTTTTACATGAGATTCAGGTGAGTTTCAATACATGCTTTGATCAGTGCTACATGTAAATTTGTAGTTGACAAAATTCAGTAAACTTGATTTAAAAAGAAAACACATTGAAACCGTGTTTAACTAAACAGCTTCTGGCTCCCAAGAGTGTTTGCGAATACCCTCAGTACAGGGCACGAGTTAAAAAAGGAAACCTAATTAATTTTTCTCAAAGTGCTCCCTGTAGGGACTTACCAATATGGGTATCGATATACATGTAATATGGCTTATTTTTTGGGTGTCAATCTTTGGATTATGGCCATTAGTGGTATCCTCGTCTCGAAGAGGCGATGGTTAGCGCTGGGGATTTGGGCAGGATCTTGTATGACTACGTGGCCTGATCCTGGCGTGGCAGTCTCTGTTGCAGGTGTTGCAGACGTGCCTTGTGGAAACACGCGCAGAGGCTGCGCGTTCTTTCCTCGCCGCTCTCTTGCATGTAGCCTGGACTCTAGCGTTCGCTTCCGCCTTTGAAACCCCCACTTTGACATATTGCTGCCATGTGTCTCAGTGATTGGCGATGTCAACGCATTCCACTTCCGCTGCCTTCGGCGCCTGCTGCAAATCAGGTGGCAGGACAGAGTCACCAACACCGAGGTCCTGGAGCGCGCTGGCTCGCGGAGCATGCCATCACTGCTCATTCAGCGACACCTTCGATGGCTCGGCCATGCACATCGCATGGAGCCTGACCGCCTGCCACGAGAAATCCTGTATGGAGAACTGCGGGAGGGCGTCCGTCGCGTGGGTCGATCGCTGCTGCGCTACAAGGACGTCATCAAGCGAGACTTGCGATCTGCACTAATTGACACCAGTGCATGGGAGGAGTCGCCGCTCTTGTCTGGCATAGGTCGTCCACGACTCGCTGCCATAAAGGAGAGTCGACAGGACAAGCGTGGTAGACGCACATCTTGGTCCTTTCTCTTGCCATGGCAAAATCACATCTTATGACAGGCAGATATATTCCTATTTTTGGCCTAAATTCCTTAATGTTTATACTGTCCTTCAGTAATTTTTTTTTAAAGTCTGTGCCACATTATGGACATGATAGGTCGTTCAGACGGTTTTGCCAAATTCTGTAATTTGTCAATTTTCCAAATTATATTCGATTAGCTCAGGTAGATTTTAACTAAATATAGGGTACTGGTATTTCATAGGAACTGGACGTGGTTAGAACTGAGCAAATTAAAAAAACAAATTACCAAAGGGAAGACAAGAAAATGTTAATTTTACAGATTTGGTCACACAGACGTCACAAAAATCAGAAAAACACGCGCGATTCAGGCTTTCAAGCCATGCACTAGTGCTCAGCTTGCGTGCGGCCCTAAAACTCTGGTGGGCCTCCTCAAGGATTGGTGTGAACGGGGCATGAGCTCTCAGGTGAGGAAGGGTTAATAGAGAGCCAAAACAAGCCAAAAATGTTATTTACATGTAACTGTACTAAAGAATATTGCTAGATGAGTGGCCATTAACCTGTGATATTCCATTAGTCTTTCAATCATGGCTTTCTCAGAGGACTTGGGATCAGGAACAAGACGTTGCACAACAGATGGGTCAGCTGGTGGATCAAAAGTTGAATGGTACACATCTGCAAAGCAAAGAAAAATATATGAGCCATTCAGCTTTCTGTTGGATGAATTAAATCTTGTCTGGCAGCAAGACAAGCTAGTGAGTCTTATCCAGGGTATTAGGGAGCTTAAGCAACGACAACGGCGACGGCAGCGAGAACGTCACGAATTTGCATATTTAGTGGGTAAAAACAATAGCTTTGCACGCCCTGCACGTGCGTTTTTCACTTTTGTCCATTTCTTTGCCGTCGTCAGCCAAACAACAACGTGAAATAGCCAAGTTTTTGGTTTTATGAAGAACGTCAGCACTTGAGGATAAATTTTCACTTTCTCTCCTAAAATGGAGTGCCGTTCCGACTGCTGTCATCTTTGAGGAATTACCACACCCTTGTCATATTAAAAACGTTGAAATAGTCACGAAGCGATTAAAATAACGCAAATTTATATTTTGAGATGACGTTCTCGTTGCCGTCGCCGTTGTCGTTGCTTAAGCTCCCTATTTACTGACTTTAATAATTAATTACTACATGTACACTAATTGCAAATTTAAAGCAAGCTACAACCTCGGGCAAAATCTGTTGAGACACATTTACAAGAATACCTATTTTTTTTGCACTCACCCTGACAAAAATGCTTACTGTCCCAAATTAAAAGACTGTTTCCCCTCTCCCCTATTGCAATGTTGTTTGCGGTAACACAAGAAATGCACGCTTGAGCTGCAAAGCCGAAACAACATTGCACCAGGGGTGGGGAGGGGGGCGAATTTGTTTCTTTTGGACACGATGGTACCATGGCGCGAAATTGAAAATTGGATTGAAATGTCTCAACAGTTTTGTCCGGGGTTGTCTGACCTGCTGAATACTGACTGAATAAGCCATTCCCGAGTTCAAAGCCTGTCTAGGTGAGACGTTTTTGTGATCATGGTAATCAGTTCTACTTCATATGAATGAAAAATAATTTACATAAAGAAAACTTTGCAATTACTATAGACTCGCTTTGAAGAGGAGAGAGACAATTTGAACTCAGAAATGGCCTATTTGCTTAATAGATACCTCCCGTTTCTGGATCAATTCTTTTTCCCATCACTCTTTCTATCAGCACAGTGTCTGAAGCGTCCAAAAGCACTATAATTATAATAATAAATTATTATTAAACATAGTTTTTATTTTGAAAATTACAAGCCTCCCAGGCTAATTCTTAAGAGTTTACAACATGTACAGCAGCTGCTGTAGTACTTAACACAACACGCCACAAACACAAACCAGACTAGACCGTTTCAATAAAATGAGGGCGAATATATTTTTTTTATGGTTCCAAATTTTGTTCCTGATAAGTTGTTGCACAATTGTTTTTGTGGTACAACATTACTGAAATCTGCATTAAATTTTTTGTCATATTGAAGCTCATCACTACTGGTAAAGAACAATAAAAGAAATATTAAACTCAGGTATGGAATAATTTTCACTCATCAATCTAAAGATTAGTATAAATAATGATTAGAAGAATATATAATTTATAATACGATGACAGTGCATTTTTTAGTTCATTATTTCAAAAACCTAATTTTTAATAAAGAAGGAACCTTCCTTGTTACTTAGCATCTCATAAGAGCCTCAGGACATAACACCATTTAGTGCTAAGTGAAAATTAAGTGATGAAATAATGTACTAAAATACTGTCTACACTATAATAGATCTCTCTCATGCTGCTAATAAGCCTAACTAGCCTCGCTACGACAAGCAAATTTCAAAAGAATTTTTGTTTCAAAACGAGGGCAGTATTAGTCTAATTAACATAAAGACAAAAGAATGAAAAATGGTTGCCATTTATGAAAGTGGTCTACAGTATATCCGTATCAAAATAATTTTAATAACAGAGAAAAACTGATTATACTATAATTATTCTGAAAAAAACATTCTTCTAGGAGTAAGTGAAAAGGTGTAAGCTCACCAAAATGTTTGGGCATGATTCCTTCTGCTTGAAGAGCTTGAGCCTAGGTTGGTTTTCATTACGTTAAATACAACACATGATATTAAAGTTTTTAGTTGTCTTAGAGTCAACCAGGCAACTTCATGAATCCCTGCTTGAAATATCTAATGTAATTAATAAGTGCAGGTTACAGACAAAAAGGAGAAATGATGGCCGGGGGGGGGGGGGGAGGGGGAATTGCATATGAAGGGGCGAGGGGCGGGGATGCTTGTCGGAAAATTTTGAATTAAATCCAGGTACAGGTAGACTTTATTTACACAAGGTTACAAAACATTAAAAGTACCGGTAAAGCTGATTTACATGTTTGCTGTGTGGGAGTATGAAGAGGACATTAAGAAATCTTACTTGTGTTTAAACTTCTTAAAAGATTTAGTCTCTCTTACATTAGGTGGGAGGCTATATCATAAATGAGCCCCACTGTAGGAGAAGCTATTTTTAAAAAATCAGTCTGGGGCTTAGTTAGAGCAAGTTTGTTGTCTTTCTCTCTGAGTTCACAATCAGTGCTGAATGATATGAACAGGTCTTCCATGTACTCCAGAGTTTCTTTGTTCTAAGTTGTAAACATTAACCTCGGTTTTTGCTTTAATCTCACTATAAAGGTTATCCCACCCAAGTCTAGTACAGAGTTCTGAGGCACTTACCATGAGTAGTAATCAGATTTAGGAATTACCATATAACGGCTTGATTTTGAACTTTTTGCAACTTGTTGGCCAATTTGTCGCTCAGATTGTCCCACATAGGGGAGCAGTAGTCAAAATATGGTTCGATAAGAGCTCGATAGCAGTACACATGTCAAATGAATGGCCTCAACCTTTTAAGAGCACCTATACCAGAAGAAATAGTTCTAGCAATCTCATGGGACATATTGTTTAGACCACGATAAATTTGAGTCAGTGAAGATTCCTAGGGATTTTGTGT
>OX421448.1:8388347-8390847 GCA_949126865.1 Montipora capitata | reverse complement strand
AACAAGGAACCGGGTTTGATGATCTACAAAAGAACTCACCTGTTCTCTTGTTTGAGGAAATGCTTCCAGTAGCCAGCCCTATGAGAAAAAAGTGACTGCATGTGAGTGCCAATTTTCTATCCAGGCAAATGATTTAAAGAGGAACTGGGGGGGGGGGGGGGGGAGTTCCAGATGAGGATTCAATCCAGTTCCCCTCTCTTGGGACCCTGATTGCATTTTCAGTGACCTTCTCCACGTGTACATGCATGCAATGTCTGCATTAATAGCCTTTAATTATTAAGACTCCGTTACACTAGGTTAGAGAATGGCAAAGATGGCTGAATACCAGATTTGTTCTTTTTGCATTCTTATTATAAACCAACTAAAGACAAGTAAAAGCAAAACAAGAACTTGCCAGAACCCTTTTATACCATACAATAACCCGAACGTACATGTACTGGTCTAGAAATGAAGTGACCTAGGTGACACATACCTTGGTGATGCAGTCTTGCTTCCGAAGTCTTTCTTTAATGAGAGTGACCCAAACATGAGTTGGTACTGACTGAAAATAATTATTCAAGCATCAATGTGACATAGTAATTTATTATAGTTAGCATATTGCGGAATTGAAACATGGCAATTAAGTTTCTTCAAATGAGTTGATAATAATTAACGTAAAGGTTAAATTAACAATCCTACCTCAGAACAGAACAAAGAATCCCTGTATCATGTAGTGCAAAAATGGCAGCTACATGTAGTTACCAGTATTAAATAACTTTCAAGAATAATAATTATTATAATTTTAAAAGAATACAGACTGTATTACTTATCTATAGACTTGCTGACATGTGTAAAATATGTTTTACTGTAGCTTCAAAATGAGTTAAGCAACTGAAGGCAACTTAGCCCATACACATGTATGTATATTACTTGGCCGCGCATAGATATGAAATTTCTCTTCAAGTGTATAAAAAATTATATTACGTCATAGCTGCCGTTTTTGCACATGGTCTGTTAGCATCCTTATCCTAGTTGTAACTGTTTTCGAATGTCAGTAAGATGATAATAGACACACACAAATTGTCTGGCAAATGTAGAACCCACAACCTCTTACCAGATTTTGGAGTACAGTGTAATTAATATTAAAATTTTATATCATACCCTTTTAAATGTAAAAATTGATTAAAAATATCTCTTTTTACCTCTTTGGCTGACATATATTCCTGGGCCTAAAATTGTGAAACAATATAAAAAATGAATCAAATTTATTTCATATTTTTAATAATTATTTACTGATAGAAAACATGCATAACCAGGACTTCATGCAAAATGTAACTGAGACAGAAATTCTCAGGAACACTACAAATGAGTATTTTTATTTAACTTAATAGAGGGCACTGCTTATTAAACCCAATGACACCTGAAACACCCTGGGACACACCCAGTTGACGAGTAAAATTGTCTGGCGTTTAATACACAGAGTGAAATCAGTCCTGGCATTACACAGAGCAAAATAGGAGGATTGGAAGTGGGCCGGGATATTTTCCTGGAATTACATGACTTGTACAACATGCAGCTCCATATAAAAATCATAATTATTATACACTACATGTACATCATGTAAATAATATTATTATCATTTAAAACCGGTTAGCTTTCAATTTTGGTGATGGGTATCTATTTAAATATTACGAAAATTCGCAACTGCTCATTGGCTTGCTCCGATGGTCTAGTGGTCATAATGTTGCTTGTCGTCTAGGTTCAACCTTTAATATCAACCTTCATGCTCTTTTAAATATCTTGGAATTAAAAGCCATGCCTTTTCAAATTAAATTGGCAAGAAAAATATTTCTAAGTGATAAATAAATATGGACTCTGAGTTAACTTCATGTAACTGAAATGAAAGAGAAAATGTCCTTCTTGTCTATCGCTAATAAAGCTCACCTTGCAAGTTTTTCATGTCGTTTCTGTTGCATATTTTTAAACTTATAAAACTGTTTGAATCTTACAAGCAACTAGCTATTTCAAACAGCCAAGAAGATTTCATTTTTATGTCCCAAATGAAAGAAAAAATTCAAAATACTAAATTTAGTTTATATTTTTGAATTACATGCATGTACAGTCATATAACCCACACATTTTTACTATGCCTAAGGCTTGAATCTACAAATGTAGCTCTCACCTTCTTTGCTGCTTTTGAATCTGATTCCAAGACAAGGTTATCAAGGGTGATGTGCACACAATTCAAGTGCTTGCTCGCCATTATAGACTTGAGGCAAAAGGCAGAGAACATTCAAAGTTGAGTTCGCGAAGGTGAAGGTCTTCAAACACAATCATTATACACACATCGAGTAAATCAATAAACAAAATTACTCACCATTGTCCGTTTTCCTGCAGCTGGAGGGCCGTGAATAAATATCTGAGGAACTAATCAAAGGCATTGAAATGTTTCTTACACTGTAATCCATTCACGATAAAATATATAATTATAACTATAATAATAACATTACAATGATGATGA
>OX421448.1:8368347-8380847 GCA_949126865.1 Montipora capitata | reverse complement strand
GTCCCGAGAGAAAACAAATGACCATACAAGTAAGAGTGAGCTGTTGCAGATTAGTTCCTCAAGCAAACTGATAGTCCTGCACTTAAAGAAATAATCCACACACACAATTATGGTAAGGGAACGCGTCCAAATATCGGCATCGGGTCACGCCGATGCAGATCAATCGGGTGCCGATTTTTTCCGATTCCGTTTTCAATCGGTACCGATATTATCGGTACCAAATGAAACGGAATCGGCAACGGTCAAAATTCTTCATCAGGCCAATTAACAGAGGTCCTCAAATCTGTCAGCGTTTACCAAAGGGTTGAAATCGTCGGTCACGCTACGTTACTGACAAAAATTATATCGGGCAATGTTTATGTCCACAAATGCAAAGCGTAAATGATCGCCGTATGGTACCTTGTCTCTGACTAAAATGTGTATTGTTTCAAAGAAAAATAAGCGACAAATGCCTTCATCGAAGATTTCTTATGGAAGACAAATTACCAGGCAATATGAAGAATTGTTGTGTCCAATTGTTTCATGAAGAAACAGCGAATTATTCAACAACGCTGAAGACAGAAGAGCACCTCTAAGCGAAAGATAGCGCACTGAATGAATTTACGACCTTTGAATCCAAAACGCGTTATTGAAGAATTCTTACTGGAGGAATTTTAAAATGTTTTAGCCAAGAAAATAGGGGACAGAACACTGTCAGAACAGGCATTCATGCCATTGCGTGTTTATTATTTTCAGTGGATACATTTAAGCGAGCGAACTTGAACAGGCAAGGCAAGTTGTTTATTTCGTTGTAAACTTCTCTCGTTGAGTCAAACTCACTGGACCTTTCATTGTTACGTTGATCGCACATTCCGTTGACGTTCTGAATTTTTAAAGAAACAACTAATTTTTCGCTCTTTTCTGAAACGAGATAAAACAAAGCTTTCTACAATTTCGATCCATCACCAGCACATGCCAACGAAACAGTTGCGTGATTCTTCTCACTTCCCGTCGTGACAATCTTCTCTGCGGTGTAATGTTGATCGTTCAGTTTGGCGGCCAGTCGAAGTTCAGTGGCGCTTTATCCATATTTACAATAACATGTAGTGGGTAGTTGTGTTCTTTGCAAAGTTTTGTAATATAATTGTGAAATCGGATGATCTTCAACGAAATTAACGATGCGTAGTTTATCAGACCGGGGCCCGGTTGTTCGAAAGCCGATTAACGTAATCCAAGATTAGCGTAAACGTTTGTTTCATGTTTTCAACTCTTTGGTTAAAGTTTCATTTGCTTATTTTTGTTTTTCAAGATTGACTTCTTCTAATGTAAAGTTTTGCCGAATATCAGCGTTGAACAGCATTTGGGCGAAGAGAAATTAACTCCTTGGTTAATTTTTAATCTGGGATTAGCGTTAATCGGCTTTCGAACAACCGGGCCCGGCATTGTAAACTCCGTTGAGTTTCGTGGCCATTTTGATGTTTCAATTAATCGCTCAAAAGTGAAGGTTGCGTTGATCAGTTGTTCATTTAAACAGGAAGGTTAATTTATCAGTGGATAAACCTTTCACTTTTTAATCAAAAACCAAAGTGTTTGTTTTTATGCTAATGAGGGACGCGCGTCTAAAACAAAGGATTCCGTGTATAATACGCATCTCAATTTTCGGAGCTGTTTTAGCGGAAAAAACGTGCATATTATACACGGCTAAATACGGTTATTATTTTACTATGGAGAACAAAGCAAGTTTTAAAGACTGTTTTGTTGAGGGAAATGACTTTTCATTATTTGGTTTCGTGACACGTTTGTAGAATCAACATATCCTTATCAGATAAATATGATACCCATTACCACATCGGAATGTATCTGGCTCCGATTGAATCGGCAAAGTTTTTATCGCAATCGGAAACGGCATTTAGTGCCTAGAGATCGGTACCGATTCCGATCTATCGGAAAATTGATCGGGTCCTTTTCCGTTGATCGGGTTCCCTACCGATATTTGGACGCGTTCCCTAAGTTGTTAAGATCTGAATTAACCTTTTTACTCCCAAGATATGAATTTTAATTCTCTTTTATACCGACTGCCATACTTTACTAAATAAATGTATATTGCTCGAAGTGCAGGTTTATATAAAAGACGAGAGAAATGATCCTTGGCCCTGGTGAAAATCTTTGAAGGATCTTTGAAGATCCTTAAAGACTCCTCAAAGATCTTTTTGAGGATCTTTCTAAGGATCTTTTCTCGAATCCTCAAGGATCCTACCTAGGATCCTTGAAGATCCTTAAAGATCTTAGCTTTTCTTGCCAAGATCCTCAAAGATCCTTGCCAAGATCTTCAAGGATCCTTGAGGATCTTCGAGGATCCTGTCCAAGATCCTTGAGGATCTTCGAAGATCCTGTCCAAGACCCTTGAGGATCTTCAAAGATCCTGTGCAAGATCCTCAAGGATTTTTAAAGATCCTGACCAAGATCTTTGAAGATCATCAAAGATCCTTGAGGATGTTGAAGGAACCAACCAAAGATCCCTGGGGATCTTCAAAAACCATATCCAAGATCCTTAAGGATCTTCAAAGATCTGGTGGAAGATCCTTGAGGATCTTCAAAAACCCTTGCCAAGATCATGAGCAAGATCCTTGAGGATGTTAATGTTTAAATATCATTTAGGACTTTACAGGAACTTAGCCAAGATTATTACTTTTATTGTCCACCTTCTCACCCTGAATTGCACTTATTGGACTGCAGTTTGATGTACAAAATTATTTTATTTAAACACCTGGAAAAAGGAGCTTTCTTTCTGTAGAAGAGAAACTTCAATACATAAAATGCTTCATTTCTCTGTAAACTATTTATGTTATAATGCTAAGTATGATTGAAGTAAAATAACAACGATGAATCATGGGAAATCAATATCCGACTTTATTTGCTTACATTATTTATTGAACTGAACGAAAAACAGCCACACACTACGATTCTCACTTGAGTAAGATGCAAGTGAAGTTTGGTAAGGCGAACCCTTATCACCCTGGCTCGTTATCCAAAAATGTGCACTAACTCCTGGGTGGGATGGGAAGAATACAATAAAAATCTAACAAACCTGAAAAAATGATGCATTGACTATTGTTTTTCACAGACTTGATGTGGATCAAGTTGCCTTTGACAACATTGTTGTTTTAACATTGAAACTCTGACAACTTTGCTCACATCTTATTCAACTGACAATCATAGTAGCTTTTGGAGTTATTTGGTCACATGGTTATCCATGAATTAAAAGTTTAGCTGCATACAGTAAACCAATTTCTTAAAATTACCTATAATATGACTTGAATGTATATTAATAATCATAGAAACAATAGAGATACTCGTACAGTTTTTATCAAGTACTCATTAATATCGAAGATATGGCTGGGAATATTCAAAATATTTTCACAAACAGCCATTTTTATCGAGAAAATGTTTCTTAAAAATAAGACAAAAACCTTAAATTGTAACCAAGAAAAACAACGAAACAGAAACATTACAAGTACAAGTACATGTACTACAACAGTAAGGTTTGATTTTACCTAACACATTTGTATTTATTTCATTTTATCTATCTTTTCATTACTAATTTTTTTCTTCACTCAGTATTTGGTGCTATTGTCGGTTGAGGCTGCTTTTTTAGAACTTTTTCTGAATATTTTGCCCGGCACCCTTATACGAGTACCTGTAGTTAGACAAATAAATTTATATTTATGCAATAATTAAATACCGGGTATTAATATTATAAATATATACGTCGTTTTATTGACACATGAAAATTTTAGGTGGCTCAAACGGAATTTGAACCCATGAACTTTGCAATGCCGGTGCATTTGCTCTACCAAATGCAACTGAGATATGAAGCCAATTGTGCACATGTACAGTTGACAGTATTGGTCAATTTGATGGGCTCATTACTTTTTAGGTCAACTAAAGATGGAATCTAGACAAAAAGCCCCAGGTGATAAATTTCTTTATTCTCGTCACCAGTCTGCTTAACAATGTATATTACGCTTGTGAAGAGAAAATTTATATCGATCACTGATGGGAGTCAAAGGGTAGCTTTATCAGGTTATACTAAACAGTTATCAAATGAAGCTATGATCCTCGCAGTTATGAAGGCAATTTTTGCAATTGCGTAACGAAGCCTGATCCAAATAATATATATATCATTTCATCGACTAAACAGTTAACAAGGACAACTTCGCATCGCTTGTTCAGTTGCGGTGATGAAAAAAACATTGGCTTAATTTGACATCTTCAAGGTCTATCCTCATTGAAACTAAATACCATCAAAGTCGACATCTTCAAATATCAGTATTAGTTTTAAGTATCGGAAATGAACAAAAAGTTGAGCTTGATCATGACTGCATTTTGAAAGAGCAACACCTTTGGAAGATTGTTTCCCCCTTTGAAAAAAAAAGACAAGAGCGAAGAAATATTACTGCATTACCTCATAAATTTGGAAAATACCATGCTTCTCGGCGTAGTTCGAAAACTCTGGAGGAATTAAAAGTGGTTTTTTCGTTGCGTCCATCTTGAATTTCCCTCGCAGTTGCTACGATAAACAAGTTGAGCCAGCAATTCAGACAACCAGCGGTATGTCCCAGGCGTCCTTAGCAACCAAATACATTTCCCAACTCTGCAACAAAGACGGCACAGACCCTCAATGGATTGCATTCGAAAATCTAAAGTAATTCCATAAGACTGGGATACTAAATAACAAATTATCTTTATTCAAGGTAAGTGGTCCTAATCTTTCAGTAAAGCTAAAGCAACACCTATAAAATCCTTCCAATTTCGGTAGAGATGTCTTGATATTTCAATCGCGAGTTCACACGCGACCAAAGTTCTTCGTCAAGATTTGAAATTAAATTTAAAATTGTATCTACTGAACAAAAATCAACAATCGTTGACTAGTAAGGTGCTTGATACTTCAAAGTTTCAATCAGGGGAAATTTCGGCCACTGATCGACTAGAAAAGTGAAGTGAATTGATCGCCGGAAAATAATGATCGTGGTATTATGTTTCAATTACCAAGACACGTCAACAATGAGTTGACAGTTTTCTTTTTAGGTGTGTACACAAACGCTTTTCCTGAGAGTAAAATTCTCGATGGGATCAAAGCAATTTTCAGTTGCTTAAAATTTCCCCAAAACTCGGAGGGCGTAAATTTTCGATTCGACCCCTTTTTTTAGCCCACAGGTTTATACTGAAGACCAACAATTGTTTTATTCCCGTATTGTTGCTGATAACTCGTCTTCTATTTCTTAATTTGTTGTTTAGCAAAATATTTAACATATCCAAGATGAGCAAAGAATATGTGACGCTGGGTGCTCAAAGAGAATCGCTTTTAAACAATCCTCTACTGCAAAAGGTAACATGAAACAGTCATAGGTACCCCAAGCTCACGGAGTATCGTTGTTGCGATACATAAATCTGATAAGGGTTTGTATCGGCAATTTATTTAAGGCATTAAAATAGAAATAAAAATACACCATAATTCCTCAATTTGCCTCCTTGTCTTATTTATGGTATGTTCTTAGTATTTCTGGCCGTTTCAGCGCGATTCTAGGGAGTTTTAGTTCTACCGTTTCTCTGTCGTACAGCTGCGTGTATATATACATGTAGAGAGAGAGAAAACAGCGAACCTACAACCCACTGGACTAGCGCTGAAATGGCCAAAGTACGCCACAAAAACATTGATAAGTAACGAAAAGACAAGGTAAGGCATTTTTGTTCGATTCATGTTCTTTATTTCGACTCCTAAACACGTTTGCAAATTCCCATACAAACACTTAAAATTTTAACTGATCGTGATGCTCAAAATTCATTGTTAGCTTGGGCTACCTGTGACAGAATACATGCATTAGGGGGTCGGCACTTGAAATCGAACGAGAAACCAGACTCAATGGCATACGCTTCCATTTCATAGCTTTTTGCAAAAGGAACAAAAAGCAAGCATTTACTTTGGTCGCTAAGAAACAATTTATTTCACTACTGGGAGCAATTAAGGCTTTAAGTTGGCCAGCTGTTTTTCCCCGTAACTTTATAATTTAACCAAAGCATCCTTTTGATATTTCTGTATTTACTCAATCAAAACATCATGGTTTTCCGAGATAAAAACAATTACAAATTTCTTCCTTGTCGTTTACAGCCTCTTTAAAAATCAGAGATTTCACTTCTGGTGGGGTACAAAACCCCACTAGTAAGGAGATTGGGGATAACAGAACTGTATGTGACGTCACAACAAGAACATAGGAGCTTTTAGGGACAGAAATTTCGTTTTTTGTCTGATTTCATTATTTCAACTAAATACAACACATCTCAGCAACCTTTGAATCTAAAAGAAAGGAAAATTCGGGCCCTGGAAAAATGTTGTTCTTGTTTTGATGTCACATTTCTGCTATCCACAGTCTCTATACTAGTGCTGTTTTTTGACCCCACTGGAAGGAGTTTCCAAAAGGTAAAGATCAATATGGAATTTTTCTAATTGCTTTTACCGGTATCTCAGAAAACCATGTTTCAATAAAATAAATCAATAAAGAAAATCTGTTATAAAAACCTTAACTAAAATCAAGGTCGAGTACTTTGTGTGAAAGGTATCCAGGTGGATCTTATAACTTAACTTCATCCCATTTCTTTACCCCACTGCTGATCGAGTACTAGCTACCTCTTCTTTCCATTGCCCCCCTCACTCCAATCTTGTCCCCAGAGTCCGCTTTTCTTTTGGTCAGCGCCAAGAACATGGACTATGGCTACTTCCAAGGCAGGAAGTCCGCAAATTACAGACTTACGTCTAGTTTATGCACACTCAGAAATTTAAAACAACAATGGTTGTCAATGGTTACAAAAATGGACCTTCACTACGACTGCCCATGCATACATGTAAATAATTGGAAGTGGCCAGATATGCAAGATCCTTCACCATGACAAGGTCAAGACCCCCTGAAGGATATTATTATTATTATTATTACTATTATTATTACTATTATTATTATCATCATCATCATCATTATTATTATTATTATTATTATTATCATTATTATTATTATTATTATTATTATTATTAATACTTCATTAAGTCTTACCATTTCTCTCTTGATCCAAAAGGTTTATCATGTAAGATAAAGGATCAGCAGGTTGCTCTATGACAAGTTTAGTCAGAATCCACTATAAGAATTCAAACAATAGAGTCTGTGTTCTTGGTGCTGACCTGGGCCATGGACCCCTTCATGGACCTGGTCCATGGACTACCCCTGTGGACCACCCCTCATTTTGTAAAGTTACAAGCAGAAAAATCTTTGGATGAAAGAGAAAAGCGATCCTTGCATTCATTGGGACAATTTAAGCAGGAGCCCATGACTACAACCTATGTCACAGCATTTATGTGTAAGAGACCGATCTATATAGACTACCTTTTCTGCCCAAAAAAAAACAAAACATCCAGTTCGGTGATGCTATGACATCAAGTTAGTTTATTGAGATTTGTCATCGGGCTCGGACTCCTGCTCTCATTCTTAACAGGTATAGAAGTTCGCTCCTAGTTATGGGCTACTGATTTAAGCAATAATATTATTATCTCTTATAGATACCTATAAATCTATTTGGTGGCTCCAAAGGGATTTGTCTATAACCCGCAATTCAAATATACATTCACTTCATTCATCGAGTCCTTCAACGAAACAAGCAAGCCCAACAAATTGACCTGCTCCGAACTGTCCTCACATTGCAGAGGTCATGCACTCCACCTGATAACAGACAATTGCTTAAATTGTCCAGATAAGTGTGAGGGTCACTTCTCTCTTTTCGTCTAAAGATTTTTCTATTTGTAACATCACAAAAAGAGGGGTGGTCCATAGGGGTAGTCCATGGACCAAGTCCACAGTGGTGGTCCATGGACCTGGGGTCGCTGTTTTGTATACATCCAGAAAAAAAGTGTCTAATTAATTCTCCCTAGCCACTAAAACATGGAACGACCTCAGTGCTACAACTACATGTATCTACAACCATGTACAACCACCTAAAAAACTTCAATAACAACCTACAACTTTTTCTGACTATTGATTTTTCAATAAGTCTGAACTAGGAAAGCCCCTAAGACGTTGCTTCACTCTGCCGTCTGATGGCTTCACATACGGAAAGCAAAATGAAGGAAAGGACAGTGGTGCTGCTGATGGTAAGATGGTTTTAGCATCTAGCAATGCAACAGTTAAGTACCCATATCAAGGATGTTTACATCATGATAAGGTGCAGTATCAGAACTGTCACGCAGTTGCCGTGAACTGCTACTTTGCCAAATCCTGGGCTCTCCTTGCTCAGGAAACGACAACTTTTTATGTCCATAATGTAGTTTGATATTATTATTGTTTTGATGATAGTTATCAAGACTCCTGATTCTGTTTGATCGTTATAACTGATTATCATATGAATGATAATTATATTTAATAAAAGGAATTATTGTTACTGTTACTATTATTATTACTATTCACTTGTACCATGTTCAAATTTCTCATGATAGTCAACAGGTGATAAAAGCTTGTTCTTGACATTTTCATACAGTGGGGCCTGGCAATAGTAGCTTCCAGTCAGTTGAACAGTCAGCTCATCCATGCATAAAATCATCAAGCTGTTATGCTATTTAATGATGATAGCTGAACAAGCTGCTGAACGGTCCTGAATTGTCTGAGTTTAAGGGCTTCAACAAATGAAGTGAAAAGGAATCAGCATGACCTTAAGTAGAGCTGCTTTCAGTTTTTTTGCTTTTTTTTTTCCTTCACAAAGCCAAACCTGAGTAAGCATCTATATTGCACACCTGTACTATAAAAAGTGTTACACAAAGGTATCTCAAATTTGCCCTGAATAATTACTAAATTTTAATTACAGCTCTTGTTTGGAGATCAGCTCCTGCAGCACAGCTGTACCTTAAAGAGAAAAATGCTGTGAGAGATTTTGTAGGGCTGAACAAAGCTGCAGTACAGGCAGGTCTAACAACAGCTCAAGAGCATTTCCAGTACCGTGCAACTCACGACATGAGACGAAAAGACTCTGGAAATGAGAAAACCTCATTAAAAGTCAAACGGATTCCTCCAACGATGGTCTTTGGAATTCCAACCAAGTAAGTTTCACACAAAAATAGGCCATAAGAAATGAGGCACCTAATAATAACTTCTTACTAACCGAGCACGAGGGCTGTACTGGGGAATATTGGCCCAAGGTCATTTTTGTACGGACCTTGCTGCGCTCGGTCCGTACAAAAACGACCGAGGGCCAACATTCCCCAGTACGGCTCGAGCTAGCTTGGTTAGTAAGTAGTTTGTTATATGACTTTTTAATCACCTTTTGCTTTGTTTTTGCAAGCCCGTAATCGGCCCGTGGGCATTACAGGAGAATAATGCCCTACAATTCAGTCACAATTAGCCAATCAGAGTGCACGTTATATCGGCTACAAACACAAGCCATATAATAATAATATTTAATAATAATAATAATAATAACTTGCTGTGGTTTATGGTACAGACTTGACAATGGATTTTTATATACACTGCAAAAACATGTAGCATCATTGCAGTTTACAACAAATGGGGCCAGCTGTTGATTGAGATCAGACGCCAGCCTGTAAAGGCACCTCGGCCTCTAGCAGCCGCTATCAGAATTATACATGTAAATTTTGATCTCACCCAACCCACGTTATGAATGTGAAAGGAGGGCAGACTACAACACCAGGGGTCTCCCCCTAATCTTCAGGAACAGTGTGCGGGTCCTTGTTGTCCCACAGTGTTAAATAATAATTATTAACAGGAAGGGTTGTCAGATGGGCCTACAGTTTATAGTCTTTATCGTAGGGGATGAATTTCCCGGTGTTGTGGCTGTCCTCTGTGAGTATATGGGTGGGTGGGTATAGCAGGTCCACATCAGCTGAATTATTCAGCTTTAATTTTTGTCTTAAGGCTGTTTACTTTGAATGAAAGTTTTAGATTTTGCAGTCCGCCATAATGATTATAACTCACGTTCAAAACTGACTGATTTGACCTCACAGGGTTGGATCTAGGAAAAGGTGACCTCATTTACTCAGTAGCAATTTCAGCATGTAAATGCAGCTTTATATAATTATATGCAAAACATGAGTTTTAAAGTCTAAAAGCTGAATATTAATTCAGCCACCTTCGCATGCTTTTCATTCTTTGATGTCCTTTTCTCTTAGCTCTCTCAAGATTTTAAAGTTAGTAATGCATGGCGGACCATTCAATAGTGTCTTGGGTCACTTTGTTTTTATAGTTAACATACTTTTGAAATCTAAAGAAAAAGAAGAATGGATTCTTTGGTCATAATTACAGAATAGCACTTTAATTTAAGTGCCCATAAAAAAAATTATGATGGCGTTGGTCTGACAGGGTTTGAACCCACGATCTCCAGCACAACAAGACCAATGCTCAACCAACTGATTCACTAGAAACTGTTCTAGGTAAATTACGTTTTTAAGCTGCAAGTTAAGCAATTGAAACAGCCAACAGGTTGTCTTTATAGTATAGTGGGTTGGAAGCATGAGACTTGGTGGGAAATCAAGGGTTCAACTTCTCCGAGAAAACAATGTCATTTAGGGTCTTGATGAGGAAAAAAAGTCTGCAAATGGTCAAATCCTCTTGGAAAAGGCCTTGTCTCACAACCCTTTCTCAGGAAAGTCAATGGGACTACAAAGAACCTATACTCTGTTTCCGAAGATTAACACATGCAGTTCCTGCTGCATGTTGCGGTCTGGCGCAAGATGAAAAAACCACCCAGGGGACCCTAGGTCCCTTAGCTGGTGGTGTAACAGACTGCAACTTCATTTAAAATCACTGACATTCTCACAGAAGTAATATAATTATAATAATTGCTTTTGGCAGACCATCAACTCCAGTTTACAACCTCCTGGGACATAAGTACCAAGACCTCTGGTTGGAGGAGCGGCGAAAAGCTGAAGAAGCTACCAGAGCCAGACAAGAGCAAAAGGTACTGCTTCAGGGATAACATTATAAGTGAAAAATCCAGTCTGATAACAATGATTCAGAAATAACTCTAAATAAAAATACAATGTATTAATGCATTCTGACTTGCTTTTTCCTCAGAGAAATGTTGACAAAACAATTTATGAGACAAGAACTTCACGCCTTCGCAAATTTCAACCTCCAGTTGATCCAGCTCCACTGTGGCACATGCCAAAATATGAAAAGGTACAGTGAAAGTTATTTGTTAAAATGTTCCTCAGAGGAAATAAGAACATCTTGATGGTTTTAATGAAAATTAATTGTGGTGAGGCATTTTTTTCTGAGGATCAGACTCACAACAAACTTGACGATAATTTATAATTTATTTGAACAGTACCTTTTAATAATAAGTGAAGTACAGTGTACATGTATCTGTGAATGATCAGTAACACTCATTTCTGAAGGAATGGATAGCGTGGACATTGGATGATGACCCTGCCAACTTTCAATGTAGCTCATGTACAATGTACAGGGATGCTGCAGTGGTGAGAGCACTCGCTTCCCACCAATGTGGCCCAGGTTCGATTCCTCGACTCAGCGTCATATGTGGGTTGAGTTTGTTGGTTCTCTACTCTGCACCGAGAGGTTTTCTCCAGGTACTCCGGTTTCCCCTCTCCTCAAACACCAACATTTGACTTGTTGTGTTAATTGTTAATTTCACTTTACAGTGTCCCCAATTAGTGCTCCAGCGCTAAATCTACTCAACACTTAAATAAAGTTCCTTTCCTTTCCTTTCCTACATAACATTATGCCAATAATTATTATGGTTTAAAACGAAGTTGGATTGGTATTATGTTTAAGAACAGCCCAAGTCCCTCAAAACTGCCAAGTGACATTTCCTCCTCAACACCAACACTTTAATATTCCCTGATGTAATTGGCCTCCCACAAGTCTGCCTAGGAAAGTTTAGCCTCGCTTGTTAGCACTTGCTAACTTCACTGAGAAACTCTCAGTAATAAAATTATACCTGTGTTAGATACAGTGAAATCTACACGTATTGATCTCACTGCTAGAAGTCATGCATGTCATTAAGTGAAGTGCGATGGACTGTTTGAGATGACACTGACTGACGTTTCAACAACCTGAGAGGAAGTCAGGAAGTCATCTTCAGAGTCAATAGGTTATTAGGTCTATAAAGAATTAGTATCACCCAACTAGTGGACTAATGCAAATCCTGCAATTTAATTGCCTACACTACTAGAGGACTTGTAACGTTAGTGATAGTCCTTGAGTAGCGAAAAGCGTCACGCTTTCCTTCGTTTTATTTCCAAATAAATATTTCTTGAACTTGCATTTGCTAACTTAATTGCCTTTTCTGTCCGACTAGTTGGGTGATACTAAAACAATTAGACCCTTTGCCCTCAAGGGCCACGGGTCAACAGCCCATGAGGCGAAGCCAAATAGGCTATTGACCTGTAGCCCTCAAGGCTACGTTATACAGGGGTCTAATTGTTAACTATCAGTATGACCATGTTCATTATT
>OX421448.1:8328347-8365847 GCA_949126865.1 Montipora capitata | reverse complement strand
TCAACCCTGAAAGTGTGGCCCTGCTAGTACTGCAGATTAAAAAAACATTAAGCATATTCACTTTACTTTAAAATACATGTTTGTGCTAAAATCTAAACTCTAATTACAACATAAAAGATTGACATGGGCATGGGATAGATACATCAAAGTAGGTCAAAGAAAGTTTTAAGTTAATTAAACTGTATAATGACTAGAAAAAGAAAAAGAAAAACAGTTAGACTCTCTTGTAAAGTGCTGAGCAATTTGTCAGGTCAGAGCCCAAAAAGAAGTTGAACTTTTTGCTGGTCAGAATAATTATCTAAACCACTGAGCAAAACCTATTATAAATACAAGCAGCACCAGCAAATCAGGTCTGAGGGCAGCATGATTAGGACATTGAAAAATAAATGCTTGTAATGAAAGCAGCACTTAGTTATCAAATCAGTGTCTAAAAAAATAATGCCAAATCGGATGAAAACTTTTAAAATACCGAGAAAATTAGGGCATTGCTAACATTTTGATTGAGATTCTACTTTTGCTGGCTAAAGTGTCTTGGCTGTGAACTGTAGCAGCACCCAAGTCAGCCACAATAAAAATTGTTGCTGCAATTGGTAACAATATAGTCAATGAAAAAGCTCTAATCAGGTTCTCTCCAAGACCTGGAAAGCTGTATGGCACTGGAAGACATTATCCAGTCATTCTCTCATCCATCCAGTGAAGACATCGACCAAAGTTAAAAATACAATGGCAGTAAAGTAACTGGAATTTTATGCTGTGTAAAAGCTCAAAGAGAAGTGAAAAAAAAAGGACATTAAATACAGTTACTGTAATTATGTTGCTTTAACTTAATGGCCTCCAGGTCACCATCTGAAGAACTTCAGAAAGGAGACAGTCATGTGTTTATGTACACTGATCAGAAGACATGCCCATCCAGTAGTAACAGTTCACCCAAGGTTTGACTCCTGAATACATCTTTATTATTATGAGTACTTCCAAATAAGGGACACCTTTTGACCCCAGAAAGACATACATGTTGTGACCCCTCTTTGTGTCTTAAGACACTTGATGTCACTTACATGAATTCATTTTTATTAATATATAATGTCATGCAGCTGAGTTCTTTCTTTAGACCAAACTTCCTCTCATTTTTTTTTCTTTTCCAATAACTTCATCATCTTCACCCCATGGTTCTGAGGACGATTCATACAACAACTCAAGAGTTGGAATTCGCAATCAACATTGAGAGAGTTAACAACTAACATGTGAAATACACATATGAGGCAAAACACAACAAAATTAATGAAACTATGACATTTCAAATAAATATTCTGTGTGGTCATGGGTCCTAAACTATCTAGAGGGAAATTACTGGAGGCTATAAATTTTGTGTGCATGTGTCCCTCCCAAAAGAAAATTACCACAAATCACAGGGGTCAAAGGGTGAAGCAAATGTCAAACAGTTCAGTGTTAATTTTACACAGGCAATTACACTTACAAGTCAATAGGCTTGATACAGTCGGGTGACTTATTCCTGGAGTTATTAACAACTGTTGACACTGGGTGCCATTGCAAACAGTCTTTGGGGGTAACAAGGTTCAAGGCCTAAAAACATAAAGTTGTAACATTACAAAGCCATGGCAGATTTTACTAAATATTGAATAATAATAATAATATACATGACAAAATTACTACAATTGTAAATTCTGATTGGCTGAGAGCAGTGCAGTTTTTTGTAAACAAAGAGCATAAAAGAGTTAATTCAGTGCAATTTACTCACAGAATTCTCGCTTTTGATTGGCTATTTAACAACAGGGTTTGGTAAGAACCAATCAAATCTCTTGTGTGAAACTTGTTGGCGTGTTTTGTGTCGGGAATCACATGCATCACTTACAAACTGGAAGTTGCTCTGTAATTTTTGTTAAAAAAATGTACATTATTAAAAAGTAATCATATGACTTTTCTCATTCAATTTGGAAATAGTTTGCACTTTGTGTTTTTCTAAAATCGCCTCATGGGCTCACGTAATTTCAATACTTTCTGAAAAACCCATTTGTGCAAATTATTTCCAAATTGAACTCGAAGTTGTATGATGACCTATAATGTGAATTGTACAGACACATTAAATATCTGATCCGCCCAATTACCGAAGTTAACATCTTTAAAATTGGCGACCAGATGGACATGAAAAGATGTAATACTGTATGTCAAAAGTTCGTTTACTATGACCCTTTCATTTAAGTTTCAAGTTCATTTTAAAATATTAATTGCTATAATAATTATAAACTCAAGAAGATATCACATTTCTGATTGGTAAATTGAGCAATGCATAAAAGAGATTATAGAGTGCAATACAGAAATTCCACATTTGTGATTTATGGCCACTCACAAGTTCTTAAATTGCACTCACCTATTATGGCTCGTGCAATTTTGAGAACTTTCAAAACATCACTCTTGCCAATAAATCACAAAATGCACTGTCTCGTGTTCATATGATTTCCTATACAAGTTTACTTTTACTATTCAGTAGGGAGGCTGAAAAAAAAGGTGACAGTAATTTTTTTGTAACCAACAAAGACTACCCACATCATACCCAGTCAAGAATTCAAAACTTAACCCAGGTCACATACAGTTACTAAGGAGGAAGGTGAGTGCTCTCCGACATGCACCAGCCCTACGTTTCAGAAATATACAGTAACTCAAGAACAGACAGCACCTGAAAGTGCACTGAACCCTGGCCTAGACTACTAGTAGTCCCTTCGAAAGTCAGTCAAGCCACCCTCTTTAGTCCCGCAAGCGAGCTGAAGAGCCAAGGGAAGAATGCTCTCCCTCTCCCCATTCATCCTCCAGCCCGCTTGCATGACTAAAGAGGGCAGCTTGACTGACAGAGAAGAGACTGCTAGCAGCCTAACCCTGGCTCAAATTAAAGTAATCATTAATTTCTATCATTGACGCTGGAGTACATGAGCACTTCTTTTGGAAAAAAACTTTGATGTAAAACTCAATTCAATTCAATTCACCACAGAAGACAGACCACAACACCCGGAACTACATGCCCTACTCTTTAAGACAAGTGTGCAGGTTCTTTTACATCCCACAGGATTGCAAACATTGAAGCGTTGTGAGACGGAACCTCCGGCTTATCGTCCTTATCCGAGAAGACTAGAGAGTCTAACCATTTGCAGATGTGATTACAAAGGCAGCACTTTCTCCTCAGTTATTTACAGACTCTGAGTGTTGGTCCAGCCAGAGTTGAACTCACGACCTCCTGCATAACAACCCGGTGCTCAACCAACTGAGCCACTGGTGCGAGGTCTAAAACTAAGCTAAGGCAATAATTAAGCATCTTTGTCCACTCAAAAACAAGGTCCTCTAAACTTTAAGACTTAATACTAGGAGTGACGGTTTTAAAAGATTTCGCTATAGAGGCCAGATGATTTTACTCCTCAGTAGACCGGAGGAACCCCTTAGGGGCCAAAGCGTTAATACAGTAGGAATAAGTGACTATACCTTCTTCCAAGGAACTTCCCCAAACTCTAACCACTGACGAACTTCTTCTTCACCATTTAATATAGCCTATGAAAAAGTAGATTAATTAACCCTTTGAGTCCTGAACCGGCCAAACTGACGCTGTCTACCGGCAGACAATTTTAGGAGTCAATGGGTTAAAAATCAAGCACATTCATCACTGGATTTATTTCAATTTCTTAAAAATAAATTTTCTAAAGACATATGCCAAAAGTAATATTTATTTAGCAGAATTTATAATTAAGGTTCCCAGGACAACACTGGTAAGTTTTCAATAACCTAAGAAGCTGATAATGAGGCTGGGATACCATTATCAATATGCACACTATGGGCTCTGAAAGTTAAATTCAAACAAGGGAGATAAAAAAGCAATATGTCCTCTCTGAACTGGTCTAGATCTGCTACAAGAGTTGACAACGAGAATAAAAAGCAAAGAAGTCTATAAGCACAAATAAAACAAGTTTAAAATGAAGATCTATGCTCTTAATAAAAGGCATGGTACCTTAATTAAGCACAATGTGAATGATTTCGTCAACCAAACATCTATAGACGCATACAGAGCTCTGTGATAATTTTTTCAATAAAAGAAGGGCAATGACTGTGTCTGCAAAACTGTGATAATGTGACATGATATCTATTGCTCTTTTTCCCCTATCACTTTTCTCACCATGATAATATCTATTAAGGCCTCCGTCTCTGAGAACATTGCTGTTTGTTGATAACCATCTTGGATAAGTAAATAAATATAATCGTGCTTCAATGGTTGCAAACAAAAACAGAGGTTTTAAGTGACCCTTTTATGTTCTTGAAAATGTCATGAAGTGGGTGGTGACAGCACTTCCCCTCATAAAAAGAAATATTTTTCAAGTTTGAAAACGGAAGGTATCATATCATAACAATTAATAATAACAGTTACTTTATTATCATAATGGTAACATCTTACTGGCATTCTATGATGCAGCCACTTGAGAGAGTCAGTTGAATCCACAGTAATGATAGTGTATGAAAACAGATCTTTGTCTTCACTGGAACTATCCTGAAAAAATATTATATTGTATAGACTGAGTTAATCAACCTGTTTAAAGATCTGAGGCTGACTACACTCATCACAGGATTTAAGCAATTTGCACACTCAGATCGATAGGCCACAGCCTTTAAAGTAATTTGAGGGCTAAAATAATAATAATTATTAATTAGCCCTCAATTATTTTTTACCCATGTCCACATCATTGCAAGTACAGAAAGGGCCTCGCACCATTTCAAAAATAATTAATATTTTTTTCTAAATAATTACAAACCTAAAGGAAGCCTATCAGCTGGATTTTACAAGTAAATAATATGAAAATGTTCATTCTTTTAGGAATATATCAAGCCAGACATTCAAGCAAAACTATCACTTGCACACAGAGGCCATGAGTAAAATTAATAATACTGTTAGTTGGACCTCTAAGGGCCGATTTACACGGTACGATTTTGTTGCACGCGACAACGGCTTACAACAGGCCCACGACATGATTTACGATGGTTGTGTACGTCAGAAAAAATGTCGTAGCATTTTAAAACATGTTTTAAAACGCTGCGACAATCGTAAGTCATGTCGTAGGCCTGTCTTGAGCTTGTCGCATGCGACAAAATTGTATCGTGTAAATCGGCCCTAAGTGTCTTGAACATAATGCTGGAGTTGGGCCCCATCAAGATCTAAGGAATTCCAAAAAAAAGATTCAAGTGGTCACAAATCATAATTATAATACTTACCTTAGGTGCTTGCCAGTGATCAAATAACCCAGCCATAGTTAAAAGACGTTTACCAGGAGTGCCTGCAGCCTCTGAAGAAACCTTTCCCTCTTCTTTGATGCAGACATCCATATCCCCTCTTTCCTTCTGTGCAGCCTCTACAAGTGTTTCTTCTTCTGTTTTTCCTTCCAAAGGTTTGAAATATATAAAATATGGCTGCTTCTTCCCCCCTTTCAGGGTCTCCCACTCAAAAAACCTAGGAAAAAAGTAGAGTAAACAAGTGGCAGAGTAAAAATAGAGGTAAAATAGTAATTATTATTGTGGTACAAAAAGTGGACCTGCCCAGAATTAAAGGTGGAGGTCAACAGAGAGATACATGTACATGTACAGTTGGAATGAGAGGGGGAAAAGAAGATCGAGAGAGAGGCAACTGAAGATCCAGTGGAGAATGCAATGGAAGAAGAAGAGGTAGAATTGGAGGCAGAGGTGGAGGTACCGATGGAGTTGCAAGTGGAGGTGTCATGGAGGTACTAGCAGTAGAGGTGTACAAATGCAGACTGAAGGTAGAGTAGAGAAGAGTGTTAAGCACTAGAGCAGAACTGAGTAGGGAAGAATACCTCATTTACCCTGGCTTGCATTGTGGAACCCAGCATTCACCTACAAATCCTTGATTGATGGACAGAACTATTATAATAATTATTATTATACCAGGGACCATCTGGTCTCCCTTAAATCAGTTCGTGTGTTCCTTTACCTCAGAACTCTGAATATTTAACAGAACCTTGACACCAGAGGTGCAAGGATAGTAACTATAGTGGTGAGAAACTTGCCCTCTAATGAGATCCAAGTTCAAATAGTGGATGACGCCACATGTGGCTGAATTTGTCACTTGATCCTTGATCTTTCCACAGGCTTTCCACTCTTTCTCCCTTGCCAAAACCAGAATGCCACTGTGACAGTGACTTTAAATTATTTGAACAAGCTGCAGCCAAGCTCCCAGGATATACATTACAGGTTTAGCTGCAGCTAACAAAATTTAATAACTAAAGGTGCCTATACATGTATATGCCTTCAGTTTTATATTGTTGAGCTACCTCACTTGCCTGTACTTGGGAAGACAATCATTACTCTTACTATGTTATTCTACATGCATAGCTAAGAAATCAAAAGGGGAAAAGTCACATACTGGTACTTAAATGTTTGTGCACTGATAAAGCACTTGATAATTAATCCTAAGCATCTTTTTTACCTCCAATACATGTACAAGGCTCACCCTTCAGCTAAGACAACACATCTTTTGCCTTTCTCCAGAGAAGATTTGAATGACTTCTTGTCCAACAAGGTATCACTTCTAGCATTGCTCATGTTGTAGGTAAACTCTTTAGGGTCTCCACGATGCCAGGAAGGAATAAGTCCCCATTTCATGGGTTGTAAAAGCCTTTCAGGCATAGCCTCTGAGGTTGCACCACTGAAATGCTTGCTGGACACCAGTACTGGTCTATAAATTCAAAAATCCAATTGGCACTGAGATCAGTATTTTTTCATCCAAACTTTCAGGAATATGCCCAGTGCTTCCCTTGAGAAGCGGAGTTCCTGGGTGTAAGACTTGTTCTGACCACCCGTTGAATTTGAATCTGGTAGGTTCAAATTCTTGGCCAACTTTTCCTCAGGCCAGCTGGGATTCTTAACACTTGTTACAAGTTGTTTCTGTCATTTTGTTGATTGTGTTTCATTTAATTTAGCCCTGAAAAGCCCCAGTGGGGAGTGGTCAATTATTAAGTATATATTGTTAAATAAATTAAATACTGTATTGCAGCAATGTTTGAAAGAGTTTGGTGGTGTGGTAGGGAAAAGCTCAATGTTACTTTGCTTCAAAGGTGGTGATTTTTTAAACCTCTTGTTTTTTAAGCCCTTCAGTCTACAAAATTAGTCAAAAAGTGCAGGGTTTGAGCTAAGATTTGATCACTGGGGGACGGTTTGTCCCCTTGGCTAAAATTGTGCAGGACATTTTCATTTTTAGGGGGACAGTCATTATTGTTTTTTGGTTTTCTTACGTTCAAACATCAAAAAACATATTTTATTACCTGTTACTTGTAATTAAAATAATAATAATAATAATACAAACAAGAAAAGTTAAGTAAATGGTACACGTCAATACTTTTTTCTGGTTATATTCAAACCAAGAATCAATGACTATGCTTGAAAAGGTAAATTAAGGTCCTTATTTTATGAGGGTAGCATGTTACAGTCAACTAGAGTTACTGATAAACTTGTGGCCTCAGTGTGCACCTTTTACCACCCTTCCTCTGTTAATGCTCCCTTTTACGGGTATTCAAAGCTACACGCACAGCTACACAGAACAGAGGAAAGTCGAAACAGACGTCGACCGAAAAAGACGGGGATCACACTGGTGACCCTCGGCCTCCAGCTCAGAAGGCCGTACACTAACTGACTGAGCTATGCCTGTTTCTGCTGCTTTATACATGTACCCCACATGCAAAGGGGTTTGTTTTTTAGCTTTTCCAACAAAAATAACAGAATATCGCCTCCTTTTCATGGCCCAACCACTGTTGATCTTGCAACCAACCATGATGTGTTATGCTTGGTTGAGCATAAGACATACATCTTCAGTAGAGCATGACTGAAAAGTGGCTTAAAAATGAACTTGAAATGCACGATAAAAATCAATTTCAATATCAGTGTGGGATCGGCGCAATGGCGCGGCCTAGCTCAAACCCTGAAAGTGCATGTTTTATGCTACTGCTTTTTCTTGCTTTAGTTGTTTTTCAATTGACATGGTCCGTGTTGAACCAAGATAAGCTAAAAAAAAATAAATGTTAATTAATGTTTATCCAATATGGTATTAGATATAACCAACTGTAATCATACAATTTAATGCAATTAGTTCAGATGTACCTAAAAGCGGAGCTCCCGGGTTATTAATTAATATTTGCAATAAGTTAACCTGACTTGAGCATGCTATCCAATCGAAACCCAGGGCCTGGTCAGCAGTCAACTCTAAAGAAAGCTGACCTTGATTAGCTCGAAACTTGAGGCATGAAATGGTCACGTGATACTGGTCAGTGGATACCTTGTTTTGACAGGTGTCAATTGACCATAACATACACCGAATTCATAAATGGCGGTCAACCTGGGCCGACTGGTGGCCAGACATGACATCGAGGCGTTTTAGGATACACACGCCTTATGTTCGAAGGAGGAAAGGAGAAATTGAACGATCGACGTGCGGAAAATTACATTCCTGGTTCTTCTTTAAGTGGGAAAAGGTCATCGGTATTAAAAAAATTATGAGCTACAGTTTTGGCTGAAATGTTGGAACGATTACGCTTGCATCGCTTGATCCGGCATAGTTGCGTGAAATCAAGTCATCTGTTTGAAGAAATTAAAAAATGCTCTTGTTTTTCTTTTTGTTGCTATTGCTTTTTTAAGAGTCGAAGAATACATCATTCAAGGGAAAGACAGTTTTCTTATGGATCCAGATTCGAATTTGTTGTACACAAAGCGAAAATTTGCCAAGCAGGGTGCGAGTTGTGCTGTTGTTGATTCAAACTCTGGTGAGGTTTGAAGCTTACTAATGTGTGCCTCAGGATTTTGCTGCCGCATCACTGATTAAATCTTGTGTACTTCCACTTTCAAACAAGGAAAATTTACAAATTTTAAGCGTAAGAGCCAAAGTGGTTACAATAACCGGCCTTACACGCCACCCATGAACAAGCGGAGTTCCACAACACCTCCAGATGTAATACACATTACTATCTTATTATCTTCACAAGGCAAACTTGAGTTTGCAAACTCAAGTATAACAAACTCAAGTTGGAGTGTGTGAACGGCACAAAAACAGTTGGCAAACACGTTGGCAATTTGTTGGCGACAAATAGAACTTGTCTCTATTTTTGTCAATAGTTTGCAAACATGTTTAACAACTGTTGTTGTGTCTTTCACACACACCAACGTGAGTTTGCCAACACGAGTTTGCAAACTAGTTTGCTGTGTGAAGGCCGCTTTAAAATTAGTGGTTCGTCATTTTTCTGCATGAAGCAGTGATAGCACTTACAGCAAAAACAAAAAGGACTTTTCATCACTAGTACATTCTATTCTTAAGATACTCGTCCTCCTAAGTTCATAGGTTTCTTTATTTCCACAGATAAAACAATACAAATTATTAATAATACATGTCACAGAAATGTGGAGTGGAGATGTGCGAGCAAAAACCCACAGGGTTAGTAGTGTTCGCACACCTAATCTAGCATTCATACAAGGTATTAATATTGATATATAATATTAAATAGCAGGCAGACATGATAGACTACATTGTGGAAACCAAGAATAAAATAAAATAGACTACAATTAGGTTAATTAATAAGTTTGAGTTAGAAAGTAAACAAACAAAACTGACGAAACAAAGCAAAACAATGACATGGTGCAAATATACAGCTAAACAGGATGTCATTCTCAGGCTTTGGATGTAAACAGATGAACTTTAAGCTCATTTCTAAAGCTTTGGAGAGAGGAAGCATTTTTTGTATGTTAAGGTACTTTATTCCAATCATCGGCTGTGGCAAATCTAACTGAATTTGCCATAATTTGTTCTTGGCCGAGGTATAAACAGATTTTGGTCAGTTGATCTTGCACGTGTACAATATCGATGGGCCTCTCTGATGTTTGTGAAATAGGAGTCATAAATATCAGGAAGCAAGTTATTTCACAGACTGATCTATATAAAGAAAAGACAGAAGCATAAAATTATCCAAGATCTATTCAATTGTGCTTCACACAGGCTAGGGCAGTCTGAATAAAATTTATGCACTTGAATGTCAAGCTACAAAGGCTTAATTAAGCTTGTGAGAAGCAAGAAAAAATTTAAAATTTGAGGATCTAAAGATAAGCCAAAAGATAAGCACGGAATGCAAGTGATCTGGGATAATACAACAAACAATCACTTCCTAGTTCTAAACAAAAAGTGACCTAACATTCTTGGCATTCTTTAGTAAACAAAGCACTTGTATAATATATCTTGATTTGAACTCCCGACAATGTGCAAGTTTGAAAGGCCTAGGGAAGTTAGCATATAGGTGGCATCAGTGTTAATAGGGAACGAAAGAGGTCTGTGATATTCACATATCTATGATGATGTTAACTTTGCCTGAAGCTTAATTATCTAGCTGAATGCAAGTGCTCTCCTTGGCTAGATACTAATTGGATAGGAGAGAGTCCAGTAATTAAAATCTGATCTCATAAGATTAAAGCAAATCAAATCAATGATGGTTTTTGGTGAGAGGGAAAAACCAGAGTACCTGGAGAAACGCCTACGTGTATATGAGAGCAGAGTAGAGAAACAACAAACTCCACCCAAATATTGTATTACAGTATGATACATGTATGCTGTGTTTGGGAATCGAGCTTGAGACATTGGTGGAACTCCTCCATGGATGGTTGGCGGCGTAAAGCAAAGAAAACCAAAGAGCTAAAACAATAAACAGTATTTGAAGTTATTTTTTACAAAGCAAGGTAAATTTTTAGGGTCAGGTAAGCAAATAAGCTTTAAAAAAAGAATATAATCTTAAACTTAATGTCATTCCGAGTGCAATGAAAAAAATTTCGTTTCGTTTGTTTTCTCTCTGGAAATGAAGAGGGGAATGGAGGACCTTGTTCACTGAAAATTTACGGTTTGACGAGGAACTCACGTATAGGATTGTGGACTGATGTTATGCGAAGGATAATATTTTCCGCTGCCTTTGTAACTATCTCTCCATTGCGGTTCAAGAGTTTTTCCATCCTTTCCTTTGTATCTACATGCCTTTGGAAATTCATCGCATGCTAGTGTACTGTATAAGAACAAAGAAAAACAGATAAAAAGATTTACAGAGTAAATTGTCACCTATATAAAAGGTGATCTATTTTAGGTCATTTCCTCAATATGTAATCTGGCGTACCAGGCTGTTCTCCCACACATTCCTGGCAGTAATTCCCTTACGACTCCACCAAACACTTGCTTCAACGATTGTCGTTGTATATCACGGTTAAAAACTAAAAGTAAACTCTGTATTTACTTTTGATCCTCGAAATCGTTGCCTCCTTATGAATTGACGCTGACTCAACTCAATTTTCGCGCGATGGACAGCGGTCAACTATTACTAGTTGACATTGCAAAAATTCCATGGATTATTTCGCTTGTGGTCATCGATACAATTTTCCCCATTTGGATTTAAAAAAAAAAAAGACCCGATATACTTTTACAATGAGACTGAACACCAAAAATGATAAATGTCGACAGCAATTTCTTCGAGAAATTCAGCTAAATTCAACTAGTTCCGATAAGGTCACGTGGGCATCAGAGATTCGTCCCCGTGGTACCTTTCGTGCTGGCAATGAACTTTTCATTTGTTATATCGAGCCCTCTTCACCGAGATTTTGGAGCGATTCTTTTCTATTTCAATTAATATATCGTCCCCTGTAGCTCTCTAGAGCATCATAAATTCACAGTTACAGAGATAAGCGTTTATCCCTTCCCTTGCTGATATTCTGACTACCCATAGTTTGGTCACCAAGTGGGTGAGTCGCTGTTTACTTTGGCTTTTTACGGACTTTCCCATGGCCGGTCATGCATGCTTGAATGCAAAACCTTGTTTTAAGACTGTTGCGGATTAGCCGCGGTCTGTTCGACTCCATCAGTGAGTTATGCAGCAGGGAGGAGTCATAATGGTAAGTTTATCGTATGAAAGGTTGAGAACTTCACGAACTTCACGCTACATATTCTGTATAGTGACATGCTCAACTTTTCATTTTACAGTACGATGGCAAAACAAGGCGACCTAGCCGAAACGACGACCTCCACACCAAAATGCAAAGATCTGGTTCTGAAACCCTTTTGAAGACAGACCTTGAACAGTCAAAGGAGGCCATAAAAATCGAAATTCGCAAACAACTCAAGCTGAAAGAAGGGGCCGAAAATTTAAAGAAAGTTGCCACGGACAAGAAAACTTTAGCGCAATGCAACTCGATTTTAAAAGAGGCCACCGCTAAACTTCAAGATCTTCACGATGAATTGCAAGATCTTAATGCAAGAGTGTCGGAGGATGTGCCTTGTGAGTACTTAATTTAACAGTTTTTAATGTTGGAAACGACTTATCGGGACACTTCCTCGTTACAACCGTTTTGCGATAAGCGTCAATTTCAAGGTGAACATACAATTGCCCTTTGCATATGAATGCCTGTTTAGCTCAAATCCGGACCAAAAAAAAAAAGCCGTTCGACCTCAAGAACTAATCACACAGTTTCACGTATTTCAAGCTTTTTTGTTCGGCGCTCTGGACTAAGGAGTTAATTTTGTGTCGGTGGGATTAATAGTCCAGCATTTTATGGCCAAGGAAATGTTAATTCCTACCCGGCCCGTAATTGTTTAGTGTTTTTTCCATGACTTGTAGGTATAACTGGCTGTCTAAGGGTTCTCCATTCATTTATTTATTATCATTAGAGTATACATGGCATAATCGGTTTTCATCGGTTACTTCAACAAACTTAAAGCTTTGTATAATATCTTTTAAGAAGTGATACGTTTATAGAAGTGCGATGAATGGTTCTAGCCAAGTACAGTGGCTGTATATTTTTTAAGTTAGAAAAAATTTCGGCCAGTAGCTAACCTTAATTTCCGTTGCAAACTAAATCACCAGTTTTGGGACACAACCATTAAAAACCGGTAACATTCGTACAACCGAAGCTTGTACAATGTAGAAGTACGTAATTAGTTTCTGCAACGAGAATCGCGGATCAGTCGTGGATCACCATTTAGCAACGACGAATTATACGACCTGCCTTGTCGCTGAAACAAATAAACTAAAGCTTCGATTTTTCGTAAAGGTGTTTAAATGTTTTAAAGAACTCGTTTTGCTGGCGTCAAATTGGTGTTGGAATTTTATCCCCTGTGTTTGTGACAACAATGAAGAATTGTTTACATTTCCTCAAGGAGAGGCTTTTGTTCTAAATTTGTTCATTGTGAGTCGTTCTTTTCGTCCAACTGTTATTAATTGTAGAATGAACTTTTGTGCTCATGTGAAGTTTGTATATTGTTGTGGAACGTCTCACTTAGTGGTATCAATCTCTCCTGTATATTGCTCCAGGTGAAATTTGAATGGTGAAATTTGTTTCCGCAAGTTTTGTTTCACCCTTTGGGCAATTTGCATTGCATAAAAGTTGTAAGTGATTTGACAAAGAGGAAAATTCCCCTTCTAGATTATGCATTCTTTTTCTTAGGTTGACTGATCGAGGTTGGAATGTGCATCTTCAGTATCTTAGTATATTAAAGTTTAGTACTTACATTGTATGCAGTGTGTTGGAACACAGTTTGTTATCTCAAGATTTACCTGTTCATGTTGATTTAGCATACAAAATATGAGAAATTACCTAGTTTGTCAAAAAGTACATGTATCATTGGCTTTGGCATCAGCATTGTTCAGCAGAATCTCCCAATATTGAAATATTGTTTGGAATAATGTCAAAAGCTACATGAGCAATATAAAGTCAAGCCTGTCTTCATTACCCAGATAGTGGTGTATGTTCACAGACAGCAAATTGGGTCAAATTAGTCTTTATTGGCCTAATCTCAACAATCAATCATTTACTTCTTCCATACGTTTTATCTTGTCACTGTTTTTGCAGTTTAAGGTTTATAAATTGTTTCAGGAATACTATAGTTACATTGTTCATAGTTGTTCGGTTGGTGGCCTATTCTACCTATCAATTATTAGACTCCCTTTCCAAGTGTGAGAGCTTGTTTATGCTGGTTTGAATTTGGGCTAACTCAGTAGGGACTGCAAACAGTCTAGCAACAGGTACCTTTTTACTACCATGGTGAGTCTAGAAGGTAATTCTGAAGGCTGGTGTTAGTGGTCTCTTGAACTGTAAATTGACTGTTTTATTCACGATAAGGTTGGACAACATGGTGGCGCCTCATTGCCATTATTTTGTTGATGTGAACAATGAAAACCGGGAAGCCTAATTCTGAATTTTGTTCTGTTACTTTCTGACCTACAGCTGAAAATGATGATGATACACTTTCGCCAGACAAAACAGATGGTGTGTCCAATGGCCCTGGTAGTAGTAGAATAGAATCCTTAAAAAAGCAAATTGCTGTTGAAATGAAAGTAAAGCAGGGTGCAGAAAACATGTTGGCAATGTACATTGCCAGTGGATCCAAGAAAAAGGACAGTAAACTTACGGCAGAAGCTCAGCAAATGTTGGAGGACTCGAGAAGAAAGATTGAAATTATTCGAATGGCGTTACTGCGGGAACAACAGCAAGGGATGCCGGTGGGAAGGGAAGATGGTGTTTTGATGGGTGGCTCTAGTGGAAAAGAAAATGATGCTCCTGGATTAGGACTTTCTCCTTTGGAATTAAGAGTAGAGGATGTGCGACATCACATTGAAATTGAATCTAGGGTAATACAGGGTGCAAAAAATATGATAAAGTTTTTATCCAAGTCTGGTCAAGATAAAGGTTTGGTGGAGGTATGTAGAAAAAAATCGTGGCAAATGGCAGTTATCACTAATGGCCTGTTCAGGTGCTTAATATTTATTGTAGTCATTACATTAATTATTTTAATAAATCATTTTGTCTTTTGTTCTTTTGTTTAACAACTGCATCACTTAGTTGAGGTTGGGTGCCTGGGATATCAGGGGCCTTCCACTTTTGGTATTACCATCCTGTATAATATATAATAACACCCCCATGGCTGGTGGGAGGCACGTTGGCCTCATGGTTAGTGCGCTCGGCTCCGGATCGAGTAGTCCGGGTTCGGGTCCTGGCCAGGGACATTGTGTTGTGTTCTTGGGCAAGATACTTTACTCTCACAGTGCCTCTCTCCACCCAGGTGTATAAATGGGTACCGGCGAATGTAATGCTGGGGGTAACCCTGCGATGGACTAACATCCCATCCAGGGGGGAGTTGAAATACTCCTAGTCTCTTCCTGCTACAGTAACCGGAGATATAAAGTGCCGGCCTGATGGGCCTTCTAGGCTTGTAGCAGACTTTACCTTACCCCCATGGCAGGCACAACGCTGCAACCCAGCCATGAGCCCCCACACCTGGAATTTAAAAAACAGGCACCCATCACACAGAACTATCAGTGGGGGAAAAAGGAAGGGGGGAGGGGGAGGACACTAAAACTAACCCGCTAAAAAACCGCACTGGAGGATAGAACACTACTCATGCTGCCAGAACAAACCCCGCAAGTACGATGTATGGAACTGCTGTGCACCCCCCCCCCCCCCCCCACCCTTCCCGTACAAACTAACCACTGACAACTAGCAACATGGGCGCTCTTAGTTGTTAACTCCTTAAAAGTGCATTTAAATGTAGTTCACATGATCACAACTTCATCCTTTAATTATATTTGTATTATTAGATGATGATAATGTCAAAATTACCATATTTAGGCTGAAAGAAGATTCCATGAATCAACTCAAAAACTAGACTTACTTCAATGCTCACTTACAAGACATATTGGAGAACTATCTCCTGAGCAAGCAGCTCTAGGAATTTACAAAGACTATAACACACTACCTTCATATGCTGATCGGAAGTCTGTTGGTTTGGGGAAACAGCAATACACCGCTATAACTAAACCAGCAGCGCTCACTGGAGAATTAGATGTAAGTAGTTCAGTGAAATATGCAACTGGCCACTTATGACTGGTGAAAAGAGGATGTTCCACTGTATTTTGTATTCATCAAATCAGATTTGTTACGTAATATTTCAAAAATGTGTGCAAGTGCTTTATTGGATTCCAAATGCAAGAAAACATTATTTTGAAACGGCTGAGTGGTTTAAAGTGTTTTCCTGCATTTGGAAATCCAATGAAGCGCGACGCAGGAGTTTTTTATATTTCTTCTTCAGAAAAAGAAATTACAGTACCGCTCAGATATACGTTAACTGCGCAGACGCGTTTTATACACATATACGCGCATGATTATACGCACATACATGTATAGTTATACGCACATACGCGTATGGTTATACGCACATACGCATATAGTTATACACACATACGCGTAAACATGCGCATCTGATGTGTCTTTGTTTTCTTTGTGTTTCATTGAGAATCTAATAAAGCTAATGGAGATCATGTTACAAACACGCACGTCGCATCGAAATGTTTATTGTCTGAATTTAGCGTTCTTAGCTTAAGATCGATCTCGTTGAAAAAATTATATCTCCGGTTATATCTGACCCAGATCATTTATTCAAACAGTAAAATGCTGCTTCACGAAAAAATTGTTTATCAAAGTTTCAGTGGTGCGCCGCTTCAAGGAAAAGTTCTGTGTTTCGCAATCGCGTCGGCAAGTCGCTTAATTGCGAGATGTTTATTGTCTAAAGCGTTCCGAAGACCTTGTCGAAATATATATACTTGACACAGATCGTTCATTCAAACAGTAAAATGCTCTTTTTTTAACCAAATAATTATTTCAAGGTTTCATCTGCAAAGGGAATCTTTACAAGCTTAAATAAAAAGTTAGTCGAATGATTAACACGTGGTTTCGCATGTTCACAATCTTTGAGTAAACAGTCGAGTTTCACGCAAAACAGCAAATCAGACGACAGCGATGAGAGGCAGCTGTATTCGCAGGCTACAAAGTTGGCGAAGAAATTGTTGACATAGGCGGCGTTGCTGTGTTGAGATTTAGTTATTGTGACCATCGATTTTTGAAACAAATAACTAAACTAGAGGCGAGTCAAATTCATCAAAATTTGCATACACCTCAGACCCGAGTCAGAACAACACGTAGTTGTGACAGGTAACGCAACACGATTAAAATGGCCTGGTAGAACTTCTTTTACGTGTATGTATAATGAATGGAAAAGTTTCTGAGAAAAAACTTGTTTATCGATGGTGTGAGCCATAAAAGAAACATCCTGTTTGGGTTCGTATTCAGAACGCTGTTCACAAACGGGCTTTTTTGTTGATTCTGCTGAAATACGACGCACCGGGACGCACCGGTATTAAATTTATTTTGAACACATTCCAAAGCAGTTGCGATGGATGTAGTGTTGGTAAGTGATGAAAAACATCTGGTCTGCTCATGAAAGTTCCGTTTGAAAAGGATAACCTGTTTATATCGATAAGCACATGCTTTCTATCTAACTCGTGTACACTTGCAGCAGCGTAGCGGGAGAAGTCTTCATGTAGCTCGTGGTCTTGTAGTTTTTAGTGCTGTCAAGCTATTCTTTAGAACAATAACCCGCTAACAATAGAAAGACAATAAGCCAGCTCATACATACAAATGAACAGACGCGTATATGCGTATGTGCTTATATACGCATTTTTATACCCACATACGCGTATACTTATACGCACATACGCGTATAAGTATACGCACATACGCGTATACTTATACCAGGGCGCGACGAAAGTGCTGTCCGATAGCCCGGGGCTAGTGGAATGACTTGTTGGGCTAGCGTTTTCTTATCGTAGCTTGCCCGATGAGCAAGCACCGTTGGTTCCCCATTTCTGATGATAAATTGAGCTTTTATACAAAAACGTGTGTAGCAGAAAGCTCCTGAGAGAAAATGATAATGTTATGAGGCCAAATTATCGTTATTTTGCACCGCGTCCGTAAATAACGTCATGACTTTTTCTGCTTACAAAAGCGACCGAAATATATTTTATAAACAATTTAATTTCGGGCTAGCTCCTCAGACCTTCGGGCTAGTAACCTCAAGTAACAGCTTGCCCGAAGGGCAACCTCATCTTTTCATTTTCGTCTCACCCTGTTATACGCACATACGCGTATATTTATACGCGTATTATGCGCGTTTTTTGGTTAACGTATATCTGAGCGGAACTGTATAACGTCAATCACTTTTTTCAAGTTAAATATTTTTTGTATACCTCATGGTTGCTCACAAGCATGTAAGAGCTGTGAGCATGCACTTGTTTCCATTAATTGATTTCGAAACACGTGTGTTTGAAGTTATTGATTTCAAACCACCTGTTTGAAATTAATTTAGTGAATCAACAAGTAGTGCTTCATTTGGTTTCAAACTTGTCCGTGTGACCAGAATATATAATGGGGCAATGCAATTGCCGGAATAACTTATGAATTATTAATGAGTTTGAGAAACATGTGCAATCAAAGGTAAATACCCCTTGTTTGCCTATTGATGATACCCCGTTACTGGAATCAACTATGTTGGTTATAAAAATACCATGGTTGTAATCAGGCATGATATAAAACAAAATTGCAGTGTTGACACTGATTAAAAAGTTTTTAAAAAGTAAACGTTTCGATCACTTCGGTGACCTTCATCAACTGATGAAGGTCACCGAAGTGATTGAAATGTTTTACGTTTTAAAAACTTTTTAATCAGTGTCAATGCTGCAATGTCGTTTTATGTTGGTTATATTGTTGAAGGAAAGCCCTTCTGAGCAGTTTCAAGATCAGCCAAACCAAACTCAGCCCACTTATTGCTGTTGTACTTGTACATGTCTGATAAAATTAAACATGCCATTTCTTGTGAAAAAAAACTTTCTTTGCAACTCTTGTTTATGGTACCATTCATTTATTATCATAATGTCTTACCTAATTACACAGGTATGCATCACTGGTGCAGACAGACTGTTAGCAGTTGTTCCCAATCGAGATCCTAGAAAAACTCTCAGTTTGGCAATGGTAAGTCCAGATGGCAAGATAGGAGAGCGCACAGGATCCAGCAAGAGGAAAAGCGGATATAATAAATGGAGTCTGGATGAAAGTTTATCAGGCAAGTTTAAGAATGTTGCATACTTGTACATGTAGTTATTGTTGTCGTCAAGCATTAAATATTATGAAACGTGTTACTGTCTTTATTCAGCTGCTGACAGAGATGTTTGTATTGACACATTGTGCCAAGGAGTCTTAAATGTAGCAAATAGCAACAGGCTTCATTCTCAAGGTGTAGCAATTTGTTTCTAAAGCCAATAGTAATAATTGACTGAAGCTGATGATCCTGACGAATCTTGATACATCTCTTTGTTTGGAGCAATTTTGTACTACATCGTTTACAGTGATCTTGTCAAACTTTAAGTCTTCATCTTCTTGTGGAATTTTGTCTTTTGATATTGTAGTTGAAGTGTGTGCAGTCCTAAAGCTGGATAATAGCTACGTTGGACAAACCTCATGGAAGGCATTAGGGACGGAGTGTTGGAAGGAGCAGTTTCATATTGAGTTAGACAAGGTACTTGTCATTCTGTTTCATTGAGCAATACCCCTTCTGCTTTACTCAGTAAGGTCCCTTAAAGAACCCTGCTCACCCACTTTACATTGTGCACCACAACACTTCTGTTACCATTTTCAGTGCCCCTGAAACTTGGAATTCTGTGACTGTTAAAGTAATCTGTTTGCATTGGACATCATCGGTTATTTAATTCTGTTTTCCATGGAAACAATAATATTGTTCATTTTAATTTCATTTTCTACGATTATTTATGTATGACTTGCTCTTCACATCATGTTATCGAGTGGAAACAGAAGTCGTTGTTGAACCATCTTCTCTTGGAGTGGCAGCAAGTAGTACTCATTGAATAAGCTTTTTTTTTCTCTTGGGAGCATTGTAACTCCCAAGAGAAACTGGAAGCAATGCTCGTGCAAGATTTGGGGGAACAATCAAAGAGTATTATGGTATTTTCCGACTCAGCCAATTTTTCAATTGTGATTCGCAAAGACCAGAGGGCATTTAATTTGAATGATCAGAATCAATGTATTGTCGTTACTGGGAAGTGATGAAGTAATTTCGTGGACTACATTGCAAGGAATCATGAATAATAAAACGTCATTGTGAGAAATTTAACTTTTCTGGTGGTCCTTGTGAACTCATAAGCTCAGTAGATGCCAAACATCAATTTAGATGTACATTTAAAGCCAAGCCTCAGTACCCCTCTACCAAGGTAAGTTGTTCGCTGTAAAATCTCAGGATGTAATGGTGATAATGATCAATACCGATGGTGTTTGTACTGTATGTCACCCTCAGAGATAATCCGGGAGTCAATCTTGGTGTCTTATGATGACACTACACTAGCTGGTAAAAGCCACTATGGGCCTGTGCTCTGCTGTAAGCTAAGATTGATCTAGCTAGCAGGCATCTTTTGTTATTTCTGTGGCTGTTATCCTCTCTTAATGGGATAAATTCTCAGTGAATGAAAAACAAGGCCTTGACGCCTCATGCCCCCTAGGTTGCCTCCAGTTGACCAGTAGAATCATCTGCCATTAGACAGGGTAAAATCTGCCAAGTCTTACTCCCAGGGGTCAATTCATTTGTTAAAGTACCTTTGGTAAAGCCTTAAACATGCATAATTGACTTTGTAATGTTAATTTTGTGATCTTTTTTATTTACAGTCTCGAGAACTAGAGGTGGGAGTTTATTGGCGGGATCATAGATCACTTTGTGGAGTTTCATTTTTAAGACTGGAAGAGTTTCTCGATAATCAGCGGCATCAAATTCAAGTCCCTCTTGAACCCCAAGGCTGCCTTTTTGCTGAGGTTTGTTTTTGTTATTTGAATTGTGACTATAGCAATGTACAAATCCTACATAGCTCAGCCTAAATGGTTTGAGGTAAATGTCTATAATATAGAGTGTACATGCACAACCACTTTATTCTAGTCTTGAAAGGAAAATGCTTGACAGTATTTGTGTTTATTCCTTATTCACTCAGAGCTGCACAGTGGTTACATTACATCAATAAGAGCTGCATGTACATATACCCTTGACGTTTTTACTGGGGTCAATTTAGTTAATTCACTCTGTTTAGGTATCCAAGATTATGATTTAAGATTAATAAAATATTATTATATGTGACCTTATTTAGGAAAAGGGGGATTAAGGTGAATAACAAAAAAACGCGTTTTCTAGCGTTTTAAACGCAAACGCGTTAAAACAACGTTTAAACGCGAAAAAAACGCGTGCGTAGGATTTCATGTCGGAAAAGCTTTACACAAACGACGCGTTTAAACGCTGTTAATTTACCTCAAGTGAGCGCATAATTAAATGGCTGCTTGCTATAATATTATTATTGGGTGTCATCTGGGGTTAACTGTGATTTATTTAAAACAATGCAGCTCGACAAACCATCGAAATCTTGATTGTTTTAGTCGTTGCAAGTACTCGGGAAAGAGATGAAATGCGAATTAGTCCAACCTAAATTGGCGGCGTTCTCTGAGGAACAAAACAAAACACTTACTTAGCGACTCTAACGGTAAATCATGAGCATAAACAATAGAAATTTGTTTCAAATGAAGTGAGGAATGTACAAATGAATTTTCAAGATGGTGTTAAGCACAAGTTTGCTTTGATGTGTACCCTGTGATTAGCGAGGGTCATTAGTAGATCCTGTTTTAGAAATGTAAAACAGAACGTTGATTGTTGAATGCTGTTCATGTTGGTCTTAGTAGAGTCGCAAACACTTATAAATCAATCAAATAAAATTCTGCATTGGGGTTACCAGCTGAGGCATTCTTCACATGCAAAACTTACTACCATTTTTCCTTTATTCATGTTTGGTCAAGGCAGTTGACATGGCGGCTGTCTTCCGACTCTGAGCGACGACCCCGGCGACGACCAAGGCCCAAGTAACCGAACGAAGATAAAACAACTCGTACCATCATGACAGGGCTCAACTAAAGCTGCATATAAAGTGTTACGTTCAAGCCATTAGAAAAGAAATTGATCGATGACTCGCTATTTACCGCTCAAAAGAAATAAACTGATCCACAGATTTGTCGCGATCAGTCACGCAACCTTTCGAAATTTTAGACTTTTAGGTCATTTAGTACTTGTCAAAAGGAGACATGAGTTTGTTTAATTTCCTGTTTGTTTATGATTTGCGATAATGAAAAGGGGTTGAATAGGCAGATAGTGAAGCGCCAAGACACAAGCACGATCACTTGCAACAATATGACAGCCCTTTCAAACCTCTGAAATAACAAAAAAAGCAAAGCTCTGAAAGAAATGGATCATACTTCTCTGAACCCATCCAACCTTCCCGAAACATTCGCGGGTGACTTGCAGTTGGCAGAGGAAACCTATTTCATGAGCGAACGAGAGCAGATATATTCAGCGTCCTCGGCGAAAGCTTCAACTTCGAGCCATTAATCACACCGAAAGGTACCGGTCACAAAGATAGCGAAAAACGGCTCTTGCTTTCGTTAAATCGTTCGCTACTTCTCTCGCAGTCCGACAATAATTATATTATTATAGCGACAATTGAAAGAATCCGTAATAAATAAATTAAGACTATCCGATGGAAAGCCTGTTCGTGAACACCAAGGAAGTTCCGAAAAAATCAATTCGCTGATCAGAAAAACCGGTAAATACTTGCGATACTACCAAATGTTCGTGAATCTAAAAAACGTTCCCAGTTTCACTGAATCGCTCCCTACTTCTCTCGGAACTAGACATTTAGGTTTCTGTTTCCCCACGATAACAATGGAGAGAATTACACAACCCAGAAGTATTTGGTCAAGTCAATGTGCGATGTTTACTTTGTCACATTTCGATGAAATGTTTATGTGATTCGCTCATTCTTTGAATTACGTCCTTCTGAAGGTGGTTAAATGTTGACAGTCTGTTTTCTGTAATTTCTATTTTCTCGAGGCATTATCAATAATGGTACAAACAATCAAATTTTTTTGTCGCTATGGGGCGAAAACCTAATTTTTCAGTTGTTGTGGGGCGAGCGTCACGACATCGTGACCAGTCTACTCGAGTGATAACATGACACATGCCGAAGACTAGCGGCGTCATCACTTCGATTCTTCATTCTGGCGACGTGCTCTTTTTGTCGCCAAAAATTCCGAAGAGGAAAACACGAAGGAGGAGAGTGTGAAGGTTTTAAAGAGTTTAAAAATATTAAAACAAGCTTGAGACAAATGATTGACCAGCCTCTTGGTGAAACCTGATGCGCTAATGGAAACATTTTTGAAGCGTCGTTCAGTGGTTCGCGTTTCTTTGAGCGATATCGTTGGCTCTTGTCTGCAGAATCCGTAGGCTCAAATGCGACTGCTTGCTCCATTCTTAGAAGACTCGAAAACCGAATCTTCTTTCCTGCGTGTGCTAATTGTCTGGTTGCCGTTGTTGATAGCACGAGATTCGTGAACTGCAAGTGGGCTAAAGTCGGTGCGCATGAGGCGCTAAGAGAAAAAAGGATAGTAAATTATTATAGACGGAATGTGATTCTTACTGCAAGACAATTTTTACCCACCTGCTATGTAAAAACGAAAGGCAAAAGGTAAGTTTTTCTGATAAATTGATCATTTTGACACAGTGGGTTGGAAGACATGCACCCTAATCTTCGCATTTCATATAATAAAACACGTAATTTATTCATTCAAATACAACTAAATTAGCGTACTTTTCAGCGTACGAAATGCAGTAATTGAAGCGCAACAGAGCCGTTTGTTTAAACGCGTTAAAAATCTGTTTAAACGCATACCAAACGCGTTTCCACGCGTTTCGACGAACGCGATTAAACGCGTTAAAACGTTGCTTTTTAAATTCACCTTAATCCCCCTTTTCCCAAATAGGGTCACATATGGCTTATGTTTGTAGCCGATATAACGCGCGCTCTGATTGGCTAATTGTGACTGAATTGTAGGGCATTATTCTCCCATAATGCCCACGGGCCGATTACGATTACAGGCCACAACCTCAGGCCAATATTCCCCAGTACGGCCCTCGCGCTCGGTTAGTAAGAAGTTATTATTAAGTTTCTTGTAATGGTGTTAAATACGGGTAGTGTAATGGACCACTTCTGCTCTATGAAAGCAGAATGTTTATTATTATTGAATTTAATTTAATTGGATCCTTTTTTATTATTTTATCTTGCTAAACTATAACTTCCCTGGCTAATAACATTTTTTGAATAAAATATTTTGTTTGTGTTAAAAAGAAAAAACTACCAGGTTGTGGATAGTGTACCATTTTGTTATTTTTGCAGTAACTTGTAGTGTGTTTTTTCTATTGAAGGTTTCATGAAGTTCAATTACCATTTAGTTTCCACCTAAACAAAATTAATTGCAAAATCTTCAGGCTATTTAAGGCCACTATATTTTCTATGGGTAGAACTTGATTGTGAATCACAAAACTCTTCATTGCAATTCTATAGCTGTGTAATTTCGTTTTCAAGCCCCATACATGAGCTGTATGCCAAAGAGGTGTTTTGGCAAAGCAGCAAAGAACCTTTCCTCTTTCAAAGATTTGTTTGATGTCGAAAAATTCAGTTCCTTTTTTTTTGCTTGTAGATCTTGAATCTGCATTTTGTGAAATTGAACCTACATAATAATATTGTAATCTTTTTTTGGTTCATTATTCTTCATGATTGATTTTTCATGTGCAATAACCTTAGAGTTCAGAGGAAGTTAGAAAAAAAATACTTTTATTATGGACAGGAAACTGTTTTGCCATTTGAGGAGACATATATCTTAGAGATTTTAAGCCAAAAGAATGAAAGGTTTTATTTTTGACAGCCATCTACATTAATTTTTAATTCTTATGATTTCAATTCATGAGGGTAATGTATGTCATGCATAACACCTATTCTTTCATTGTGCTTACATTCTCATTTGCTTTTTAATAATTAATTTTCTCTGACTGAAAGCTCATTGCTTCTGCCTTTGCTTAAGAGATCGTATTCAGTCTCCTCTTTATAATTCAGTATGTGAGACATCTTATTGATCACTTAAGTTGTTGGAGGAGAAAGATTCAATTACTGTAGTATTTATTTCTACATTCATGCTACATGTACAGCCCATCTGATTGACTACCCTTGCTTTCTGATCTTTATATTATTTTCTTGGTGATTTTCCTTGTAATCCTCTGAACATAATTTTTCCTTATTTTGAGGATCTTTTACATTCTTTCCATCTTTTACTAATAGTAGTTCGAATTCCTTGTAATGCTGTCATGCGATTCCCAGTAGATGCGATGCATATTCTATTCTTTTGATTTGTGTATGATTATGTAAGCTTAATTCATTTTGATTCAGTGGTTGGTTTCTATTTTTGAAACTTCGCATATTGTTGAAAGCCTCTTATTCACAACTCAACAAAATAAGCTACTTTTTTATACTTGTAATAAATTGTGCTTGTCTTGATCTTTATTCTTGTCCACCGACTAAAATCCACTCTGCTTTCTAATTTAAAACTGGGAGCTTTTCTTTAGAATATTCAGGGTCATTCCACTCTTTCAATAATTGATTTTGATTGTGGTCACTTGAAGCTTTAGGCTATGTTTAAAGTTACAGTAGAACGTAAGCTCAGTTCATGCTCTGTCAACAATGTTCTTGTCATTTATTCTGTTAGTTACCTTTTAAGCTTTCAATGGAAATTTACATATTTTTTAGACAAGGCAGGTGCCTATTTGCCTAGTGTTTATTTTCTTTTATTCTATGGGGAACCAATGAACCTTTTATTTAAGGCAGGTTCTGACAGGTGAAGAACTGTTATTGGCTGGTAACCTGATGAAAGAACTTTGAAGCAATTAACAAGGATCCAACTGTATCTACTGTGAAATCCATGGATTGAATGGTGTAGGAGTGTGACAAAATAATTTAAAATGTCTCCCTTACTTCCACAGCTGCTGTGCTGGGTTCTTTGATGTTTATTCATAATTTTCTCTGTGTTGATGGCACTGACACAGCATTTTGTTCAGGTTTATTATTATATCAAAATTTTACAAGACTTCAGATCTTCGATCAACTAAGACAGGTGACATCAACACATGTGGTTTCTATTTGTGTTGCCAGGCATTTTAAGACAACTTTAGCCCCACCATTACTTTTTTTCTGTATTTTACCTCTGGCTGATTGAAATGAAAGCTCTACTTGGTATGCTTCCTGTGTGATTTTGGTTTGATCAAATGTACTGTGTTGCTTAAAAATTATGCATTATTTACAAATTTGAAAGGTGACAATTGGATGTCCATGTAAGGGCAGAAATAATTAAGACTGATTGAAATTCATATTGCATGCAAGATGAATTGTGGTCAAGCCAGAGAAGATTTTGTAGCAACAGATCAAAATGGCTTCCATTACCAGACAAGATTTGGCATCACAAGCCACAGAATTGCCAGAATTTATGAGCAGTGGAGCAAGGAATTGTCAAAACATGACTACAGAGATGTGAAATTGGCAAAATCTGAGAATCCTGCTGGGCAATCGGAATGGAAATCCTCCAGAAAGGAGAACATCTGTATGAATACTAATGAAGATGATATTATGAGCAGAAAAAGCTATCATCTCAGTGAATATTCGGCTAGATGTTCAGAGGATAACAAGAAATTGCCACCCTTTCGGACAGGGAAATATGTTCCTAAAGATGATGTGTATTCTTGTGATGCTTTGATACAGAATGAGAGGTCCATTTCTTTGTCCTCTAAACCAAGAGATCGCACAGACAACACTGTATCTGGATTGCACTCACCACCGCCATTTAGAACAGGGAAATATACACCAAATGACAGTAATATTTATGTGAAAAGCTCAGAAAATTTATCTGCCAAATCTAGTTCTTCTTCTCAGGGTTCACCAAAGTTCATCAGAGGAAAAAAACAGTCAATTGAGCAAATAATTGACAAGCTTGATGGAATTTGTCTTAATGGAAGAAAATCCCCAAGTTCGCCTCGACATAGAGCTCGTAGAAAATCTGGGTCACATGAAGGAAGTGGTGCTTCTTCGGTGGAAAAACTTGGATATAGTAGTTCTTCAATTAAAAGCTCAACCACACTACCAGTGACAACTCAGAAAAGCCAAAGCGCTGAAACAGTTAATGGAAATGTAAAGGCTCGCCCAAAAAGCTCTGCTTTAGAAAATTATGTAGATACGAGATCAAGAACTAAAAGTGAAAATGCCTTATCTGTGAAAACAAGTCAGCGACCAAAAAGCTCAGTTTTGGAAAATAGTACATCAAATCTTAAATGCATTGTGCGGGAAATTGACATAGGATCCCCTGAAAAATCTAAACCAAAGGGGAAAATGCAAAACAGACCTCGCAGTGCTGTTTTGGAAGACTCTAACGCAAACCGCTTACCAAGGAGGATTGTGACAAGTCCTAAGGATCAATCGTCTTGCAGTCAAAGCTCAACTTTGCACAGGAACTCCAGCCAAGGTTCGAACAGGTATCTAAGGAAAGGGTCAGATTCTTCTGTAAGAGGGCACCAGCGTTCAAAGACTGCTACCTCAATCAGCAGCAGTTGCAGTGATAGAGTTTGCAATGCGGCAAAACCTAAAAAAGCAAGGCGTGAATTACATCGAAATGCTGCATACGTCAAACCAAGGAAAAAGAAAACCCTCATACATGTGGGAAAAAAAAGGATTTCTAGTGGAAAGAAGGCAACACAAGGCCCTAAGCAGGACAAGTTGGTATCCAGTCAAACGGATGGTTGTATTTTGGAAAAACCATCTGTGACAGAAAAGCCGTTTGTTGTTTCTTTATTCATGGACAAGTTTTGCATATGCACTCAAAACAAGGATGGAAAATTCAGGATCCCTGCAATGAAGAGATCAAGGGTGATGACTTGGAAGATAAAAAGGATTTCTTACCTTTTATATGAAAAGGTGTTGGTTATTACTTTTCTGCCTTTCCTTTCTACTGCCTAGCACTAACAGCGCTAAATCTAAAATTCATTTGAGTTTTATCTTCTAATTTTGAAAAGAGTAACATTTTATGGCTTGCCTGTTTCTATTAAATTTGGTATTTTTTGGTTGAAGCAAAGAAATTTGTGTTACATTGTTCTATGATTCAGTTTTCAACTTGGTTGGATCATCTTTCTTGTTTTGTCTGAACTAACTTACACGAGATTAGTCTGTGTGATTATTGTCTTCCGCATGATGTCAAAAACTCTAATCCTTGCCCAGCAAGAGGAAGAATCCTTTCATCGTAGCAGATGTCCCTTACCTTTGTTCAGTTCAGTGATTTTTAACATGACTACAAGCACTGAAAGTAAAAGCAAGAAAAAAAGCTTTGTTTAAATTTACCATTTCTCAACTAGTAAAACAAAACATATATCATGCCCAATTTTTGGGCATGGTTACTTCATGAGAGAAGTACAATATTTGAATTTGGAACTTACCAAATCATTTCTTGATTTTTTTTTTTTTTTTTCAGAAAGACTTCTGTCTAATTTTGCCATTATTATATTTTTAAACCCAATTTTCTCTCATTTTCTCTCTTATGTTGAAGTAGATTTTCTGCTTGTATAAATTTAAAATCCAGTTTTATGTATGTATGTGTAATTAAGCAGATTGAGTTATATTGTTCATACACCGTATTCATAATTTTACGGAGCTATAATTTGTAATAATTATTATTCTTACTAGCATTCAGCTACTCTATTCTATTGTTAGAAGGCTTGACAATGCATACAATAGCAAATTGAAAGTTTCTTCGCATTTGATTTCCTTAAAAAGCTTTGTGAACTATGCAGTGAATATCAGTGAGCCTTGAAATATACTGCTCTCTCCTTCACCTTCTCGATGCAATTTTATTGTTTTCATCCTAACACTAGTATTTTTTTTGGAAAGGTTAAGTTTCAATAATATTAAGCTTTGCCACCTTTTTTCCCTTGATAATATTGTCAGCTTTGTTTCCCGCTGATTTTTATTTTTATTTTAGTCCTGGTTGAATAGTGTGAAATATAAACTGGTACTTTTTCAAAGAAAGCAGGTTGTTTTTTGAATGAGAAAGGCAGCACACTGATTACCATAAAAGCACTAATTTGACAATTTTTAAATTTTGATTTCTCTTAGAGAATTTTTTGTTTAAAATTGTTCCTTCCATTAAAATAACTTATTTTTCTTCTTCATTTAGTTTAGACTTGAGTGTGTTTTTGATGTGACTCCTACCTGTTGTTTCAGTGTTATAAATATTTTATTTGTTAAAGAAAAAGCCAAAGCTGTTGTATGGAGCTTAAATCTAGGGCTTGGGTTTTCCTCAAGAATGCTTCTAAACTGTACTATGTTTGTGTTTCCTTTTAAATGTGTCAATCAGGTAACATTTCTTAACCCCATGGTGACAAAGAAACCAAGGCTTCAGCGACAGAAGAAGTTGTTTCATATTCAGAAAGGTGAGAATTTATAGTCTGTAATTATGAAAACAGTGTTGTTTTGTATGTCACACTTGTTCACTAATGCCTTTTTTCTCTAGATTTCAATTATTGAATTGAATGTCCCAGCTAATATTTGGGGCTGGGTTTATTACATGTAGTCTACACAAAGTGCAAGCATGATCTAGTATATGTTTTCAATGGAAAACTTTTGTTGTACTTACACAATAACACCGTAATAAATTATTATTGGTTAATAATTATTGTACACATGGCTATACCTCCTCGTTTGATTAAAATTGATCTCTTTGGTGTAAGTTGTTTCAGTTACAGTCTTGGTTATTTAGCAAAGATGTATTACATATTTTCTAAATCAATGATGTGCATGAGCTCAAACATTTGCACGTTTGCTCCTTTGTGTTAACTTGCACTATGAGGGTAGATTTTGGTTGGTTTCTTCAGTTAAAAAAAATAGTAATGGATGTGTATGTACAAACCAAGAATGAGTTCTGTTTTTTCAAAGGACAACTGCTGTTGGACAACATACAGTAGCCTCTTTGTTACCATTTGCTTTTGTTACCGTCTGCTTTTTCTTGAGTGTCCACGTGTAGTTTTTTTATTTTCTTTGCTCACATAACAATAATAACGGAATCTCAATGTAATCAATTGCCAAAGGACTGGGAAATTTTAAATAATTATTATTGTGTTAGTTTATCAAGGTTTCATGACATCAAGGTTATCTTGCATATATTGTTTACTTGTTTAGATGTTTGTTAGATTGTAGTTTCATTGTGACTAAAGGAAAGCCATCATAGTTCTAAAGCCTTTAAAACTGACAAAAGAGGGTGGCTATGATGGGGGCTCCTAAAGTGTCAGTAAATTGATATTAAGAACATAAAATTGGTTTTCTTGATGCAGGAAAGAATTTTCTTCGGGCTGGTCAGATGAACACAAACGTTGCAACATGGGCCAGATTACTGAAGAGAGCGGCACCACCGAACTGTACAACCAATGACTCTACTCTTAGTCCAAATTCAACATCTCATCCCTTTCCGAGGTAACAAGTTCAGTCGATGTACATGTACACCAGTACTGCTTGGTAGCATGCAGCAGGTCTGGCAAGCTTGGAAGTAGATCCTGGCTAGGTTCATTAATTGCTTTTATTGATTTTTATCTCTGGAAAGTCATCAGACTACTAGTAAGATTAATTGTGAGACATTGCAAGAGCTGCTACATGATGACCCCAAGGACAGTCGATCGTTACAAAAATCCACTTTAATACTATAGTATATGTGCATCATTCAGAATAGTTCTTACATTGTAATTTTAGGAACACAAGTACCGTACTTATTCAGCTATAAGCCGAGCGATTTTTACACAAATCCTCACTCAATTTGGGCAAATTTGAAGCCGTAGAAGGGGTCTCGGCTTATAGCCGAGTATTTTTGATAAAAAGAATTTTCTCATCAAATTAAAACAGTAAAAAATGAATGTGTATTCACTTACAAGCCGAACTAAATTACTTGTAAAATGAAGAGAAGTTGTTGTTGGTGTAATATGGACTTTTATTACTTGGTGACTCGTAAGGAGCCGTTCATGTTGTTGTGTGATCAGGATCGACCTTATTGCTCGTCTTCTTCCTTGTTGTCTGTCTCAAATTCGTCGTCCATTTCCTTGTATTCACTTTTTTTTTGTTCTGGAATATTCTCGTCAAAGACTGCATCGTCTTCTGTGCCGTCGAGTGTGTTATAGAGGTACCACAAGTCTTGAACGAACGCCTCACCATCTCCTCGGGAATATCGCGCCAAGCCTGTTTTACCCATCGAAGGAACGAGGAGTCTGGGAACGAGATTGCACCATCTGTTGACACAGATCGTGTAAATAAGCTTGTCACATGACACCAGAGCAAACTTGAGACAAAAAACACAAGTGGATTTCTTCTTGTAGAGACAGTTTCCAAGCAAAAAAAACCGTACGCATTAAAGGGAAAATCTTACCTTGAATTATTTGCTCTGAAAACCACACCAAAGGTCGTTGATTAAGCTCGGGATACGCTCCCCGATAAGCTCCCCGTTGAACAGATTTGCCTTATCTTTCCTCCAGCAACGGAACCATCGACTCGCTGATGCCGTATTCATCGGCGATCTCGGAGTTATTCTCTACAGCTTCTGCTTCGGCAACTATTTTAAGTTTAAAGGCGAGGTTGTAAGGTTTCCAGTTGAATAACTTTTTATAAAGCACTTCGCTTGTACGAAGACACGGTGAGGTCAGTAATTGTTTAATAATATTTGTCACCTCGCGATCGACGTCACTTGTTTGTTTTTTATCTTTCGTGTTCATTTGATTGCTTTGAGTATAATTTTTCAGTCAATGTCCATTTGTATTTTAAATTACGAAAATTCCATAGTCGATAATACACATCAAGACCTAAAATGGGTCTCAGCTTATAGCCGAGTAAGAAGGTAAGAAGTTTGGGGTCTCGGCTTATAGCCGAGCTTGGCTTGTAGCCGAATAAGTACGGTATGTTCAGCTATTGTGGTTGATACTTTTGTCAGTGCAATTGCTTGTCTGCATGGAACAAGAAACAAACACATCTCTCATAGTCATAAAGTAGCACTTCTTAACCTTGACAACCATGCAATCAGAAATTTCTATCTGTCCATGGATAACAGTAACCTTGTTATGTTTTTGGTTCCCAGTTTTGTGATAATGATCAAAGAAACAGTAATTATTTTCAGAGATCTATTGTTTTCCATGCAAGTCAGAAATACTACATGTAACCAAAATCACAAGATTGTGTGGTCTGTATTGTCTGTATGTCTGTATTAAGAGTTGAGGGCTGGACATACAGACTTTTTCTGGAAGTATGCAGTTGTTAGCATTAATTATAAATGGTTTTACTATATCACGTACAAATTGAAAAATTGGCTGATCATGAGTTGATCAATAAAATTATTATTTTATATGCAGTTAAATGCAATTTAACGGAGTTAACAACTAGGAGCACAAGTTTTACCTTCGCGGTCAGCGGTTTGTTAGATGTGCGCATGTGCCAGGCTTCTTCGTGTTCTTGGTCCATAGGGCGTTGTAGCAGTTTTGTTGGCGTTTTACATGTAGTCAGTGTTTTCTGAGCATTAGCGTTTTCCTGAGCGTGGGGATTCCTTGGAGGCTGTCTCCCCTCCCCTCTCCCTCCCTTTCTTTCCACTGTTTTATCAGTGTGACTGGTGCCTGCTTTCTCCCTCCACGTGGGGGCTCATGGCTGGGTTGCCTGGATTTGCCAGCAATGGGAGCAGTCTCCATCTGGGAGCTGGCTGCCAATAGTGGATTAGCTCCTGGATGTCTCGGGCACCCAACCTCCACTTTGCGAGGCAGTTGTTAATCTTCTTTTGAAGTGAAACAGGAAGCCATTTTGTTTTTCTCCATATGCCCAGTGCAGTAGTACTTGCCACCTCCAAGCTATCCGATCAGAAAATGCAGAAAGCACTATTCACTTTTGTGGTATACAGTATACTGATAACTATTGTTGGTATTCATCATTCCAGTGGACTACAGTAGCATGAATTACAATCATAATTTATTATTGCTCTTTTTATTTATAATGTTAATGTTTCATTTTGTAGTGCATCACAACGGCCTCAAACACAGTCACCCCCGAGACAACCCGACTTCAACAGCACCACGCCTGGCAAGAACACAAAACCATCAAACAACACTGGGGTACCAGTGGGGTCCACACCAAAAAAATCAGTGAACGAAAATGAAGTCCAGGTATCTTTTGACACAAGTATCAATGTTACTAGATCTGCAGCTTCAAGTGCATGGAAATGTTGTACAGGGCTACAGCCACAACTGTAACTCAATATTCTTGTAGAACAGTTAGATCAGTACTTTTACATGTAGTAATGGATTACCATCTGATGCGAGAGAATGTGAGTTTGAAACCCAGACCAAATCATGTTTGAGGCGTCGAATTTGGGACTTTGAAGTTGAATGACTGTGTCAGGAATGAGACAATGCAGTATTTTAAAGAGTATCCCTCTTTATCACTTTTGAAAAATATCATTACTATTTCATTTCATTTCACTTTCATTTATTTATATGCCATACATGTAGGAAAAAAAGGAAGAAAAAACAATTTAAATACATTGCACATAATTATATCTGTAAAAAGTTAAGGGATTTAAAGTAACACATTTATTACACAAAATAATTATAGATATAATGTCTATAACATGGAGACTTTTGAATGACATTTTGATAAGATTCTGGTGGTTGGCAAATGGAATCATCAGTGTTGACAGATAATAACAGCATGCTTTGTTTGTATTGCAGGATGCTCTTTCAGCTTTTGGATTCTTAGATAGCCCAAGTCCTCAAAGATCTGATCTGCAGCCCCCTCCTCAAAAACCAGCTCCACCTGTTAGACGAAAGTAAGTTTGACACAAGAATTTACATGTACTATGGTGCAGTCAAGATGAAATTCTGGCGAGAATAGTGCTACCTAGGGCTGGGATTCATGAATTTTGCACCAGTTTCTTTCATAAATGGAAGTTAGTGCCCTGGCCTTGATGTTCAGGACTACATGACAATTTGAAGCCATCGGAGCATTACAACATGGCATGGTGATGATGGCAACACCAAGCTTTCATTTGTTGATCAAGTACACATGCCTTCTGCCTGCATTAACCCCTCTGAAAACATGCTTACATTGATATTAATTTGACCCAAAGGACCAAATGTATTAATGAACTTTACATAAGTGTCGACTGAACAATATTAATTTTGGTGCTGGGACACTATTGGGGTCGACACTGTACAGGTCAACTCAACTCATATCAAATCATAAGTTGGTTTTTGTGGAAAGGGAAAACCAGAGTACCAAGAGAAAAACTACTCAAACAAACTCACTTCACATGACCAGCCCCCTAATTACTTGACACATCCTTTATTCTCTGTCACCTATATTTCTCTTGTTGCAACTAATGATTGAAATGATATTCAGTAACCTTTACCAACTCTAAGATTTAAAAAATATCAAAAAACTTTTTTTTATACACGAGACATTAATGAGCAAAGAATGCTCATTACAAAAATGTGTGCGTGTAAAAAAAGTCCTTTAAAAATTTATGTATAATTGTGTCCATAATGTTCGCTTAGGTAAAATATACTGGTATGCTATTTACAAGGTAATTTTTGTAAAATTAAAATGTTAAAACCAAACGTCGGCTGTTTGCCATCATCAAGGTTAAAAATGGCCGTCCGCATGCATCCATGCGTGTTGGGAACAGAAAATAATTATTTATGATTAACCCTCCCCAAGTTAAGACAGCATCGTAAAAACAGTTTTAAAATAATACTAGCACTGCAAGGTGACTGAAAAGTGAACTATGTAGGTACAGAAAGTGCATGTGCGATTATTTCTCCTTGGTCAAGTTTATGTAAATTCATTTTGAAAATGGAAATACTACTGGCCCCCTTCATGGCTAAAGGAATACTGTATTCCACAACTTACAGCATATAATGAGAAAGATCTAAGTGCATCCCACTACCTCAGTCTAAGATTTTATTGGCATGGGTTAACAGAGATCAAGTTGTTAATATAAGAAGGCCCCTGTTGCCTATGGCCCTTAAAGAAGAGAAGGAGGGCATGAGCAAGGTATCACTGTTTTATAGGTTCAAAATTAAATTGACTTGAAATCGTCTGGCGTTGGACAGTTTTAGGCGTCAAAGGGTTAATAATTTTTCATAATTAATATACTTAAAAAGGGTTTGAAGAACGAAATAGGTTGTTCACCTGATTTTATCAGCCACAAAAGAAGGTGTATTGTGGTTTTGTCATCAGTAAAATTAGGGATCCTCCTATTAAGTGCGCCAACTTGAGCATGGGTCTTACTCAAAATGCTAGTTACATGCGTAATGTTATACATGATAATTTACTGTCAATAGCTCTAGACTCCCAGTGGCTTATGTTAAATTTTTAATTCAATGTCATTGCCCTCCAACAGGAAGCTGAGGTTGTGATTTATTGATCCCAATACCATGGCTTGAGTCTTAGAACTGTTTACTTTAAGATAGTTTCTGTGCAACCAGTTAGCAAGTAGAGACATCCTCATTTGATTGTAATTGCAGAATAGTTGGGCAAGTACTCGAACAGTAACCAGTTGTGTCATCAGCATAAAGTCTTGATTCCTTGTTCTTGGTAATGAAGTGATATCATTAATAAAATTAATGTTAAATAACTTTGTTTTTATCTCAGACCTCCCTCACCTCCCACAAGTATAATCAGTCACATGAACATTGACAGTTTTCGATGCATCAGTGTACTGGGCAGAGGCCATTTTGGAAAGGTCAGAAGAGTTTTTTTTTTTTTTTTTTTTTTTTTTTTTGCTTTAAATTAAATAAGAAAAATATAGTCAGAGGCCATACTTCAATGGCCATCCACCTTTAGGGGGTTTTCAGACAGAGCCAGAGAGAAAAGTGATGAATGTAGTATTGTACTGAAAAGCCCTTTTAGGGAGTTGCAATAAAACGTATGTATGTATGTAGGTATGTATGTATGTATGTACAAATTAATTATATGTGACCTTATTTAGGAAAAGGGGGATCAAGGTGAATAACAAAAAAACGCGTTTTCTAGCGTTTTAAACGCAAACGCGTTAAAACACCGTTTAAACGCATTTAAACAACGTTTAAACGCGAAAAAAACGCGTGCGTAAGATTTCATGTCGGAAAAGCTTTACACAAACGACGCGTTTAAACGCTGTTAATTTACCTCAAGTGAGCGCATAATTAAATGGCTGCTTGCTATAATATTATTATTGGGTGTCATCTGGGGTTAACTGTGATTTATTTAAAACAATGCAGCTCGACAAACCATCGAAATCTTCATCGTTTTAGTCGTTGCAAGTACTCGGAAAAGAGATGAAATGCGAATTAGTCCAACCTAAATTGGCGGCGTTCTCTGAGGAACAAAACAAAACACTTACTTAGCGACTCTAACGGTAAATCATGAGCATAAACAATAGAAATTTGTTTCAAATGAAGTGAGGAATGTACAAATGAATTTTCAAGATGGTGTTAAGCACAAGTTTGCTTTGATGTGTACCCTGTGATTAGCGAGGGTCATCAGTAGGTTTCTCTTGTCATATGCGATCCTGTTTTAGAAATGTAAAACAGAACGTTGATTGTTGAATGCTGTTCATGTTGGTCTTAGTAGAGTCACAAACACTTATAAATCAATCAAATAAAATTCTGCATTGGGTTTACCAGCTGAGGCATTCTTCACATGCAAAACTTACTACCATTTTTCCTTTATTCATGTTTGATCAAGGCAGTTGACATAGCGGCTGTCTTCCGACTCTGAGCGACGACCCCGGCGACGACCAAGACCCAAGTAACCGAACGAAGATAAAACAGCTCGTACCATCATGACAGGGCTCAACTAAAGCTGCATATAAAGTGTTACGTTCAAGCCATTAGAAAAGAAATTGATCGATGACTCGCTATTTACCGCTCAAAAGAAATAAACTAATTCACAGATTTGTCGCGATCAGTCACGCAACCTTTCGAAATTTTAGACTTTTTGGTCATACAGTACTTGTCAAAAGGAGACATGAGTTTGTTTAATTTCCTGTTTGTTTATGATTTGCGATAATGAAAAGGGGTTGAATAGGCAGATAGTGAAGCGCCAAGACACAAGCACGATAACTTGCGACGATATGATAGCCCTTTCAAACCTCTGAAATAACAAAAAAAGCAAAGCTCTGAAAGAAATGGATCATACTTCTCTGAACCCATCCAACCTTCCCGAAACATTCGCGGGTGATTTGCAGTTGGCAGAGGAAACCTATTTCATGAGCGAACGAGAGCAGATATATTCAGCGTCCTCGGCGAAAGCTTCAACTTCGAGCCATTAATCACACCGGAAGGTACCGGTCACAAAGATAGCGAAAAACGGCTCTTGCTTTCGTTAAATCGTTCGCTACTTCTCTCGCAGTCCGACAATAATTATATTATTATAGCGACAATTGAAAGAATCCGTAACAAATAAATTAAGACTATCCGATGGAAAGCCTGTTCGTGAACACCAAGGAAGTTCCAAAAAAATCAATTCGCTGATCAGAAAAACCGGTAAATACTTGCGATACTACCAAATGTTCGCGAATCTAAAAACGTTC
>OX421448.1:8305847-8323347 GCA_949126865.1 Montipora capitata | reverse complement strand
GGGCCTTCTGGCTCGTAAGCAGTGACTTTACCTTTACTTTACCATCTTATCAAAACTCAACCCACATATGATGCCGAGTCTGGGAATTGAACCCGGGGGGCCACATGGGTGGGAGGAAAGTGCTCTCACCACTACACCATTCCCGCACCAGTTGAGTTTGTTGGTTCTCCACTCTGCATTGAGAGGTTTTTCTCCAGGTACTACGGTTTTCCCCTCTCCTTAAAAACCGACATTTGATTTGAATTGTGTTAATTTGTTGATTTCAGTTTGCAGTGTCCCCAGTTATTGTTTTAGCGCTAGAAGACTTGACATGCAAATAAAGTTCCTTTCCTTTCCTTTTTTGTCCTTTTTATCTAGGAACATGTGTGTTTTGTAATGGAGTATGCCCCTGGTGGAGATCTCATGATGCACATCCATGCAGATGTTTTCTCAGAACCTAGAACAGTGTAAGCTTGCTTGCTATTCAGCTGTATGTGTAATTTTGTCCTCAGTGATGGAACTGACCTGGACAACTGAGCATAGTTCTCTTTGAAGGTGCCAAATTCATTTCAATTTAACTTGATCTCATATTGTAGGTAGCCATTGACTTTACTCTTTGTCCTGGCAGTTGAGGTTCTTGTTGCTCTATCTTACATTGCCATCTTTGTTTTTTTAGGTTTTACACATCATGTGTTGTGTTAGGCCTTCAATATCTCCATGAACACGAAATAGTTTACAGGCAAGTTTCTTTTTTAAAGGGGAGATTTATACTAGAAGTTTTAAGTCCTCCAAATGCAGACCCCAACCCAGTTGATCTAAAATCCTACATTTATAGGCCAGCAAATCTTTTTTCAGATGCCTTCTGACTTTCTCAACCCATTTTTATCATGGGTTGAACATCCCAAGGACACTTGACAGGGACTTGAAACTCTGCCATTTCACCTTCCCAGTTTCACTTAAAAATCTTTGTGTGTGGATGGACTCCAAATTGTGTGCAAATCCTACTGCTACTATGTATGTAATATAAAGAAAATCAGGAAATATCTGACAACCATATGCTGGTATGATTATTGTAAGGTAAAGTCTGCGTTCGAGCCAAGGAGGCCCATCAGGCCGGCGCTTGCCTCCGGTTTCTGTAGCATGAAGCGACTAGGAGTATTTCTACTCCCCCCTGGATGGGATGCTAGTCCATCGCAGGGTTACCCCCAGCATTGAATTCGCCGGTACCCATTTATATACCTGGGTGTAGAGAGGCACCCTGAGAGTAAAGTGTTTTGCCCAAGAACACAACACAGTGTCCCCGGCCAGGCCCCGAACCCGGACCACTTGATCCGGAGTCGAGCGCACTAACCATGAGGCCACCGCGCCTCCCACAGGTATGATTATTGTAATAGTTTGTATTATGGCATACCTGCTTTTCAAGTTGTGAAACTCCTAAGGATACAAAACGCTATGAGTAACGCATAACTGCTTGCTGTGACCATAGCATTCTTATCTTAAGAGCCCTAAAATGCTTGACAACTGGCACTGCATTTTACTGTTACAACGTGAAAATAATGCAGCTGTCTATTCTTCGTTTCAGAGATTTGAAGCTGGACAATTTACTGCTGGATTCTGAAGGCTACGTGAAAATTGCTGACTTCGGTTTGTGTAAAGAAGGAATGGGTTATGGAGCACGAACAGGCACCTTCTGTGGCACTCCCGAGTTTTTAGCCCCAGAGGTTAGTGTCACCAAATCAACAAGGAACCGGTTACTGATTTCTGGTAGATTTTTGTCGATGTTGAGGTTCTGGTATTTAGTGGTCAGGGCCCGTTTCTCGAAAGTCCCGAAACTTTACGAGACATTTTCGGGTACAATTCCCTTTGTATCTGAAGAGGATTTAAGTCGTCGAACTTTTCAGTCATTTTTCTTTTTATTTCCTTGAAAACATAATAAAAGATAGCCCGGCTTCCCAAAACAATCGGTTGGAAGTTTTCACAAATGGCTTTTTGGGTCCTAAAGGTTTCGGGACTTTCGGGAAAAGGTGCTTTGTACCCAACTGTGTAATTTTACTGTTAGTTCAACAATCAGTTTTAAGGAAGCCACTTCATTTTCTTTCGTTATTTATGGAAGATGAACATTCAACTTCCTTAAAGTTTGGGGAGGGTTTCTTTACGTGGCTGGGAAGGGTGGGACTGTTAAACTTAAGTTCATATTTATGAGGGAGCTGTCTGTATAGATCTCTCTATACTAAGAGGTCACCTATCCATGAAAACCACTCAACCTATTAGGCTTAACTTGAGTGACGGTTGGCTTTTGAAATTTCTTTTATCGACTGGGGTTATGGGGATCTTTATCTGGGAAAAAATAAAATAAGCAAGGTAAATGCCCCTAATGCCCTTTTTGAGCTGTTCTTTTTAAGACCTGTATCTCGTTATTTCTATTTAATTAACTGACAATGCCCATCCCTTTGAGAGACATGCCTCTCTCTCTTATAATGGCCTCTTCTGTGCTTTTGCTTTAAGAAGTGGTTGATTTGCTCTCGCTATTCCTTCATTCCGTTGGCTTTGTAATGAGGGCGTTTGTTCTAATAGTTTCTTTCTTTTGTCCAGGTTCTTACAGAGACCTCGTATACTCGTGCTGTCGACTGGTGGGGACTCGGTGTTCTTATCTTTGAAATGCTTGTAGGAGAGGTGAGTTCTGCTCCATAAAAAGTGGGCTTGCATGAGAAAGAAACTGTGTGTAATAAAACTTGAGCCATAGGTTTAGATAACTCACCATGCAAGACCGATTTCGAGCGAGTAAACCTAATAGACAAGTTTCGAATCGTCATAGCAGGATCGGTGCAGTGATGAAGGTCCTTGCCTTCGCCAGTGGGTCCAGAGTTAGATTCCCAGACTCTGCGTCATGAATGGGCAGTGTTTGTTGGCTTTCTACTCAACCCCCAGAGGTTTTCCTAGGATTTACCGGTTTTCCCTTCGCACGTCACAAGCACTGTTTTTGGTTTTGACGCTCGAAATTTCGACTTTGTGGTGTTTCTGCTTTGGCTGATTTTCTTCAGGTTTTCGTTTTCATTTATTACTGATGGGTGTTGTTTGTTTGGTTTTAGTCTCCGTTTCCGGGAGATGACGAGGAAGAGGTTTTTGACTCTATTGTAAATGACGAAGTTCGTTACCCAAGATTTCTTTCAACGGAAGCTATTGCGATAATGAGAAGGGTAAGTTGCTGACGGCACGCGGTGCTTGCTGTCAGGAAGGGATAGCATCGGTCGCCGTTCTTAAAAGCTCTTCAAAACGACCTAGTCGCCTCCTGACTATTTAATATTCCTCATCACCAAACAACAAGAAACTAATTTCTGATCTTTTCTTATCTACCGCATTTGGGTCTTAACAGTAAATCTGCGTCGTGTTGCTACCGTTTTTTGGCCGCGCTTCCCGGTTTTTTAGCCGTCCTCTCAACGCAACCTCCCGGCTTTTAATTCTTTCTTGCAGTTACTCAGACGGAACCCCGAGAGGAGGTTAGGAGCCACCGAAAAAGATGCAGAGGATGTTAGAAAACAGCCTTTCTTTAGGGTAAGGTACTCTGTTTGCTTCAGGGCGTGCTTCGACGTCCTCTCGTGTAAATTCTCTTTTGATACTTCAATTACCCAAGGCGGTAAGCCTTGAGGTGAAGTGCATTTTTTTATATATATTTGAACTTGAACCTGTTAACTCGAGTGAGTAACTTAGAAGAGGCCATAAGTTCTTTTTGTTTTGTTTTTTAATTGTCATCAGGACATGAATTGGGACGACCTTCTAGCAAGAAAAGTTAGACCTCCTTTTGTCCCGAGTGTGGTAAGTACTACTCAATTGCTTATTATTTCAGTTGGGGAATTTTTTTGTCATTGGTTTATGGCTCAAACTTATTCCCCATGAAAAAAAAATATTGCGAGATGTCTTAGATTGTTTAGTCAGCGTTATTTTCTGGTAACCTTAACGACAAAGACAACAGTTGCTTCATGCTTGATGCTTTGCCTTGTTTAAAAGATGTTTTAATATCTCTCGTTAGCGGCACGCGGAGGATGTCAGTAATTTCGATGAAGAGTTCACGTCCGAAGAACCAGTCCTGACTCCACCTAAGGAATCACGACTGCTAACAAATGAAGAACAGGTATCGTCAAAAGGAGCTTTTCCATTGTTAGCGTTTTTATAATGAAGAGTCGGAATTCGCCCAGACGAATCATGTGTTATTAACTGTCTAGTGTAAAGACTGGTAAAAGATGTGATAGGCATAATCCGTCTGGGACGAACTTGAGCAAGCACTTTTGGTGTGCTTAAGCACGCGCGTTTTTGAGACGCGGACGGCAACCGGAAGAGAACATTTCACGGGCCAGGGCAGTGGTGTCTCCCATATTTTTATAATAATCATCTCTAATAGAGAAAAGATACTTAGCAATGTAAATGCGGTTGTGTGAAGACAAGTTAAAAGGGAAAACTGTCAACATCTCACTTCCGGTTGTGTCCGCGTTTCAAATACGCGCGTGCTTAAGCTCCCTATGCGTGTACAGAGACAATGCGATTTAGTACGTCGTGAAAGGCGGCCTAAATGCTTGTCTTTACCCTAGACGAAGAAAACAGACGCATAACAATTTTTCGTTATGTTCCCTCCCGACGAATTATGTGCTTCTTGTGTAACGGCCCCTAGCCTCGGGGCTTTACAGGAGTGTTTGTGGGATTTTTGCCGAGCTGCTTATTATGCAATTTACGATCCATTAAGGAAACCATGCATGCCCCCATCTAAAACAAGTCAGGGCGCAACATTTGAGTGGGAACTACATTTCCTGACTTGTTTCTAACAGTAAATATGTTCTTAAAAAGACAACCCATCTTGTGGTCCTTACCTGGGAAGACTTGAAATTCTAATCGTTTGTTGATTTAATTACAAAGGCAGCACTTCTTAGTAATTTTATGATTTTTAGTGATCGTCCGGCCGGGGATCGAAAGCCGCGATCTAGCCTGGGTAGCAAGCGTTTCTTGCCTGCGAGCAGGCTCATTGGCGCTCCGGGAACGAGTGGTAAAGCCGCGAGAAACGAGCGGGCGAGCGAAGCTAACCCGTCAGGGGAAAGAGACGAACCGGCAAACGAAAAAGGAGAGCCTGCAAGGATGGTATTGTTTTTCGAATCCGGCCCCTCCAAGTTATTAGCTAATCGAAATTGAGCAAAACATCAACAACTATGACTGAAAAACAAACAGGACCTGTCATTTTTCACCACTCTGAATGCTTGCTGCATTCATTTACGAACGCGCTGTATCTGGAAACAATGCTTTTCTTGCAGGGTCTCGCTGGCTCGCTTCCCTCGTTTCTCCGTTTCTCGTGGCTTTGCCACTCGTTGCGCAGCGCCTTCTCGCAGGCTACAAGCGTTCCCGAAGCAGCAAAGATTTTTCGCGTTCCGGACGAGTGAAAGTTGGATCGAAAACAGAGTTTAGAGAACGGGTGGGAGTGGGGAGATAAGGGTTCTTCGTCTCCCCACTCCCACCCGTTTTCCAAACTTTTATTTTGCCCTAACTCTCGCGCGGCCGACATGCGGAAAATGTTACACAATCTCTTCCTCAAATGAAGGATTATCCTTCATTGTCAGTTTGGTCCAAATGAAGTATAACCCTCCATTTAGATTACTCTGTCCCAGGACTTGTGGTAGCAAATAAAAAGAAAATAATGAAAATCACCCCCTGGACGGTATTTGAACCGGGACCACCCACTTTGAAGGAACTGTTTTTATCCACTAAAGATCAACTGACTAGAAAATGTGCCGATTATTTACCAAAGTCTGAAGCTTGATTTTAAAATGGTTAGCTTTCTCTTGAAGTTTGGTTGCCGACATTTTTCACTGTGTAAGCTTGCTTCTTAGCGGGTGTTAATACACGTTTACAGCGGCACTTTTGGAAGAAAAAATTATTGACATTAAAAAAAAAAAAATTATCCTCGCAGTTAGTGATGTGGTAGTCTAGTGGTTAAGTGAGGAGGTTATTTATTACACGTTCCTAGGTTCGAGTCCTTCGAGTCCAGACATTGGGGTTCGACTTTTAAGAGAAAGATGTTCATTTCCCATGATCCCTATCAAGCTTTCAGTGTCCAAAATGAACGATAATACTTCACTTGCAGGAAATTGATAATTAAGAATAATCCTTCAATTGAGGGAGAGACTTGGTTGGGAAAAATCTGTGCTTTGCACGGCAACGCTTTTTGCGCAGGCTAAGAAGCTCCCGTACGGTAGTCCAGTGCTCATCCAACTGAACCAACCGTTTGGCCTGGTGAAGAACTGCAACCTTTCCCACGGCAATAGACCACTTTCGATATATCAAAATTCAGTCTAAAACAAAAGACATCACCTCGAGGCTCTGGGGAGTAAATATAAGGATTTCTATGAGTTTATTCCCCAGAGCCTCGACATTGTGCCTTTGTTTTGGATTGAGTTTTAATATAAAGAAATTGGTCTATTGATTGGGTGTTTACCAGTTGTTGTCCTGATTGCAGGTACTGTTTGCCGATTTCAACTACACAGCGGACTGGTGCTGAAGAGCACAGAAGCAGACCTTTGTTTTATACGAGTACTGTAACTAGAAAATGATTTTCGTTTTTACAATGTCTGGGGGCAAAGAGATTTAATTGAACTCGCCGCCCATGTAAAGAAGTTTTATGAAAGAAAAAAGAAAGTACTTTTATTTTTATCGTAACACGGGCTTGTAAATCCCACCTTCCGATTCCCAAAGAAAAGCGTTAACTTAAATTGTAGTTTCTGATGTAAATACTATAAAATATTCGCCTTGGCCGCTGTTCGCCTTTCAGGCTTATCGTTCAGTCTGATTTTTGATGGGGAAAAAAAAATGGCCTTTTGAAAATCTTAGACCGCATTCTCCCGGAGGTTTTGGTCCGCACACAGTATTGTCACGTTTATATATCGCTACAAATTGTTTTCTTGCTGTCGTGGGTTTGGCCACCGGTCATGAACTTTCGTCACTTGTAATAATGGCATTGGGAAGTCTTTTAATTGTTTGTTATTTTCAGTTAAAATTTTTTCCAATCGAAGGCAAATCTTCGATAGATTGTATGCTCTGTTATTGAGCAATCAAAGTTTACTGGACTTATACACCCTCAAGCAGCACCTCTTCTGTTTTCACTAGAGCTGGAAAAATCGCATGGGAGAGCGCGGGAACATTGTGTGCGCGTTATTGCCATGGTAACTTAATTCACTCGAGGGCTCTCAACTGAGCATTTTTCTCTCCTTCTGTATTTATTTTATTCAAAACGAAGAGGGGACTGTTTGTGCTGTGAATTGTTTTTGTTTGTTTATCCCGTTGCTTTTATAGAGTGCTTATTCATATGAGTCGTTTTAACTTCCACTCATGGAAATCTGAGGAAATTATGGTAATCTTACAATTATATCTGTATATATTAGAAGAACCTTCACCGCAAGATTGTGTATCGTTTATTTTATAGTATCAATTTGGAATTAAAACTTATGGATCTGAGTTGAATTCCCAGAAGAATTTGAGTGACATGTTTTCAGAGTACTAATTAGTAGACGAGTTGCCACGCAATCGTAGCTCAGTTGATGGCTCGACTGTCTCTTACATCACTTTTCAAATGACTGTCGAAAGTTATTACGCGATTGTAATTGCTACACTTAGTGATTGGTTTAAAAATCTCGCGACATTTTGTCAACCAATAAAAAGGAAAACCAAAACAATCACAACTTGCACGCGCGATTTTTCCTGCGCTTTGAGGAAGTTACGTGGAATTGCTACGAATTCAGATTGGTTCATGGCACTCTTTGCACCTGCTGTTATTGGTCGAAGTAATTACTTTGGTATTTGTTTTACCACACTCGACTGAAAACTACTCTATATCATGTAATTAACTATCTACCAATCCTCCCTTTCTCTTAAAACCTTTCTTTGTTGTAAACCGTGCACGTTCGTACTCTTACGTCTTCCCCTGGCGCAAAAAAAGGTTCCAGAAAGCCCCAGGGCCCAGTTGTTGAAAGCCCGATTGAGCTAATCCTGGATTACTGGAAACTTAAATTTGCAGTTTACTATGTGATGAAAAATGTTTCCGCAAGATTCTTTTTTTTGTAGACTTTTACTTTCTTTCAGCATGAAATTGCAATGTCAAGGCTTTTTTTGACGGGCAAAATTCAAACGCGCGGATTAGTGTTAAAGTGCCCCGGTGATCAAAAAAGTCACTACCTTTTTGTTCTTCAGGTTTTGAAAGTGTGTTTATTAAAACCTGACTGGCAAATTTTTGAGGTTTCATTTTTATCCGAAGGCCGTTTTCTTTGAGTGTAAGGTTCGGGTTTCACTGTCCGCCATTACTCACGTTCAAAACTGATGGATCTAGGGAAAAGTGATGTCAAAGGCTCACTAGCTTAGAATTTCAGCGTGTGAATGCAGCTTCTTATAAATGCAAAACGCAAGTTTAAAAGTCTGAAAGCCTGTAACTCCTGTGCTGGTTATTAATTCTGCGGCGTACACGCGCATTGCATTCTCAAACTTGTGAGCCTTTGACGTCATTTTCTCATCGAACCAGCTCTCTTAAGAACTGCGGTTTTCGTTAAAATAATGGTTTGCTGGGGGTGCTCAGTCTCGCGGGCTCAGAAAACCTGGTTGTGGCTATTGTTTTTCGAAAACAAGAGGGCATCCCAATTTTTGTAAGTTTACGAAGTCGTATCCTTCCCACAATACACTGCACGTCCTTACGTTGCTGAGTTATTGTGTCCGTTTGCACGAGGCTTCAATTGGCTTTTGAACAATTAGACCTTGAAGATTAGGTCCAGCCTCGCATTTGCGTACGTTGCGTTCTCCAAGTGTGTCAATTTTGGCTTAAGCAATTGTTTACATTACAAAAAACATTTGTATTCTCTATCATACGTCTCACGGGATATTACAAAACGAAGCCACCATATGGCATGACAGCAAAGTTGTCGAGCAGTGTGCAGCTCGATCACATCATACAGTTTGTTCGAGTCTTCATTTTGTTCAGGCTTCTAAAACTGTGATGATCCTTTGTGTCGAAAATGTATGTTGGCAATAACAAGGCGCGGACGGGGGAGAGCGGTACTAATTAGTTAAAAGATCTAAGCAAGCATACTAATGCAAAATTGCGAGCTCCATTCTTAACCCGGCGCGGCATACCCTTAGTTTGCTCTTACTTGTTTTAGGCGCAACCATAGTCCTCCGCTACGTACAGCTACCACAACCGAAACACGGCGCAGGAGTAACTCCAGAACACCCTGCCATTTTATAGCGGCACCTCCGAAGAGACTGTATACGCAGTCGAAAAGACCACCCCTTCCCAAGTAATCTTCTTATTAAGTATGTTGGGAAACATACCGCGTTACGTAACGCAACACAACGTGCCCTACTCTAAATTTAGCCGGTATTTGTATTGTGAAGATGATAGAAACCTTGATCGCGTGTTTTGCAGTTTTAAAGAGATAAGGATGTATTTGGAATTGACAAGTTAATTGTTTTCAGTTAATTGCTTTTGAACGTTAACGTAGGTGATGTGTTTTCAGGGGATAAGAATATGACATGTACTTATCATATGCGAACAATAGATCTACTTATAAATGCCAAAACGAGAAAGAGAGTTGTTGTCAGTTGGAATGTATGTACGGTGTGAGCGAACGTGGATCATTGTTGGGAATAAAGAAGGATATACAGTCCAAGTTTCGAGTGTTCAATTGAGTATGGATATTCCCGAACAAAGTATATTCATTGTATATTGTAATGGTAATGGTAATGATTTTATATAGCGCATTTTCTTTAGGCATATTCAAATGCGCTTTACAAGCAAGTGATCTATTTGTGAGATCGGACATCAGCATATACAGGCGCCGCTGGCAGCCGCTATCAGTCCATTAGCGATCTCACCAGCACATGAATGAATGATATGAGGCCTAACCACAACACCGGGAGCTCCATGCCCTACTCTTTACGAATAGTGTCTCATCGCGCAGAATTGTATGACACATCCGGGATATTCACGGGTGCAATGGCGCTTAATTTGAAAGGCCGAGACGACAAATGACATGAAACAATAAAGAAAAATGGCCGCAACAGGGAAAGGTCCCCCTGCGTTTTACTCTGTTACAGCTTAACTATATAAAATATGGAAAGGGTTGCATATGGCTTTTAAAGAAGAAATTCTCATAATAAAATAACAACCATTTTTGACTCGGTACCATCTCGTTAACCTGTATCAATTTTGTGTTCAACTTGACCTATTTTGGGTAAATTTGAGTATGGGAAATAGCTGTATGATAACTTTGAGGCTGAATTTCTTCTAAATGAAGATGTCAACACGTTGGGTTGCATATGGATATGTTTTCTTAAAAAGTATAAAGGGCTCATGCAACATATGAAGGGAATCCGATGTCTAGAAGTAGTATCAAATCCAGCATTTCTGAAACATACATTTTCTCTCTTTGATTCCTCGCCCTCCTAAGGGCCTTTGGGAATTGAATTGATTCATTTTGAACTTCGCGCCTGCATATTAATGACTCTAAGCTCCGCCTCTATGAACAATAGCAATGTTTCGCCTTATTTAATCATGAAATCAGTAATAGCTGTGAAAATGGCGGTCAATGTCTCGCTTGTTTCAACATTGTTGTGTTGAAGGTAGTTTTAAGCAACTGAATGGTTTAGGTGTTAGTGATCCTTTCATATATTTTATTCCATTCGAACGGATCGAAAATTGAATAATTATTTTCAACAAACAAAAGACGTTCCCAATGGGGCACTAGCAAATCACGGACGAAAGATAAAATGAAAGAAGCGTTTTCTTTGATGAGGCTGTGTAGACAACCGGCAATGAACGGAAAAATGCTTCGTGAACTCGCTCTTCAGGTCTGTTTTTCAAAAAAAAAAACCTCGATCGGATATTTACACATTGCGATGGTTTATTTCAAGATTTTTCTGGGTAGCGGGTAGCAGATAAAGCATGAGGAATAAGCAAGCACTAAGCCCGCGTAACTAAAACTTTCCACGCTTTTCTCTAAAACACTTCTGATTCTGATGGTCTGTTGAACCAAAGAAACTCATATCAACAAAAAGAATTGTTTGCCATGTCACTTTCAATGAAGCGAACAGTCCGCTCTTTAATCTTAAGTGTTATTGTTCACTTTCCGCACCTTTAAAACTTATTCTGCTCATCTTAACGTTTGATTGACAGTTGCGGAATTCGGCGAAGGGACTCTAGTATTCCCAAAGCTGAATCAGTTGACCAATCATATCCCACCAGTGCTGAATGCATGTTTCTTTATGCCGGACTTGTCACATATTTCGCACTGCAAGTAAATGTCACGGAAGACAATAGAATTCTGCGCGATGTGTGAAGTGGATACACAGTGGATACGCAGTGGACTACCCCTCCCTTGTGATGTTCCTAGTATAATTATTGTGAAGTACTCAGTGGAAAAGACCACCCCTCCCCCAGTAATGTTCTAAGTATATGCAAGCTGGTAGCCTGGGCCCGAAATAGAGGAAGGAAATAGTCGTCCTTTAGTCCTCCCCCTCCCCAATCCCTTCTCTGTTTTCCCAAAATTTGCATAATGTTGTTAATGAAATTTGAGGAAGAAAGGATAACTCCTCGCAGTCTATTTTTACTTTAATTTTTATTTTTTATTTCTGCTCCGACCGACCGACCCAAATGTAGAGAAAAAAAGGGGGAAAGGGGACGGTATTAGCTAAATAAAATCGTCACAAATCCGCAGTTGTAATACCGGTATAGAGCGTTTTCACTCACGAGACTAGCAGCCATATTGGATTACTGAAACAATAGAAAGTATTTGCATAAAAATAGAGTTCACTTCCCGGAGGCTTAATTTGGTACACCATCATGGCCGCTATTTCTTGGTTTTGGAACACCAACATGGCTGCCGTGACGTCATGTGAAAACGCTCTATATGAATTTCGTCATAAAATTACACAACAACAAATACATTCATTGACAAAGGAATCCGATACAAGGGTACCATGATGTGTGTTTTGTCTCCTTCGTCTTAAAGGACCATTTTGAGAATTGCGTTGCACAGTCCAAGCAATAGAAGTTTCACTTTCGTTGCATTCCTCGCCCTCGCTATGGGTTTGGTAATGGACACTGCCATTCGTATGAACGCGCAAGCGGGTTGCAGAATCAGATGATGTCTGCATGTCAGTAAAACCTCGGTTGTCATAGGCAACGCTTGTATCGTTCATCCCGTTTTCCTTGGCTTCCTCCTCGGGGGTAAATGACACGTGTCGTGAGTTCATATGACTGGATGAGTCGTTACTGGGCTTCGTAGGTTGTTCGTTACTGAGGGACAAACGAATCGGTCTTGATAAATGTTCGGTTCCTGTTACGTCATCTTGGGAGAGTTGATTTTGGCCGTCTATTCGTTCCTTACTGTTTCCATTTAACTGCGTTTCTTTGACACCCACGACTGCTTTTAGCCTTTGTTTTTCAGTTTCACCTTTTTCATCTTCGTATGATGAACTGATACTTAGTAGCCTTAATGATTCCAGATCTCCATCGTTGGCTGGTTGTGTGGAGGCCTCAGCGACATTAAAGTTCATCTCATTTTCTTCCGTCATGATTTTCTGTACAACGAAACACGAAAGCGACATGGTGATATGACCAAACCTTGATAAACATAAACAAGTAACAAAAGCCGCTTAAGCGTAACAATTATAAATAGCAGATGCTTCTGGTAAATGTCGGGGTTGACTTCGTGACCAGTTGCAGAACAAAAAGGAAATCGAGAATAAACTGTATCACGGTTTTGACCGCCATTTTGACGGGTAGGCAAAGCGTAAAGAATTGTAGTGTTTATATGGGGATCCGATGCCAAATAATTTTCGTTAAACGCTAGTTCTGAAAAATTTATGAATTGAGAACTGAAGATACAGGGCAAAAGATTATACAGACCAAATTTTAGGCACTAACCTTTTAAAGAAGTTGCCCGGCAGCGTTTTCAATTTTTCTATATATTTGACTGTAATTTTTTCCCGCGAATTTTCAGTAACAATTACCACAGGTAGCCCAAGCTCGATTTGTGAGCAGCTCTTAAAATGATGACCTTTGCATTGTTACGTGACTCGAGCGATTTGCATATTTATAAGGATTTGTATGGGGAAAATAACGTTATTTTCCCCATACAAATCCTTATAAATATGCAAATCGCTCGAGTCACGTAACAATGCAAAGGTCATCATATAAAGAGCTGCTCACAAATCTAGCTTGCACTACCTGTGCAATTACAGACAAATGTAGGGAAAATTCGAAAACGCTACCACGCAGCTTTTAACGAAGGCTAATCCCTAAAAATTGGTCTGTATAATCCTTTACCCTGTACCTTCAGTTCGCTATTCATAATTTTTTTAGAACTAGCGTTTAACGAAAATTATTTGAAAACGGATCCCCATATAAACACTACAAATTCTTTACGCTTTGTCTACCCGTAAAAATGGCGGTCAAAACCGTGATAAGGCCTATTGAGGGCCAAATGGACATGTTTCCTCTTGTTTATGTTTTAAGCACCAGTCGAAAAACAACACATGGGGAAAAAATCACAAAAAATTAAATGACGAGCAATCCATTGCGTTTATCGATTTTCTAAGATTCGGCACAAGCTTTATCTCTTAGGTACACCCCCTTAATTCCCCCTAAATCAAGGATGAAACCCCGTGAAGGCCAAAACGGGCTTGTAGCTTTCATCAGTTGACAGAATCATCATCACATCTTTGTTTAACCTCGCATTTTAGAGTAGCTTGGTGTATCTAATGGTCGCTAATATCTTCGAGCATTTACGAGGATTTACCCTCCCATCCATGATATGCTACAGAGGAAAAACCACAACATGGGAAAATTCCATGCCTGCCCTATCGAATGGTGTGGGTTCTTTAACGTCCCACAGGGTCACGAGGGCGATAAGGCAACTTATGCCAAAATGGTGCGACGTGACCAAAATGTGCACAAGTGGTACACAATGCAACCCACAAACGATAATTGTGAAATCGAAGTTGCCCCATTGAACGGATATCGTCATAACCTTCCAGAATGAAAGAAAATAATTATTGTGGACTTGATTTGTTATCTTCGAGGTGGAAAATTATTATGAGCGTGATGTGCGATCTCTTCATCATTCAAAACAGCTATTGCGCATTAATTAAACCTGTACAACGCGCATAAAACTTGGAAGACTAAAAAATGAAGTGGACCGGGTGGATACGTTTATCAATCGCTCTGAAATGTTTTTCGATTTCAACAGGCATCTTAGAGACCGTTTATGAATACAGATCACGTCCAACGAATTACAAATTACGCGCCGAATATTAGAACGTCAATTAAAGCAGAAAAAGGATATACAATAGCTAGGCAGAAATAAGCGACGATATGGCAGAAACAGAAAATCTTACCTAATCGGTGTTGATGATGGCTCACAGTTTAAACTTTAGAATCCTTTGAAGTCAAACAAACGTGGACAAGCGTGTCAAGAGGAATCGGCAAATTTCTCTACATCCCGGTGACAAAATGACGAAATATTTACATTCAATCACGATTTTGGTCGCAGCGCGTCACGCACAAGACATCCGACTTGCCCGTACCCAGACCTCCGCCGTTTCAAAACACGCTAACAACACCGGACACAACCTGCTTTGGAACGAAGTACAGTTTATTGATCGTGATCCTCATTGGTACAAACGCAAGGTCAAAGAGGCGATTCACATAATACTTCACCCTAACAAAATCAACAGGAATAGTGGATTGGAAATTCCGGGGGCAAGGATGTCCACGATCAAGAAACACAACAACAGGAGAACCGTACGACAGCGGACCGCCTAAGAAACAATGCAACACACCGAAACAGCGAGGATCGAAATGCACCAATTAATCACAGCTGCTGAAAACCAACCAATTACAGCGGAGAATCCTGCATAAAAGGAGACGCGTAACCAGTCGATCTCATCGCCTGATGAAGACTAGCAGTATGCAGTCGAAACGGGTAGTAGCCAAAACGCGGGGCCAGGGTCGGGGCCGGGATCGGGGTCGGGGTGTCTTCTTTTATTCCAATTTTTTTGTTTCAATTTTTGTCGTTATTCTCTTGTAAAGTTATATTCGAATGTTCAGCATCTTTCCTTCATTTATGGTGAAAATTAGTCAAAAAAATATGGAACATACGGCTACGAAAGGGACATCTTTGTTTGTTTTTGAAATGAAGAGAATTTCAGACTGAAATTGGAGTTTTTGTGGGGAATACACGCTAACTCCTAGAGACACTGAAGACTCGCTGAGCTCCACATTTTAAAACCACATTTTAATGTTTACTTCTTAAAAACCTTCTCCGCAATACAATTAAAACGAAACCGGAACATAGCCACAGTTCGACGATAGTCGTCACACAACGATCTCATTTGCTTGTTTTCGCAAAATTGTTTTGAATGTTGTTGTGTTTTTTATGGTGATATTAGATTCGAACCCTTGACGTTCGAATAGAATTGACTGGCAAGTTCCCGTGGGACTCTGGCTTTACTACAAACCGTTGGTAGTAAAGACAGACGACAACACGAACAAACAAGCGAAATGAGAACGTTGCGTGACTGCGTGACGATCATCGTGGAACTGCGATTCTTTTATTTTTTTCTCAAGAAGTAAACGTTACAATGCTATTTTAAAGTGTGGAGCTCAGCGAGTCTTCAGTGTTTTGGCAGTTAGCGTATATTTCATAAACTCCAATTTCAGCATTGTCGGAATTTATCTTAATTTTGCAAAACAAACTCCGAAAAAAGACACCAGGACTCCGACCCCGACCCCGCGTTTTGGCTACTACCGTCGAAACGTCGCGATCTACATCACAAAGTGACCACATCGTGAGACAAAAGAGAATACTTTATTATTACAATCTTTATTTAAACACGATAATATTTAAAGCTGTTAAAGCTTGTGGGGTCGTGTGTTTAAAAATGAACTCAACCGATTCCATAGCAAAAAATCTTTACTTTGGCGTGTCTATCGAGTGTTTGCCGCTGGGTGTTGCAGCAATCAAGGATTTGCTCTAGCTTATTCGCGAAATTTACGTAACTTTGAGAAGTTCTTTCTCGCTGCCTCGTTTCCATGTTTATCGGGTCACGTGAATATTACTTTGATTAAGACCCACTTAAATCAACCAGGTGCATTGATTGTCATAAAGTGGTCTCGTCTTGTAATCAACGGGTCATGTATATGTAAATTATAAGGATTTTTATAATCCAGCCTCGTTTCCAGGCTACAAGGTCACGTGACAACCAATTGAATACAAATTTACCGAAAAATCAATCAAGAGCAGCGAATTATATATTGTGGGAAAAAAAGTCCAGTTTGGCTGCAGAAAAGGTCATTCAACAGTGCAAGCTGTCTGTGACATTGCAGACAGTCTAATAGGCAACTTCGGAAAATACCATAATACTCTTCGTTTGCCCCTCCGAATTTTGCATAAGCATTGTTTCCACTTTCTCTTGGGACTAACAGTTGTCCCAAGAGAAAACAAGTACAATGCTTATGCAAAATTTGGGGGGACAGACAAAGAGTATTATGGTATTTTCCGAAGTGGCCTTACAATAACCTATACACTTGTGACATATTTGTAGACTTTTCGAAAGCATTCGACACCATAAATCACCAAATAGTGTTAATGAAATTACAATCATATGAAATTAGAGGGCTCCCCTTAAAATGGTTTACGAGTTACCTTCAGAACAGGCAGCAGTACGTAGCAATAGGTGATACAGAGTCTCCAAGACAAGCTATAACTTGCGGAATTCCTCAAAGTCGTACACTAGGGCCTTTGCTTTTCTTACTTTATTTTAATGATCTACCTAACTGCTCAGAGACCTTAATTTTTAGGATTTTTGCTGACGATGCAAATCTGTTTGCCTCAGCTCGTGGTTTGAAAACTCTTCAAAATATTGATAAACTCTGAATTGGCAAAAGTCAAGGAATGGTGCGATGTTAACTTAACAAACTTTCTATAAAAAACCAATTATATCACATCAAATATATCTGGGTGTTGTAATCGATAACTTATCAAGTTGGAAATATGTTGTCTCTTATATTTGCTCGCGTACGGCTCGCGCAATACTGGCATTCTTTCAAAATTAGGGCATTACCTTTCCATTTATCAACTCAAACAAATCTATTATAACCTTGTATACCACTATTTATAATATGCTGTAAAAAGCTTGAGGCAGTGCTTACAAAACACACGATGACTGGCTTTCAACGATGATTGGTTCAACAAGACCCATGGTACCAATCTTCAACCGACGCAGCTGAGGGAACTATTACAAATAGCAGTCAAGGATCAACTCTTTCATTTTGCTGGCAATTTATATGAGCAAGTGGACGGTGTGGCTACGGGTTCACCTCTTGGCCCACTCATGGCAAACACTTTCATGAGCTCAATTGAAGCGAAATTGGAAACAGACGGAAATATGTCCGACTTCTACAAACGCTTCGTAGACGACACATTCACCGTCGTTCCTGGCA
>OX421448.1:8298347-8300847 GCA_949126865.1 Montipora capitata | reverse complement strand
ATTAGCTCCTTTCATTCCACTCAACTTTATATCTTGATAATAGTTGCACGTCGACATCGAAACGTCCATTTTATGGCGTTCGTTGCAACAATGTTGCAAGATGTTGCGTTGAAATGTTGCGAGCGTTTGGCCATGCCTTAATTACATCAGCACAAAATTCTGGCACGGCACTCTGAAATGTCGGTACCGTACCTAGGTTTTTCGGGCACGGCACGGTAATTTTTTTGTGTGAAAACAGAACAATTAGAAGGCATATTAGGCACCTGTCCCAAAAATTATGGGGATGCCGAGTAGTCTGAGAGGGTGCTCGGCACTCCATAATTGGTACCGTGCCACGATTTTGTAGTGCCGTGCCAAGTTTTTTGCGTATGTAAATTATAAAAGGGGTTTATTTTTAACGCCGTCTGGTGCTGAAATGAAACTGAAACTGACAATGCAGCCTATAAACACCCCGTGCAACACATGTCACAACATCATCCAACAATGTTGCAAGATGTTGCGTTGAAATGTTGCGATCGTTTGGCCATGCCTTAATTACATCAGGACAAAATTCTGGCACGTCACTCTGAAATGTCGGTACCGTACCTAGGTTTTTCGGGCACGGCACGGTAATTTTTTTGTGTGAAAACAGAACAATTAGAAGGCATATTAGGCACCTGTCACAAAAATTTTAGGGATGCCGAGTAGTCTGAGAGGGTGCTCGGCTCTCCATATATTGGTACCGTGCCACGATTTATGTAAATTATAAAAGGAGTTTATTTTTAACGCCGTCTGGTGCTGAAATGAAACTGAAACTGACAATGCAGCCTATAAAATGTTTACACTAAGCACAGCAATTCAATTCAATTCAAGAAGCTCAAGAAGTGGAGACGAAGCCTACATTTATACACTAGCAGGTAAGAAACGAAACACACTGATTGCCATCATGCATGTAGAAATGATTAGAGTATAATAAGGAACAAGAATTTGTTTCTGGACAAAAACCATTTATGTATTTCGACTGTCATACTTATGTGTAGCTTTTATAAACGTTTTAAGAATACGTAGTTCAGTTTAAACACGTTTAACCACTGTCTTCCACAATTCTTTTGTACTCAAATGAAATTTAGAGTTATGAAAAAGATGTTAACACGCAAGACAAGCACAATTTAACTCTGCCTGTCATCATAGAAAATAAAATGTATAGAACTTTCAGTTAATAGACATTTTCGCAATACAATTTTGAAAAGGAATGAATCTTATGAAAACGTACCATTCAGGTCACACGAAAAAGTTGCAAACACCAGTGAACAATTAGATTTTAACTGCAAGAAACATGCACAGTTTGGCAAATGGACACCTGCTGATAAGCAGTTTTTGCTTCAGTTCATATGCACTAGGGGTGCAAAGGAGAGAAATTGACTCCTACTTCCTCAAATTGGAGATTGTTGACCTCCGTCGATTTGCAGCCATCATGCATAATTATCACTTTCACGGTTGAGCGCTTTGTCGGATACTTCCGCGTTGCTTATTTACGAAAATGCAGGATAAGCACACGATAACTATTAGACCAACCTATTCATCGTCAAGATAGGCATCAGGTTTCGAAAGACTTCGGAAATCGTCCCCCTGCAGGGCTTGAAATTGCGACTCACTGGTCGCCAATGCGACCAAAAAATTGAGTGCTGGCGACTAGACTTTCAGAACTGGTCGCCACCTGGCCAATCACGTTTTGTCTGATGACCCAGGATAAACATTCGGAACCGGTAGCTAGAACACGACTCACCTTTCTTTCCACATCAAAATAATGTATAAACACTACAAGAAAATCGGTTTCTCACATTGTTAATTAATAGCACAAATGTACTTCGATACTTTGATCACTGCGTTTACTAGGCGCCATATTGTTTCAGCGGCTTCGTGGGATCGTGGGTGCACTTAAACACCGTATGCTTCTAATGCCGGTTACGTGAATTTTGCAACCGGGAGACGAAGATTCAGCAAAAAGGTAGACTGAAAATTTAAATCCATCGTCAGTTGGGAATGCTCAAAACGTAGATTTAGCCATATTACCGAAGGACCTCCTCGGAACTACCTTGATATTGATAATACATTGATAATGAACCTAGCCATCGCATAATGAAATTATTTGAAATTATTTTGCATGGAACTTTCAAAAAGCAACCTGTACCCTTAACGTAAAGTGGGTTGGAGAACTTGTCCCCACTGTTAGAAAGCGAACACCTGCAAAATTGACTGCCCAAGATGATTAAAAAGTTCCTCCGATACTGGAGGCTACTGAAACCGTATACGAGCCACTCTTTTTATCGGAGACTGGTTCGAGCATTGTGGTTGTGTGGGGGCCTAGGCCGAGCAATTGTAATATTGCGTTTAGTCGCGATAAAGGTAAGTTTCTTGCCACGCAAGCTGTAGGAAAATAAAGAACTACGTTTTGAAGAGGCGAAAAGCAGGGATAAAGGACCCATGTTTGCCTTGCTATTGAAAACACGGACTGTGCTTC
>OX421448.1:8283347-8295847 GCA_949126865.1 Montipora capitata | reverse complement strand
CATTGGTAGCCGAATATGAGCATTTTTAACGACCATTTAACGAATGTATGAATGCGCCTGCCGAACTTGAGACGATCAGAAATCGATTACAAGTTTTCCATTGTTTACGCCTGACGTGACAGCCCGATTCGCCAACCATCCCTCCACGAGCTAATAAAAAGCAGACTGACAACACAGATCACCAGCATTTTTTCTCTTCTGAACAGATGAACAAGAACCTTTAGAAGACAAAGCACACAAAAAGGGACGTTTTTCTTGAGTGTAAAGCGGACGTCGTTGAAAACCGAATCATATGATATAGTTGTAATATTCTTTCTCCATTTAACTGATGTTTTCCAAATTTTCATGGGTTTGTTATTGTTAACAGCGTGCGTGCCGCATTTTGTTTTTTATTTCACAGTGTACTCCAAGAAGATCGTATTATCAATCTTGTCTATTTACCTTGGTTTTTTAAACGAAGCATTGTATGTTTTCAAAATATTTGTTAGGAAATAAGTTAGGTTGTCCAAGTTTTTAATATCATTATGAATTATGATGTATGAGGCAAACCAAGGCACTTGCCTCAGTCATTTTTTCGTTATTCTTTAAAATAAAGCACGATTCCGGTGTTGTCTTAAAAATGTACTCATCATAAACACTTAAAACTGTGACCTAGAAGAGAATTTGACCATGACCATTGTCTCAGTCATAATTTTTTCTGGCTACGGCCCTGATTACCTTTCCTTAGTTTTTCCAGCCCACAAGATTGCAATTGTTGTTACAAGTGTTCATTCCTTTAAATGTTGTTTCGTAATTCTTGTAAATTCTGTTTACACTTCAAATCAAAACTAACTACCTCAGAAAAACAGACAACAAATACCCTTTTAAGTAACAAACCCAATTCTCACCCATGCACATTTTTCCTAGATTTACGCGTCGAAATCTTACATCACAACTGTCACCTTCCCCAATACACCCGGCTCTGCCCCAACAACAAAGAATCGCCCGCACTTTCTAACGTATCGTTACGTCTAGTTTTAGTATAATATTAATAAGGAACAAGAGTTTGTTTCTGGAAAAAAAAGAAATTATGTATTTCGACTTTCATACTTATGTGTAGTTTTACTGACAGTTTTAAGAATACACAGTTCAGCTTATACTTCTTTAGCCAATGTTTTCCATAATTCGTTTGTACTCAGATGAAATTTAAAATTACGACAAAGACTTCAACACACTGTTCAGAAAAATAAAGGAACATGCTACAGCGGCCACGCAGCATGCGTAGTTAATTCTACCTATGATAAGACAAGATCACTTTATTATATCACTTCAGGATATCTCTATTTACAAAATCTATTTACAAAATTATTACTAACATGTGATAAAAATAAAAAATGTACTATTAAGAATACTAAAATAAAAAATAAAAAAAATACTCAAAAACAGAGAACAACAAAATCAATTATTAAACAAGATATTTTGCCGCATGGCAACATCGCGATTGGCTAGTTAATAACTGACATGTTCACTTTTATCACTTATTCTATTAAAGATTTCTTCCGACAATTCCAGAAGCCATTAGGTGAATCAGGTTTAGATAACTTAAAGAGTGCCATCATAGAAAATGAAATAGAACTGTTAATGGATCTTTTCGCAATAGATAAAATTTTGCCAAACCTCAGCAGGTTTAGTAATTCTGGAAAAGAATCATCTTATGAAAACCTACTATTCAGGTCACACAAAAAAGCTGCAAACGGCAAATAAAAACTCATTAATAATTCATAAGCCTAACAGCCTGTCAAAATACCGATAAAACGTCACGTGTATGAACTTTATATCCTGATAAAACACTCCTCGTTAGTATTCTTTATATAAAGAATACTAACAAGGCATAGCTTGTTTTTCTTGTATGCTGATATTTCAACCATTGTTTTGAGTCCAGAGGGACACGCTCTTTGTGGAATGTTTTTTAAGCCGTTCACAAAACTCGCAGCACGTGTTTTATCAGGTCTAAAAACACTCAGTTACTCCTCGTGTTTTTAAACCCCGATAAAACACTGCTGCTCGTTTTTTTAACATTACTTAACAACTAGATTGTTATTACAAAAAGTATGTGCTGTTTTCACTTATGATAGCTTGCTTGTAAAAATCAGTTGCTGCATAGCCAGCTAAGGTGCAAGGTAAATGGAATAAACATCGTCAGTCCCTGATGAGAGAATGGACTACTTATTACAGTATTCTCCTCTTATGTACAAGTGTTATTGTAAGCAGGGAAGCTTTCAATATAGACCATTCCATTGGCAGATATGTATTGTTAATGGAAATTGGTATTAGAGATCGCGATAAGTGGTTTTATGTGACTAATAGTAAACATGAAACCATAGAGCACCTCTTTGGTATTGTGACCTGCAGAGAATCTGCCTCCGATATGATAGGACAAAATTTATTTAACGTCAAACCCACTAAGTCACTCGATCAGATAATACGCGTTTGACAAGCTAAAAACTAAATACGTATAAAAAGAAATAAGAACTACACATATCTATATCATTAATTTAATCGAGTCTGAAGATAATTAGTAAGTTAGTATAGTCATTGAATCTGTATATATAAGTAAGGTTACATCAAAGGTAGTTAGTGCATTAACAGCCAGTAAAATATTGAACTTATTTAAATGTCTGGGAAAAGATGACACAGTACGCGTTCTTAACAACTGATGGCAGCTGGTTCCAAATAAGAGAAATAATGTACGTGTACGAGCTACAAAAAAAGCTACTGTCATAAATATTTTGTACCACGTTTAAAACAAAGGGCTAAAAGATATTTGTTCTACTTACGGTCATTCTTAACACGCTATGTGTGAATTTATTGCAGAGGAAATATGGAAAAAAGCTCCACTGAAAAACTAAAGAGCAATTGGTTGATGTCCAAGCGCATGAAGTGGACCATAATAGCTGCCGTTGTCGCTGTACTTATTGCCTTGGCGTTCAGTGTGGTATTTATAAGGTTGATGACCCACCGGGATACCTCTGCAGATATCTCGTCGACTGTATCTCGAGACAGTGACGCCAAAGAGGTCGATGTGGTTTCTCTTGTCGGTTTCCACGTGGGTCGCATGATTGCCAGAGGCAACACAACAGAAGGGCCACAGAAAGCAGTCATCGATTATCAGCTGCATTGCAAGAAGCACGCCGAACTCAACGAATCATTTGTTCGCTGCGACTTCACTCAGATTGGCTGTACCATGGTGATGCAAGACAACGTCACAGAAGAAGATTGCATGATGGAGAACGTCATGTTCAGTTTTGAGGTGGATGAAGACGGCGAAATCTTTACCAACGAGACTGGTGTCCTTGACCCAGCTCGCTTGGCATTGGCACTGTACACGAAACATCTCCGAGCTCGTGACTGCAACGGAGAAGCGCAACGGCATGCAGTGAACAAGACCAACTCCACACATGCACGTATCAGCTTCAGTGGTTTGACCCTGGAGGTAACCGAGCTGCCAGCAAACACTTTTAGCAAACATTACAAGCAGTCTAAAAGGTCCAAGAGGAACATCCAATGCAATGCGTTCTTTGAAAAGGACTCGAGAAAGACCCACGGGGTTAGGCGTAGGCGAGACACATCTTCAGACTCCATTCTTAGTGGTGCATTTGAGCAGACCCTAAAAAATTCCTGGAAGGGAGGCCCCTACATCAAGGTGCCCCAGCTCTTCTCTCAAAGTAAGTCTCCCTGGCTGGGCTTCCGGTATGACGCCCGCGTGTCAAACTTTGAAGCCTTGTTGAGCACACTTCCCGACATACATGTAACCGCTATCGTGCCACCCGTCAGCTCGGTGTTCCAAGATGGATACAAAATCAAGCTTGAAGCCGATTTCTCTCTTAATCAACAGTGCAGTGACGTGGTGCAATCTCGGGTGTATGTTTATTTTCACGCAAGAATTTGTATTTGGTTCTGGTGCTTCCTCAACGCGCGCAAGGCAGGCTATGTTTCTCTTCATCTCACCCCCGTGGTCGAGATAACCGTCAATTTAAAACCGCAAGGCGCTGATCTCCACTACAGCTTCGCCCTGACTCATCTCGATATGGGGACAAATGCCAACATTGGCAGCCTTGACAGCGTTTCATCGAGTATTGGAATAATCGGCGCGTTGTTTGGCCCTGGAGGATTCCTGGTAGGCTTTCTTGTCGATCGCGTTTTAGAAAACGTCATCAGGGGAATTTACCCTCGCTTGGCACAGCTGGTCCCAGGTATCGTCAACAGCCACGCACGCTCTGTCATCCGGGACCTGCTGCCATCGCCTGGAGTTCTTAGTGGGGCAGAGGCAGGTGTGGTAGCCGCGCATATGATAGCAGGCCTCTATGGTAGCTCGTCGATCAAGCTGCTGACGTTAGAACTGTCCAACATCAGTGGACTGCTCGCTAACGCACCTCCTTCATTCCAGCCAAATAAAATTCCTTGCTTAGGTCAGGGACTGATCGAGACGATTCATGACGGTTGCATGAATGATTACGGCACTACTACGGGTGGGGACAGCCTGGAGATCTACTGCTTTGGCGGTGCAAAGCGCTTCTGCCTATCTGGTGAATTGTGCCCATGGCGCAACCAGCCAATAGCTGCCTGTTCTGCCTTGTATGAGTTGGCCACGTGTTCCGTGGGCGGCCTTCACGGGCAAAATATGGCTGATGCATGGGGTGTGGATTACCACTGTAACCGACGCTGTCGCGGTTGGTTGTTTTGGCGACGCTGCTGGAACGACTGCTACTGTTCTGGTTCTTCTTACAGGAACATCGACTGCGTCGAGGGATCAGTACTAGTGCAGGCTTGAGTAAATACTCTCACCTTACGCTGTTAGTATAGTAATTTTTATAAGTCAGGTTTCAAAAACATGTTAGCCTTGTTTTATCGTTTTCGTTTTCAATTTTCTTTTTTTTTTTCAAACGGCTTTGTTTTACATTTTAAATATTCCTTCGGCGGAGATGTGTTTGTATTGAAACTGTGGAGAGAGAAAACTAAAGAGCTTCGTTCGAATTTCTGAAAATGTTTTATTTTATTTTCGTTCTTGACGGGTTAGTGGAACAGACATTGATTAATTAATTAATTAATTAATTAATTAATTAACCCAATCTTGAACTTTGCTACACTGGGAAGCTCTAAGAAAGACGATGAAATAGGTTGCAGCGTTAGCTCTTATAGATTCAACTGATTCATGTATATAGCTCCATAGCTCCATACACTGAAGAACAATCGTCTTCTTCTTAGAAGAGTTTGTGAGATCGTTTATACCGGAAAGCTCTGATTATGATTGGTGTAATGGGTAAGCATTTCTTAATTAATTAATCGATCAATAATCTGTTTTTAATTTTGCACAATGTTGAACTTTCTTAAATAAACCAATTGTTTAAACGTTACCTTTTTTCAAATTAACTTGCTCATGTGTATGTACAAGAAAGCTCGGTTCCGAATATTTGACTGATACAAAAAAGAACTTTGCGTAACCTTCTTCTGGAGATGTATTTTCGATCTCAGATGATGAGGCATTTTACTCTTAATTATACCAGAAATAAAATAACTTATATTAATAATGCATTAAATTGTTGCCTTTGTTGTCAATTTCACCATATTTAAAAGGTTAAAATGCATACAATTCCCTCCCTCCTTATGAAACATTCCTTTGTCACTACTCTAGCGAAGACTATATTGAGGGCCTGCCTCACCTCAGGGGAGGGGAAGAGAAAGGAAAGACTTCGGTAATTTAATAAAATGAATACAATTTTGAGCATGGTATTTTGAATTCTTTTCTTCGTTTAACATTTCAACGTTGAAGGTGACATGTACAAAACAGACTGTACACCAGCTTTGAATTTTACAAAGATAAGAAAGGTCATGTATAATATAAGTATTATTGTAACCATTTAAAATTAACTTCTTACCCAGGCCCTTTCCCCTACCTCTTAGTGGCTGAGGGAAACGTTATGGTACAATGTACGTTGCCTATATGTATGCAACGTAGACGAATGTACGCAAGTGCGTGCCTATTTTTAGTATTTGACAACTTTTGTACGTCAAATAACTGCTAACACGCCAGATTTCAGCAAATACCTTCGTCACCCAAATTTCCTCATTTACACGAGCAAATAAAAATTCTAATTAACAATGATTTAGATAAACATATACTGGCAAAAACTAACGATAAAAGCGTCCGACGTTTCGGCGACATCTTGGCGCCGTTGTCAAGGGAAACTAAATTAAATATGCCAGTCCAGTACTCTGGACTCTTAGTTTCTCTTGAGATCGCATATTTAATTTGGTTTCCCTTGACAATGGCGCCAAGATGTCGCCGAAACGACGGACGCTTTTATCGTTAGTTTTTGCCAGTATATGCAAATAAAAATTGTCACATAAAAATTGCTCGTTTAGGCGAGACTTTAAGCCAGGTGCTTATAATTATACAACTTAGAAAAAAGAAATTGTGGATGGGCTCATAATCAAAGGGGCATGTATCCGATACGGCTTATAAAGACCTTTCAAACGAGTTGTAAAAGCAGTGTTTATCGAAATACGTTTTTCATTTTTCGAACCATTGTCAATCCTTTCAAGAAACCACTACAAGGATTGACTCATCCTGTATGATCAAACAAACTAACAATGATTGCGTAACAAAATGCGCTCAATGTAGTGACGTAATAGGTTACCAAAGCAACAAGTGAGTTACTTAAAAATCATAAAAAAAACCAACGCGTTACAATGACCTGATTTGTTATTGCTCTTAAGTAATTAACAGGCTAAACTGGAACTATTTCCAAAGTTTATGAAATTCTCTGGAGCCAATTCATAAATGGGACATGGACAATTTTCCTTAACTTTGCAGAGAGTTTTTGAAATACAAGACAAAACGAAGGATTTTCCTAGATGGCTTTGAAGTTGCTATGGTGACTTATGACGCCATAATAACAAAGACATTTTGTCACGCAAAAATTGGTGTCTCGCATGTTTCCGGCGCACGGTGTGAACATTCTCATAACTTAAACAAAGTAAGAAAAACTCGGTTTAAGAGCCCATCAACTAAACTTGTCCCCTTGTCCTGATTTTGTTGCTGTGAGCACAGCAATTGTTTTCTCCTCCCCGCACTTATTTTAAAATCGATGAAAGTACGTTGGTGTTTTCGGTCGCTTTAGTGCGGCAGATGAGGGAAAACGCATCGGTGTAGGTGGTGCTGTCGGAAACGACAAGTGCTATTACTGTTTAAGATCTCTAAAATGTAGCGGTGACAGGAGCTATGATAACTAGCGGGATGTGGTCACATTAACATAGGGAACTCACCCATTCACTTGCACTATTATTTTCCTCCAACGTACTGCGATTGGCGGGGTCGTTTCAGAGAAAAAGATTGCATTTCAGTCTTATCAAATGAGTCTCGAGGGCTTTTTAAGGTAAAAAAAAATTATATAAAAAAATGAGCCGTAACCAACCCAGAACAGCTCGAGAAAACAAAGTTGAGTCAAGCAACAAAAGCAGTTTTAAATTAGCAGCATTTACTGCTGAATACGTTTGGCCAAATTAGCCAATCACTGCGCAAGTACTATCTAAGAGCTAAAGGAAAGCGTATTGTTTCTCTTTGGAATTGTTTTTTATTCAGAGACGAAGTAATGAGTAGCTTTTTCAACATATTTTGAAAATCAATTAGCATAATCAATAATTTCCATTTTGGAATCGAAATTTGTTAAAATTGCTGAACTATAAGATCTGACTAGAACCCAGCTGTTGCTCCACTGCCATCATCGCAGTCCACGTTGGAAGGCCAGTCGCAGACAAGGAGGGTTGAGTTGAACAAAAGGTTTCCTGGACAAGTCATCTTGTGCATTCTCCCAGCTACATCACACATGATAAAACCACTGCACGTATCGGGGTCGGGGTGATTTCCAGGGTTTTTGTCGGCGCAAAAATCTAAGAAAGATAATGATAAAGAAATTATGAATGAAAGAAATGTATGTTTGAAGCCGCTTGAATTTTTCAGGTGTCTGTAAAGTGAAAATCTCTTAAATTGTTCAGTTTAGTGCGAGGATCACTTTTCTCATGCATGATAACTCACCAAAATTACTTGATTTTGATGAGCAGTACACATAATCCCATAGTATACTTTGTCGAATCTCAATTAAGTTGCTATGGCAACAACGCCCAGGCCACAAGGAGGGACATAATCAAAACAATATGGCCGACACAAGTTTCTGTTATTTTTAAGGAAAAAGACGTGACAAATGGAAAATACTCAGTGCTTGCAACACGTGTTTCAAGTTGCAAACGTGTTTAGAAATAAAAGATCCTTCAGCATTCATCATTCAAAAAAGCTTACATAGAGTAACAATTATTCACTGACAGGCAGGGTTAGGTATTTCAACATGTGTGATAATCAATCGACAGTACACAATCTTTCTAGTCTGGAATCAAAGGTTTTCAAGCTGGAACCAAGAGATCTCGTTAGAGCCCTTCTGTAGTTGAACTACTACCTTAAGTCGAAAGAGAGAAATGATCCACTTAGCTGGACAATTCAATGAAGCAATTGTCTCTTTAAAGACACCGGCCCGCCTGAAATATTCAGGTTGCTTCAACGATGTCGGTGCAATGCTCTAACAACTGAGGTATGAAGCCACACAGTTGGGAGCCGGTCAATTTTTTAGGCTCATGTGTATAAACATTTCTTTCTACTACCTTTAGTGCAGTCCACGTTGATTGGCCAATCACAGACGAGAAGCTTTGGGTTGAATAAAAGGTTACTTGGACATGTCATCTCGTGTTTTCTCCCAGATACATCGCACATGATAAAACTACTGCACCTATCAGGGTCGGGGTGATTTCCGGGATATTTGCCAACACAAAAGTCCAAGACAAGTATGAGCCAAAATTTGGAATAGTATACCTGAAAATTTACGAAATTCTTCAAAATCTCTCTTTAAGGAAAAAGTTCATACAATTCTGTTGTAAATATTTGAAGTTCAGGATAGATATGCTGACCTAAACACGATAATCTCCGATTTTAAAAAATATTAGCCCCCCGCTTGTCTAAATAGCTGCCTCGATTTTCTTATCTCAATTTCTCTCGTGACTGACCTTTTTTATTATAAATATGGTACTTTTTTCACTTCAACTATTCGTAATAAATCTTACGCCGTCTACACACCACCTGCCTCGATTAGCCTTGCTATTTGCAGGTGGTGTGATATTTGTATATTTAATGTAAGAAATAACGATGTTGTTGTTGTTGTTGTTGTTGTTGAAAATGAATTTAAAATTGGTATATAAAAAGACAATTGTAAAACTATAACATCCGGGGTACAATACTTTGCTTGGTCTTCAGTTTACCAGTCCAGACTGCCCAATTCCCTTTAACAAAAAAGGTTAACAGGCAAGTAAAATTATTTTAACCTAGCCAGCCCGTAAAGTAACCCTTAAATTCTCTCCAGCCTCAAAGTGATTATTGTTTGGATTTGCGCTCATGCACTTGTTTACTACTAATTTTATTTTGACGAAACGATCAAAAAAGGAGGAAAGATCTTCCAGCTGGAGTCTCCTCGACAACAAGCCTCCTCCTCCTCCTCCTCATCATCATCGTCATGTTCAGCGAGCTCCTACACCCATTACTTGAAAACAATTTGTGACAAATGCCTTTCTGATTGTTCGCAGCTGTATACCACTCAAACGCACTTTAGATTTCTTGCGATATTTAACCACACGGCTTTTCAAGTCGCACACATTATAAGGCACAACCAAAGTGAAAAAAAGAGTACAGGGTAAGTTACGGCTGAGGGAATGGCAGTATCGACAACAACCATCCCTGTCTTTTAACGTCAGAAGTTATCGATTTTTTTTGCAAAATTTTCATTGGGGTCGGGAAAGTTATCCCAAAACAAAATCTTTATCAGCTTCCTTGTTTAATTTTGGCCGTTTTGTTCACTTGTATCTGTTGAGTCGAAACCACGCTCAAAAGAGAACTAAGAGATATCTTAAACTTCCAAAAGTGATGATCGTCACGAAGGGTGACAAGTCATTGTCATAAACATAACTTTGTAAGCAAGGAATAGCGTTACAAAACAGTTGCGCTAGATCCAGAAATGAACCCCGATATCGAACGCCTTGACATTTATTTCATTTTGAGTTTTACATGAGAAACCGATTCAGAAAAGACAGTAACCCACCTGAAAGTCCGTCCTGAAGAACGCCAGCAAGTAGGGCTGTAAGTAAATTAGAAAACAGCTTTAAAACGAAAGGTGGTTTCATTTGTCATAAAGTGCAACCCCAGAAGTCAGCATATCATCATGTAAACAAGTCAAGTCAATCACGAGGTATAAAACATAATTATAAAATACATGCACTATCGATACCAATCTACACTCTAGTATAATTATTTTAAAAGTTAAATCTAAGGGTGCGTTCGATTGACCGTATTCCTGAATAGGAATACATGGAATATAAGCTAAAAATCCTTCGTTTTTACCGAGATTCACGTTAAAGTTGTCACACATCTGCTAAAATGCTATTTTAAACATATTTTTATTATCCTTGCTGCTTCGAAACGCGCCAAACATACCGTTTTCATCATCACTCCACGTATTCTTATTCCGGAATAGGGTCAATCGAACGCGCCCTAAGTAAATATATCATAATCCTAATCTACAAGTCACAATTTCTATTTTAAAAGGTAATTCCCCAAAAATGACACTCTTCGGAACGGCACTTCATTTAGGGGAAATGAAATTTATCATAAAGTGCTGACGTTCTTCATAAAACCTAAAATCTGGCTATTTGACGTTGTTGTTTTGCTGACGACGGCAAAGAAATGGTCAAAAAATGAAAAACGCATGTGCAGAGCGTGCAAAGCTATTGTTGTTGCCCACTAAATATGCAAATTCCTGACGTTCTTGTTGCCGTCGCCGTTGTGGTTGCTTAGGCTCCCTTTTATACTTTTGTGTCGTTGCCTTTGCCGTAGCCGTCCTCAATTGTTCTTCAAATCCCTATTCACGCCAGCAGCAGCCAGCCCTAAAGCAGCCCCACCTTTTGCCATGTCACACATTCCACAGTATGTCTTTTCATTGTCTCTTTTAATTCGGCCATGGGAGTGGTTCAAACCAGGTTCGGGTTTGCGTTTTCTTGCGTCACAAATCGCACTCAAGCATGTGAAGCGCATGCGCGGAGTTAACCAAAGCTCATTCATGCCATGGTTGTGCAATGACTAATTCATTTTTTTTATAGGGCATGCGCGAAGTTTAAGTCAAAGTGCATACGTGACATTAAACGAAAATGGCGTCGTTGAAAGTAAGTTCTAATATGGTGTCTAATGCGCTCAAACCTCATACAAATGCACACACCCCTCGCGGTAGAGCAACACCAAAATATGTAAAGCATTTTCTGGACGTGTCGGTCCGCGAACTTTACGAGAGATCACTTTACGAGCGAACATTATGAAAGAACACAACAAGAATTACTGCCCTCTCTATAACCCAAGTAATGAACAATATTCTACAGCCGACATCTCTATTGCATTTATTTTTCTTTGTTTTTCATTTGGCGATCTAGAACATCACAAGGAAAGGCTGAGTTCACAAAGATATGCGTCTAGTTACAAATTAGCGTTCGATCAAAATAAATTTCCGTCGCTGGAACAATTCATAGGGCCCGATAAAAAATTGAGAGGTAAAAAGTAAGTACGAAAACAGACGGTATATTCTGACTTTGTTATTTTTGTGATACGCAGCCAAATAATTTACTTAGTGACTGAATTTTGTTTCACTAGGGTGGATCAATTAAAAATTATTTCACTTATTTACTTTTTATTAACATAAATAGTCCAAACTCGATGTTACGTGGCTCGTTGACTGCATGTTGATTTAACTCGATCTTCAATTAGAGCGATTTCTAGGGACGACATGTAGGCCATAGGTGATGCCGGTTTAATAGGCCTTATTAAAAACTGGATCATTGGATAATGCAATTCGAGAGTTTTGATTGGCTAAGCCATCATGGGTTATGAGCCATTATACCATGATCTACAAACACGGCAAGCATACGCGTGATTTTTTGGGCCTTTTTATTTTTATTGTAGTCTAGTTTTCTATATTTTGGGGGCGTTTTTAATAAAACAATTATTCCACTCGCGTTTGTTGGATATGAGATGATTATAGCCAACTCGGCGCTACGCACCTCGTTGGCTATCTATCATCTCATATCCAACGCGCGCTCATGGAATAATTGTTAATTATTCACGATAGCCGCCATGCTGGTTTTCAAATTGTCATGCAAATTAGCCATGTGTTATGCTGGGGGGCAAACATTGGAAAAACGGCAAATTGCGGAAAATCGACTCGTCGAAATATTGAAATAACATTGCAAAAAGTCCATTTTAGTATTTAGAATTAAGTACCTTTTATAATAATTTTATATCTTTTGATTGCCTTTGACATTTTGACATTCTACTTCGTTATCTGCTCATTTTTCGCTAAAAAAACGCCTAAGTAACTTGTGTA
>OX421448.1:8270847-8280847 GCA_949126865.1 Montipora capitata | reverse complement strand
AGTTGTCCTGTAATTTATAAATAACACAGCTTAACACATTGAAGTACCTTTGCGATTTATAAATCGCACGATGCCCAACTTTGCTATTTACAGATCGCAAGATTGCCAAGTTCTTAAATCGCAAAGTTCGTATTATTGCGATTTATAAATCGCACCTAAATTGCAATTTGAAAATTGCACATTTGCGCGGATTTATAAATCGCACTTTTGCGATTTAATATAACCGCAAACTCATTTTTTTTACACTTACAATACTTATTAATATATATATATATATATATATATATATATATATATATATATATATATATATATATACATGCATACATACATACATACAGTGCTGCCTACTAAACTAATACATACTAACAATACTTACAGTATTAACATTACTTACTAACAATGAAATACTTATACTTATACTTATGCTATTACATAATACCAGCCCCCCCCCAAAATAATAATAATAATAAACAACAATAATAATAATAATAATAATAATAATAATAAGAAATAATCCACAATACGTATATGATTCCAGTAATAACAAACCCAAGCGCACAGCCGGTTTTTAATAAACACACTTATAAACAATTTAGAATATTGTCTAAGCACAGGGCCCACTTCTTATTAAATTTGACCATGCAATTGGTTTTAACACATATAAACTTTTCTGTTTCTTATTTAATTTTAGCCCTTTGTTTAAAGGCGGCTATGTTTGGTAATGACTGATTTCTTCTGCAACCCCATATAAATAATTTAGCAATAAGCAACAAATAATTCAGTAAAGGGTATTTTGCATATAGTATTCCGATCACTGACATCTTGCAAAGTTAGATGGAAGAAATCTTTTGTCATTGAATAGAAATAGTATTCCGAAGTCTTTCCAAAAACGTTGTACATGATGACTGCAATAAAAGAGGACATGATAGAGGGTTTCTGGTTCCGATTTACAGATTGAACAAACAAATTCATGCCTGCGGGCTCGTGTTCCAATGTTTTGACAAGACTACTCTCCTTAGCCGTCTCAGGAACAACTTCTGAGGCATTAAGTGCTCAGGAATCATCACAGAAAAGTGAGGTAAGGATAGGTTTGATTTTTTTCATCAATTTTATTTTGATTTATGGCGAATTGGTCTGAATTGTAAGCTTCGTGTTATTGCCATGTTTTCAATTTGCAGAGCTCGAGATCACAGAATCTTTATCGTACTGCATCTATCCCACCAACCGCTCCTTCTTAGGTTTGTACGATTTCATCTAGCTTCATCTTTACCTGTGTCGTTACAAGTTATCATTAACTTTCATTCGGCGAATGAGAGAAGTGATCCGCGCACTTAGGTCGACAATTTAAGAAGCTGTCTCTTTTTGACACCTGAAGAATTCAGATCCATGATCTCTTCGATGCCGGTCTCACAGCGTTTTGTGTTCTCCGTGTTATCTGTTCCTCCGAACATTGTGTACTAGTGCTGTGTGCTCCTCCTTCGCCATAACGATAAATATGATAGGAGAATATGAATACAGAAAGTATCCCAAAGTTTAACATGCATTAAAGCTAACCTTAGGCCTAATTAGGCCTAAACAAAAGGCTTTAGGGCTAAGGTTAGCTTTTATGCATGTTTAGGATACTTTATGTATTCATATTCTGATACCATATTTATCCTTATGTCAAATGGGGAACACACAGCACTAGTGCCCAGTGTTCGGGGTGATGTAGCAGCTGCTGAGTGTTCGGGGGAACAGATAACACGGGGGAACACAAAACGCTGTGACACCGTCACAGCTCGAGCTCTGCAAATTGAAAGCATGGCAATAAAACGAAGCTTATAGTTCAGAACGATTCGCCATAAATCAAAATAAAATTGATGAAAAAAAATAAAACCTATCCTTACCTCACTTTTCTGAGCACTTAATGCCTGAGGAATTGTTCCTGAGACGGCTGAGGAGAGCACTCTTGTCAAGTCTCGTCTGTGAACCAAAAAATCAAAACATTGGACCACGAGGCATGAATTTTATGAGTTTGCGGTTATATTAAATCGCAAAAGTGCGATTTATAAATCGCAAAGTTGATAACCTTGCGATTTATAAATCGCAAAGTTGGCAATCTTGTGATTTGTATATCGCAAAGTTGGGCCTCGAGCGATTTATAAATTGCAAAGGTACTTCAATGAGTAATTTATTAATTACAGGACAACTTTTGTGACGTTTGATAAATAACAAAATATAGGGAAAAAGTAATTAAATTATATTTTTTCATTTTGCGCCCCTTAATATTTTATACATTTGGCGCCCTATACTTAAGTCTTCCACTGAGCAATGGCTCAGTAATACATGCTGACTGCAACGAGTATGAATCCCATCAGAACGAAGAAAAGTCGAAGAATATTTCAACGTATCACTTTGCGGCATTACTTCGGAAAGAGAAACGTCGAAAAATCGATATTGATTGTTGCCATATCAATTTGAATGCAACTGAGCGAGTGACAAATTTGCATATTCTGACCCCTTACGATAGTCTTTTATACGCTTCGCGTATCCACGACTAAAAATGGATGGACGCAGGGACGGATGGACGGAAGGCCGGATGGACGACAAATCGGTTGCTCTTCTCTTGGAAGGAGACTGGAAACGATTTCAGTTCTATAAATCGGAACTGGTCAGCGGTTTTCCTATAATTTCCAAGATGGCGGCCTTTGCTGATCTCAATGTGGCCCGTCTCTGCAACCCACATGCGACCGAAGAACTCTTACTCAGAGCGGCCAAACTCGGTTTCGGGACAGTTGCTGTATGCAAAACCTTTCATGTAAAAAAGCAAAAGAAAAAAGGGCCGGAAACGGAGAAATTGACACCGATAAATTGGGATGATTTTCTAGGGATGAAAGAGCTGAAGAAAACTCACGCGAAGCTGAAGCTGATGTCGCGCTTAACTGTGCTTTTAGATGACCAAAGCCAAGTACATCAATTGTCTAGTGATGCTGTTCAATCATTTGACATCTTAGCTGTTCAGCCAGCAACTGAGAAGCTTTTTCAACAAGCTTGCACGACTCTTGAAATTGATATCATTTCACTGGACCTGACACACCGTCTTCCATTTCTCTTGAAATTCCCTACAGTGAACGCAGCTATCGAACGTGGAGTTCATTTTGAGATAATCTACTCACCGGCTTTGAGAGATCCAACTTGTAGAAAAAACCTCATTTCCACGGCTTTGGACCTGGTTGTTTTCACGAAAGGAAAGAATATCGTCATTTCTAGTGGGGCCGAAAATGAGATGGATTTTCGTGGGCCTTATGACATCATCAATCTTGGGCTTTTGTTCAACTTAACTGAAGAACAATCTAAAGCGGCTGTCACCAAGAACTGTAGAGCTGTGTTGTTCCATAGTGAAGCCAGAAGAGGCACAGAAAGATCTGTTATTTCGGGGAAAGCACTGACCAGACCAAGTACTGAAGAGGAAGTAGCTGGTGCTGGTGATGGTGATGTTAGAGAGGGAGATAACAACAGTAATATCTGTGTTGAGGATGACGATGAGCCCGTGAAAAAGAAGTCCAAGTTAAAGCGATAAGATTGTTAACATACTACTAAAGGCCACACAAGGCTGGGTAAGTGACACAAAGCTCGGCATCTTGTCAGGGTGTCCAAGCGAATGTTTACAGTTTGACATTTTGGAATTATAACAACATACCATCCTAGCATTTATTTAATACAAGGACTATTTTGAGGTATTCTCTTGTATTTATTTTGATGAAGCAAAGAAAGCAAAAATAAGAAAATTTGTCAGGAGTCCATGACTGCAGCTGTAGGAGCTTGCAACTTCCATATATGTACTTGGCCATGGTTTGTACAATCTTGAAAAGGTCTTGAATTTTAGTACCTGTCTTGAAAAGTCCTTGAATTCGTTTAAGGTCCTTGAAAAGTACTTCATTTCTTTATTAGGTCTTGAAAAGTCCTTGAAATTCACCAATTTGTTTACGCCACATCATTTTCTGAAAAACTAAATCTTTTTGCCAAGGAAAATTTGGCCATTTTTGACTAACACCAAGCGATAAGAGATTACAGTGAGGCAAATTCTAGGTATAAAACGTGAAGGTGTACATGTACATGAAGAGAAACTGCATCTCCACCTCAATAACATGCACATCGCAGCAAGCTGTGGGGTTGTCTGCCATGTGTGTTTGTTGTAAAGGGGCTAAGTGTTTTGCACGCCAAATATGGGTGTCTCGAAAACTAAGACCTTAAGAACCTAAGAACCCAAACCCTCACTTTGGTGAGCACTAGGCCTAAAGTTGGTTTTTTGAGTTACATGTATCTCAAGCGAAGTTCAAGTCCTTCGTTTGCTACAACTTGTTTCAAAGTGAAAGCTGAGTGATCGCCATATTTAACTGAGTAACCACACTCCACATGTGGCCGGACATCTTCATTTCCCGTTGGATGTATACCGGTATATTGGCCCTGTGACACTCTAGGCCTAAAAACCAACTTTAGGCCTAGGGTTAGCCAAATTGAGGGTTTTGGGTTACTTTTTTCGAGTTTTCAGGGTCTAGGGTCTTCGTTTGTCTGAAGTTGTACGAACCATGTTGGCCTATGTCACAGCATTCACAAAGACCAAGCTATTTTTAGACAGCTCTTTTATTACATTTTCTGCAAAAAAAGTGAGGTGCAGTCTGCATGAATGGTTATTCTGAGTCCCCAAGGGTAACTGAAACTATGCAAGGCTTACAGCAAATTATTGAGGTATAAGACTCCTGGGGGAATCTCAATTGGCGGGAAATTATGATCTTAAAATACATGTAGAAATGAAAATGCTGTGGCACATATACATGTATATACAAGGTAGTACTCCTTGCCATGGGGTCCTGTCCCTGTCCTTTCATTTGTAGTAATTTATTTCAATGTGGATGTGACAAACAGCTTTCATGTGAAGGGATTTGGTTTGTCAAACATTTACAGTGGCCTTATCCCAATTGGTGAAGTACTTACCGTGGGAACTGGTTGGAAAAGAATGTTCAACAACCAGGCTTTGAATTTGTAAGAAGGTGAATGAATCCTCTAAAATTCCTGTGATGGAGTATAGTTAACTCAGAAACCATGATCTTTTAAATATTTCTGGAAAAAAAGATTGCGTCGTAACCTTGTTTGGGATGCTGAGCAAAAGAAAAAAAAAAAGAACTAATTACTTTTGCTAGTTGGGGTTTTGTTTTCTAATGTCTGAATGGCTTTCTTCTTGGTAGACTACAATGTGTTCACGTTTTTGTAAGTCTAACTAGTTTTCTCTAAAAGTTTTATTGTTACAGATTTTAGTATTGTAAGATGACGGCCGATTAGAGATAATAAATTATAATAATTATGTTTGAAGTTTGGGTTATACATTTAGACAAAACCGAGAGAAGTAATCCTCGCACATAACTGGACAATTCAAGCAATTGTCTCTTATAGTAAACACCTGAAAAATTCAGGTGGCTTCAGCGGGGTTCGAACCCGTGATCTCTGTGGCATTGCAAAGGTCGTGGGTTCCAAATTATGGTTAAATTATTGTGATAAAAATTTAATGTTAGCACTGTGTTGGAAAATAGGCCATTTTACAGTTGTTTGCTCAGTGACCTAGCCTATGAATGAATGCGAGGCTGCTGGTGACCTTATATCGATACCAGCCTCATTGCTTTTATCATGTAAATTGTGTTGTTGTAATAGGCCTTTTGCGATATTACATTAAAATCAGCTTGATAGTGAGGCAGTGAGGACAAATACAAAGGAAAGTGGATAATATGCAAACATTTTTCACATTCTTTCCAACGTCTTTCTATTGTTTTTGTCCTCACTGCCTCACTATCAAGCTGAATATTGATATTTCGAAAATGGCCTATTCTTATAGTCTACATTAACATTAGAAAAGCAGAAAGGTTTGTATCAAAACGGGGTCACCAGCAGCCTCGCGTCCATTCTTAGGTCAGGTAACTTAGCTACAACTGTAAAATGGTCTGTTGAGAACATACAAATATAAGTATATTTCATGTAAAAAGAAACACAAAATGCGTTTCAAAAACAAATTAATAATTCTTGAGCCTAACAGCCTATCAAAATACGTCCGTGAGCGTTAAACCCGATAAAACACTCCTCATTGGAATTCTTTATTTGTAAAAAATAGCAATGAGGCCCGGCTTGTTTTTCTTGTTTGCTAATATCTTCCCCGCACATTTTGAACCATTTTTCGGACCCGCGTTCTGTGGAATGTTTTTGAAGCCGTTAAAAAAACTCACAGCACGTGTTATCGGGTCTAAATTCACTCGGCTACGTTTTTAAACCCAATAAAAAACTGCTGCTCGTTTTTTAAAGAGTACATACACTCTAGGAAATGTATTGTTTAAGAGGCTTTTGTATGGATGGATAGACTATCAATTCGCTTCCCGAATTGCTTGCAAAGTAACTTCACACAATGAACAATCTTCCTGTTTTATTTAATTTTCCTCTGAGGCAATTCAATTAAAAAACCCTCCCGAAAACCCATCTTCGTTATGTATGATAGACAGTAGATCAATTCATAAAGCTAACGTTGCTAATATCTTCAAGGCGCTAGCATGGGGTGCTTTCTGGAAGCTCGAACGATTTTGGAGAAGTTCGCAACTATCCATTTCAACTAAATTCAAATTGTTTTACACCACCTGTGTGATGGTCCTTCTCTCTGGCTACGCCGGAATCTTGGGTGCTATCTGGAGATATGGTTTGCAAAATCAATGCATTAATGCCACTTCTTGCTACAGGATCATTCTGGATATTAAACTCTGCCGTATACTCCATGACAAACGTACCCTGCGGGCAGTTGGTTTCTCGTACGCTTCCCGAGAGAGAAACCACTGCGAGCAACCGTTAGTTTCTTTGAGTGAGCCGCCGTCCAGCGCCAAGGACGAATAAATTAAATTTGAACCTGTAAAACGAGTTAGTAAACTTGTTTTGGCGCTTGCGCGTGCGTTCAGCTACGTAACTGCTGCGTTTGGGCGAGCCTGCTGTGTAGAGATTTCCCGCGAAATAAGACGAAGTGATGTCAAATACATCACGTGGGGTGTGACGTACTTCGCACTTGCTCGATGGAAAATCAAACGGTTGCTCGCAGTGGTTTCTCTCTCGGGAAGCGTAGGAGAAAACAACTGTTTGCAGGGTATGACCAACGCATAGCCTCTTGTCCAACATGTAAGGAAGCGACAGCTGAGTTTTCTTGGGCATGTCGTTCGTCTGCCAGAAGATATGCACTCTACATACCACCACATGGCAAAAGGAGACCTGGACGTCCTCGTCCCTCTTAGTTATCTTACATTCAACACATATTAGGGTATGATGAAGATGAGATGTCGGCCAACACAATCGCTGCACTTGCCCAAGATCGACGTTCGTGGATAAATCTTGTTATTGCCTGCTGCGCAGCCGAATGATGATAATGATGATGTTTACTTTTTTTAAGAAAGAAAATTATTTAGGCGAACGGACGATAAGAAATACGTTGAAGTGAGAATAATCATCGCAGTAAATCGACTTACTTAAAGTCCCTATGACTCTTTTTTTCACCGTTTTTTAACTTTTCGTTTAAATATTTACAGTGTCTGGAGGGTAGTACTTCCAAAAATTTTCCCTTATAGTGTACCCACATGTTTTAGCGGGCCTTTTATTTTTGTTGATCCAGTTGGGTCCTGGTAAATAATGACGTCAAAGAAGTCAAGAATGTAATTCCATTCTGAATCGTCAGAACATTCATGGCATCCGAAGATTAATTATCGTCCGACATTTCAATAAAGACTTGACAAAAAGCTCTAGATTTTCAGCAAGACTTTTATGAAGCGCATTCACTTACGTGACCAGCAGCCATATTGGATTAATGAAACAAAAGAAAGTATTTGCATAAAAATAGAGTTGGCCGCCATTCCTTTGTTTTGGAGATACAATCAAATTACTTATTTGACGTCGTTAGTTACCAGGGCCCAACTGGCTCGGCCAAAACTTTTTGCGTATAAATCAAACTTCAGCTAAAACGCGTGGATACACTATGAGGGAAATTTTTTGAAGTACTACACTCCAGACACTATAGATATTTAAACAAAAAGTTAAAAAACGGGAAAAAATTAGCGTCATAGGGACTTTAAGTAGTTGCAAAGAAAGCCTGAGAATGTTTTCAGGCTTGTTTGCTTATTATAAGTGGCTTCCCAAAGTGTGATGTTATCATCCCAACTTCAAAACATATTTATGTAATATATCTCTCAGTTCGTGCACCAATTTAGCGGGGCTGTATTCTACAATTCACCTTGTTTTTGATACGGGTCGTGAGGCCCTGTGCTTAAACGACAAAGCCGTCCACAGTTCCAACTTGTCCGTCCCGTTGTCTTCTGTCGTACCCAATTGACCACTTTCATAAATGGCGACCACTTTTACCTTATTTTGTCTTTATGTTAATTAGATCTACTGCCCTCATTTTGAAACAAAAATTATCTTGAAATTTGCTCGTCGTAGCGAGGCTAGAGAGGCTTATTAGCATTCAAAAGAGTTATTTTATTTGGCCGCCATTATGAAAGAGATCTTATATCAATACAAGTAATATACAGCATCGATAAAAAAGAAGCGAAAAAAATAGTATAGAACTAACACGCTGCCTTAATGGGTACAAAAATTATCAAAATGTAGAAAAAATGGAGAAAAACAAAGATACATTGAATGCAAAATATTAAGTAACACTAAGATGCATTGTAGAGGATTTTCTCGGCAGCCATGTTGCATGGCAGGAACAATGAAAATGTTTTGCATCAGAAAGAACATTTGTTCCCATGGGAAAAAAAATCTATTGTTCATACCATGCATCATGGCTGCCGTGCAAAACCTCTATAACCTAAAAATTAGAACTATGAAAAGAAAAAAGAAGACTTTATTGGTACATATATTTAAGTATATTTATCTAGAGCAATCCAAATTTTTATAACTTTTTAAATTGTCATGAAAACTCAGGTTTCCATAATAGTAGGAAATTTAATATTCAGAAAGGCAATGCTTCTGTCGTCACCCCTCCGGGAGTCCTTCATCCTCTTATTCTCAATAGCTATGACAGCATTTTGCACGTACCATGGCCTTCCATCTTTCCTTGTTTACAGCGTCTTGCTCTTGGTTCTTGGTGACTGTTTGTTCCTGCGTTTTACATGCGTCTATGTTCAGGATGAAAGACTTGATGAATACAATGACGCCATAACCTTGTTTTCTTGAGACGTAATTAGGGAGATTAAGAAAAGGCGACTATGACGCCCACGATATCGTCTTGTAAAAATTCAACTTCACGTTATTCTGATAAATTCACGATCATCCCAAGTTGTTCGGCATAAAACGTTTTCTTGGAACGAGATCAGTATGAACGGCGAGGCGGTTTGGGGAGACAATTGGAAATTTCTCGTCAGGTGCTTACTGCCAAACCTACGAAGTGAACTCAAACTGGTTTATTTATTGCAAAGTAGAACAGCGAACGAAGTTAAAACTATGTGGACAGAATCATGTGAGTTTGAACTTATGAAACAACTATGTAACCGCTTACAAGTGACCGGAAGTGACTTTTACACTTACGTCCTTACGCTTCATGAAGCGACCAAATTTGAGGTTACGTGGAGGACGTAAGTGTAATAGTCACTTCCGGTCACGTCTAAGCGACCTGATCAGGTCGTTACCAGGACGGGAACGGCCAAGAAATATACATTGTTTTTGCTCATCAATCCTCTTGCTTTGCTTTCTGCCATTTTTGTCACTGGTTGTCGACACCGTGTTGTAAGTTACGACACCTTGTTTTTACTGGTTTAACTTATGGCCCTTGTAAGAAGATTGAACTGGAAAAGACGCGGGCCATAAGTCATCAGTAGGGGGCCCTCGAAAGTATATTTTGCAAAGGGCGCGGTTTACTGAATATGCGGGAAAAGCAGATCCCAACAAGTGTTATTAAAATCCAAAAAGGAAATTGGGGGTAACCACGCATTTTTCACAGATAATT
>OX421448.1:8263347-8268347 GCA_949126865.1 Montipora capitata | reverse complement strand
AAATTGCTTTCTTAGAAAAAGAATGTTACATCGAAGGCATTTTACATGTTTTCGGCATAAGATGAAAGCTCCTTGCTTGTCTCAGTGTTTTAAAGTAGTTAATAAAACTTTCGCTTCAGAACAAAATAATTTGAGGAACGGTGGCCTGCTTAACTTACAAACCTACTCTTCTAAAATAATACGTTACTAATAAGGTAAGAAAGAGAATAGTCTAAAAGGGAGTGTTGTACAAAACTACGGAAATTTCAGGGATCTGGGTTTTTGATTTCATAGAGTGCCTTAATGCGTATATCCCACAATCGATCATATACTGAATTCCAAGCTACTTTCAGTAATCAGCTACTTTTATGACGCAGCTGTGTTTTGCATATTGCCACTGACGAAGTGCAATACGTCAATATGCATTTTGAATATTCGTTCACCATATTCATAATATATGCTTTGCAATTGTAATTTAATTTTTTGCTTTTTTTAATGAAAAGGACGTTTTTGCACTTTTGGCTTTCATATACGCTTCTTCTCTTCCGTCTTGGCGCAAGTATAAAGAGATTTTTCAATTTAGCTTATTTGCATAATATTGACTGTGCAAGAAGTAGTTGTTCAATGTTCCTTTGTATTTAATACGTATAGCACAATGTATCATCAGTCGAATCGAGAAAAGGTCACCCTTAAAAATATATATATGCACTACCCTAGACTATGAGGAGTGTTTTATTTTTTTTTTGGACAATAAAACAGGTTGCCTGCGTAACTGATGGTATATTTTATCGTTGGATTTCTTAAACAGGCGCGGGCAAATAGATGGTTGGCTGTGAGTGGGCCTCGAGTAGCGAGGTACGAGTGGTTTTTCATTTGCGGCATCCTTCCCGGCATCGACGCTTCGCAGATGCTCGCCTCGCAGCCTAGCGGAACGGGTAAAACAATCTCCAAAGAGTAAATGTCACCTGCCCCCTTTCCTTATTGTATAGCTTTAACACTAACCACTGACGCAGACTGTCGCGCTGGCGTTGTTTCAAACCACAGCTGGTAAACAACTCTTGAATAAAGATAACTCATTATGCTGATGGGAATAATTCCCGCCACTGCACTCCACCCCAGGCTATAAACAATTCTTGGGTTTCACTCACGTGATCAACAGCCATGTTTTTCAACGAAAACAAAAGAAGACGTTAGCATAATAATAGCTTTCAATTCCCGGAGGATTGGATCGGGCCACCAACATGGCCGCCATTTCATTGTTTGGGGACACCAACATGGCGGCCGTGACGTCATGTGAAATCCAAGAATAGGAAGGATCGCAACTGGCCAACGCTCGCCACATGTCCCCAGATCATCTCTGAACGTCACGGCCACAAAGAGAGGAATATTCCAAAGGCAGCCTGCGAGCCAGCAACCAGAAATGATGAGTTTTAGTTTGGTTTTGGTGAGTTTGGAGCGACTAGTCAGAGGCTGAAGAACCGCATGGTATCTTCCGTGACGTAGTAGGAAGGAAATGGAAGAATCAAAATAGATATGATCAATATAACATTTTGTCTTACTCGAACAGAAGTTTAAAAACAACTAATTACATTCGTTTGGGTACGCCGATCACTTTAACTTCCTCTCACTTGATATTGACCTGGGGCCGGTTCCTGAAAGGTGTAATAACTCCATTCCAGGGATAAATCTGCCGGAATAAGGCACATTTATCCCTGGGATAGAGTTATTACACCTTTCAGGAACCGGACCCTGTCCAAAAAGTATCAATTGTTATCTCAGATATTCTTATTTCTGATAATAGTTGTACGTAAGATTCTTGTACTTCAATGAACTCGAGATTATGGTTTAAATTATAATTAAAAGACCCCTAGACCTTTTTGCAGACATACGGCGGCCATTTTGATTTCTATTGTTTCGAAAGACATTATGGGATGCTCAGCGGGCAAATATGTATTTGCCCCCTGGGCATCATTATAGCCATCTGAAACAATAGAAATCGGTCTCATAGACCTCAAAGGAGTTTCGGAAAAGAGGGATTATGTTGAAAAATGAGCATTGGCAGAAAATTGGTAATAATAAAACGAAACCCTTTGGGCTGGTAGAGCCGATGAAGGAAGTCCTCGAAGAATGGACTTTCTGCTCTAACGCGTATTCTCTGGACCCACAATGTAACTGCACTAATTCGGAACTGGCAAGAAGATTAAATGAATCAAGGAAAGACAGTTTCCCTTTTAATTGAGTTAGTTGATCTCCTTGTAAAATAATGGGGAGTTTAGAAACGACGACGGCTACGACTACGCGACAACGCCACAAAACAATTATTTCATTGGTTAAAAGAGCGTAAATAATCGTGCTGCACGTGCAGCAGGGATTTTAGCAAGTATGTTTGCGGTCCTCTGCATAACGACGACGTGAAATCACCAAATTTGAGGTTTTGACGACAACGTAAGCATGCAACAGAGAATATCTCATTCTCTCTTTTCACTCTGATAAGTTGTATTTTGAAGTGACGTTTTCTCGACCGTCGCCGTCATAGATCTTAAAGTCCCTAATACCTTCCTGGTGTAAACATGATAGTAACACTCCTTTACATGTTACCTATTGTGGCTGAAAAGGTTCAATAAACGTACAAAGGAAAGGCATATCGTTTTCCGAGTACCACACATTTCTCGATTATGTAATTAGACTCACCTTTCCACTGAAATTGCAACCAGGGTACATACTGACACAAGCGCTGCAGTCCATGCTAACGTTCCTCCAGTTATAAACTTGCATAAGAGTTTGCCTGTTGTTCCAGCAATATGCTCATACATTGGCCCAATAACAAACTGTATGGCGACAAATATCGCTACCACCATGTCAGCAATGGCTAAGTTAAGCACGAGTCGGTTCATTGCAGTTCTCATTGACTTGTTTAAAAGGAAAACTAGGATCACCAATGTGTTTCCGACGAGGTCCAACAGGACCATAAAGGAGAAAGCTATGCTGAGACCAATGTACTGCATTGATAAAGTCAGGATTGTGGGACTGAAAAGAATTGTAAGTGAAAAAAAGTTACGGCATGATTTCGAACGTTACTTTGAATTCAACACAAAAGCTATGCTTTTTTGACCGGTACCGGACACAAAATTAACCACCCGGTTTCTAAGACTGGTTGTAGATACTGTAACTTGGTCTCATTTTTTGGTTAGCGCTCATGTCACGGTTATAAGTCCTCAACCTGGAAACGCGGAGAAGACCTTCTCTCAAGGCGATGATATTTGATTAAAATCAGGGCACTAAGTCACGAGCACAAACCTTTTTATCTTTCACCTTTCCCCTTTAAGGGCGTGATAACGTTTTAAAATTGTTATACCACCTTGCCAAAATTGGAAAGAAAACGCAAAATGGTTTATTCTTCAGTCGATGATGTTTCGCTCGCTATCTTTTATGGTGCCAGTGTTTTTTGGCAGATTCGTAAATAACCTTTTTTATTCTGATTTTATTAGCATATCCTCATATGCTTATTCATGTGCAACTCCTGCATTGTGTTTGATGAGTCATCCTATGGAAGTCAACACCGCATATAAAATGGTTAGTTGAATATCATGTGGGCGATATGCTGCAGTCATTAATTCTTAACAATTTGTGACACCTTTAGTCTTGTTGCCAGTAAGACTCATTTAAAATTTACAGTTTATAAAGTAAGTAACTTCCTGAAGCAACAAATCAATAACTTCGTGGCAACAACAAGCCAAATCGACAGCACCAATGTAGAAGAAGAAAATTTGGCTTGGACAATGAACACAAAATCTATGACTTGCTAAAATGAACACAAAACTACTATTAATTGGCACGTGCACTCCTAACAGCTGCATGGCCACAAGATCATTGACAGAAACTGATTATGAGCAAGAAAGAAGCACTGAATCGAAATAAATAATAAAAACGGAACCCATGGTGTCCATAGAACTGACATTGACAGAACTTACTTGGGTCTCCGGGATGTGGAATCACCTCATGTCTTGCTGGAATGAACTGCCACAATGGATTAGTGCATGCGAAATATGGCGACTGATACAGAGATTGTCTCTTGTTTACAGTACAGGAAATAAATACTTTTCCGTATTCGACCGATATTGGGATTCTCAAAATTTGAAAGCACGCGGATGGCCGTAAAAAGAGTGAATCTGAGCCGAAAACAACTAGGTATTTGAAGAGAGTGGTGCCTTGGAAACTGTAAGAAAATATATTGGTCATGGATTCTCAGTCGATTGTAGAGCGTGAAAAGTTGACATCCAATTAACAAATAGATTCCATGTAGCCGTGCGTCTGTTCAGTAATAGATCACAGATGACGTCAAAATGTGGTAAGAACAAAAAAGTGGCACAGGAGGCGATAGCCGAGTGTGTCACTGATGTTCTTACCACATTTTGACGTCTTCTGTGATCTATTACTGAACAGACCCACGGCTACATGGAATCTATTTGTTTTATATAATAAAGAATTAAACTTTATTGGCATAAAAGCTGATGGTGACGTCAATCGTGCGTCTGTCCTCTAATAGATCATAGGCAAGAACCAATCAAAATCCGTGAATAACTTGGGTTATTATATAATTGTAGGTGAAATCGATCTTTTCCTGATGAATAATACTAAATATCTGAATTGCTACTTTTTCTTAATGAATGCGCATGTGTAAGGCGCTTCTATCCTATTCTTTCCCTACGACGGTAAACGATGGCATTTATTTTTGTTTTCTTTCCGGCCGTCTCATTTCGATTTGATTTCTTTGCTTGGAGGAAACTCGCCTAATGCATCTGGTTTAAAAATTAGTATCTTTTGTTTCAACGGATAAGTTATAAAATGAATATAAAATGGACTGTGAAATCTCAGCTCCTTAGTTTTAAAATGGCCAGATTACTTCGCTGCGTAAATTAAAACACAATGTTCTTCAGCAGGTTTTTGTTAGCGATGAATCGAGTATGCTGGCTTTTTGGTTAGCATTATATTAAAAGGCTATCTGAAAGGTCGAAACAGAG
>OX421448.1:8240847-8258347 GCA_949126865.1 Montipora capitata | reverse complement strand
ACTGTTTTCGCGTTAAAAATTCGAATCACCTTCATACAGAATTAAGTCTTGGTTACTTCAAAGACACAAAATTTTATTTTGAAAATAGAGCTTCTTTTATTTAAATAAGCAGTAATGCTTCATTTACGCCGACTTTGATTTCCTGGTTGTGGGAATAGTGCACTTTGTGGGACAGTTCCGTGGTTAGCTTGAAGTCCTCGCCTTGGGTAAAATACACCCAGTACGAAAGTGTTTTCCAAAAAAAATTCATGTTCTACTATCAAACTTTTTTTCTTCTTCAAATATGTTCTTTATTAGACTGTTCCTAGCAAATACCCGAAAAGAAAAAAAAAATAGGGGGTCACCGTGCTCGTTTGAGAGAAAAGGAGCATTTGTTTCGCTATCGGGTTTAGTTTGAGCGAAATATCTTACGTTTTGTATGCGCAAGTGCTCATGTGCGCGCGCTGATGACGCGAAAATCGTGCGCAGTAGGGATGCGCAATGCAATACTAAGGAATTACCTTAAGGTAGAGAGCGGTATCACTGATCATCAAGACCCATGTACACTGTACTTCAGCCACGAACTGTTCCTGACAACCATTTCCTTTAACCCACATCCTCCCGATCAAGGTAAGGTGGTGTTTAGGCTTGTCGGAAAAGTTCGTGTCCTTTATCATGATGTGTGAGTGACTCATTATGTTGCAATGGTGAAAAGAGAACGAGAAATTTCACTCTAATTTGTTTTTGTCAACAGCGAGTACAATGAGCTTTAAAAGTTTAAAACATGGATAACTCGACAACTGAAATAGAAAAGGAGAGGCCCGTTGAAAAAAGTGAGAAAATATGTGGCGTAATTAAAAAATTACTTATAAGTTTGGAGTGCTACAAATTCCCTTAAACTTGTGAGTGTCATACAAACGAAATCCCTCGGCCATTGGATGTATTTATTCCATTACCCGACTATTATCCGAGTATCACGGGGCTGGTGAAGGGACTAGGTTTAATTGGCTGATGCACATGCGTCCTGGTGATCAATGGTACTGCTCTTATGAGTCATGCCCATTGAACGAGTGCTATTTGGAGAGGTTAGTTGTCCTGTGTCCTGTGACTTGTTAAAAAAAAAAAACCTGATGGCAGTGTTTTATGTCGTTTGGCCACTCAGTTAAAGATTATTGAAAACCAAAAACATGTGTTATCCCAATGAATATTCGTTTGGAATAAGCTTGTATAATTCGTCTTAAAGCTACTTTTCATTTTTATTCATTGTTCGAGCTTCACGAAGAGTTCGGAGACCGGCCATGATCAGATGTTGATTAATTGCCTGTGCAAATTGAGTTTCGCTTTCAGTTTATTTTGCCAAAATTCTCAGTATTATCAATGGAAATATCATAATACGCTATTAAAAACATTTAGTGGCGAGGAAGCTCATAAAGAAACCAGAAGGCGTATTTGATGTGAGCTCCTCAAAAATGAGATTAAACAGTAACCTAAAACTTAGAAACTATGAAATGAAAAAGAAGGCTTTATTGGAACATATATTTAAGTATGTTTATCACGAGCAATCCACATTTTTATAACTTTTTATATTGTCATATAAACTCGGGTTTCCATAATAGTAGGAAATTTAATATTTAATATAAAGCTCTAAAATACAAAGCAATATATGGCGTTCTTTCTCAAATTGAAGCTCAATTATCTATAAAGAATGCATGGTTACCCCAATTTTCTTTTTGGATACCAAGAGTACTTAATAATATCTACTTTCTCTGCATAGTTTTTAAACCTCGCAAAAATATCCCTGCATTAGTAAGCATCACCGATAGGAAATCAGAGTATCTGGAGATGCGCAGAACGTATGCGCAATAACAATAGTAGGCACCGTCCTTAACTAAACTTAAATTTAGAACACTCCTTTTCCACCAGACGCTTGTGAATCTTCTTGGCTGGCTTTTAACGGTCCTGCCGGGTTTCCGTTCCTAAAGGGGCTATGTCACCTTATTTTATGGTCGTTTCGTGGAAAACTTTAGTTGATCACGAGAATAGCAATGTGGAATTCCTTTACTGATAAAATTATCGTTACATCACAATCAATATGATTCTGAGCAGAAAGGACCTTTATCCAGGCGATTTGCCAGAAATTGAAAAACGTCGGGCCGATTTTTTTCAAGATTGCCCAAATGCAATCCGTTTCAATCTTGTCCATTTGTGTCCATCCATGCTTCTCTTTTCTTTTGCTGTATTTCTTTTATGTTGTTCAACAGTTTTAAGTGGTTATTGCTATGTTTCATTCTAATTTTTGGGCATCTTGGGTGTCATGAAATTACTGTGACGTCATTTTGCGGACATAGCCCCCTTAACACCTTTAACGTCGTCGCAAATTTCATCGTTGAACATTTACATCGGAAGAGCTTCGCTGCGTGCTGTCGAAACCGCGAACTGGTGAAACTATACACGACTGGATTGATGCTGGAGTTAAACATGGCCAGTAAAATGGTAATCTTGTGGTCTACGCTGTGTACCATTTGACTTGGTAAAGACTGAGCCAACAAGTACATCACGAGAACTGGTATCCAGCAAATGACGTAGATTACACTAACAGCAATGACTGTGACAGTAGCCCTCTTTCTTGAAATTGTTGCTTTTTGCTGCAAAGGATAAATTAAAAGAGTTGGTCAGGAATTGTAGGGAAAATAGAACGGTTTTTCAATTCTGTGTAAGACTCATAGTCGCGACAGGTAGCTAAAGTGTCTTTAAAATGCACCATTAATTTTTGCGCGATTTTATTGGCTACTTTTCCTCACTTGGAGTAAATCACGCAATGATCCTCATGTGCGTCGATATCTTGCCCTGTGATTATTTCACTCGAAAAGAAACAAGGCTTTCCGAAAAAAAAAAAAACCCAGTGGAAGGGTTTAAACTGTTCATCCTTATAATTTTTTAAATGGAAGAAAAAACTCATTTTGTAGGGTCAAGTGATAGTGACATCGCGAAGTCGCCATCAGATCAACACTGGCTTTTTTACGAGCGCGTTTTGCGCGATATGAAAATTAATGGAAGGGTTATAAAATAAGTAAACCCCTTTCTGGATTAGTGATACGTCGGCCAATGATGCCGTCCATGGCTGAGAGATTGTCCTAAAAATTTCACATTTGCCCTCGAAGATTCATACTATATAGATTTAGCCAAGCCTAAAAGCGGAGCACCCGGGTTATTTATAACTTTTTATCTCATTTGCGTTCGGTCGAAAACATGGGTCCTCAAAGACCTATGAGACAAATTAACTTTTCTGGACTTAATTATTTATAGCAAAGTGACTAATAATATCTCATTTTATCAACGCGAAAAAGACGACCACGAAGTAGTTCGTGGCATTAAAAATCATAGCTCGTGCGCAAATGTTTATTTGTACTTTGTGAGTGCATGTCGGTTAAAATTTTGGGAATTAGTAAACGATATGAAGACGAAGCTGTCAACACTTTTTTTTATCAAAATAGACGAAAATCAACGTTTTTGCCATTTCCGATAAACTTGCCTGACAGATTTAACTATTTATTTATATACGTGATTATTATTTTTTCTTGCTAATATATAGTTTCCAGTCCCCCCTCCAGGAGTTCTGTAACTATATTTACCATTTTCCCCTGATTTGCATTTATTTGTTAGGTAAAATCACATTTTACATCAATTGCAATGAAAAACACTTAAGAAGAGACATCCTGTTGCCTTAATTTCACAGATTTCAAAAACTTGATCTTTTTCTTCGCAAAACTGTAGTAAGCCACCTTAACATGTAATTGACTAATTGCTGTTCTCCGCCAAGCAATTAAAAACCACCTATTTGAATTTTTAATTAAGGATCTAAATTTGGCCTGAAGAGGACAAATGACAAATCCGAGAGTAATAAGAAAATTGCTTTCTTAGAAAAAGAATTTTACATCGAAGGCATTTTACATGTTTTCGGCATGAGATGAAAGCTCCTTGCTTGTCTCAGGATTTTAAAGTACTTAATAAAACTTTCGGTTCAGAATGCAATAGGAACGGCGGCCAAACCTATTCTTCTAAAATAGTACGTTACTAATAAGGTAAGAAAAAGAATAGTTTAAAAAGGAGTGTTGTACAAAACTACGGAAATTTCAGGGATCTGGGTTTTTGATTTCATAGAGTGCCTTAATGCGTATATCCCACAATCGATCATATACAGAATTTCAGGCTAATTTCAGTAATCAGCTATTTTTGTGATGCAGCTGTGTTTTGCATATTGCCACTGACGAAGTGCAATACGTCGAATGCACTTTGAATACTCGTTCACCATATTCATAATATATGCTTTGCAATTGTAATTTATTTTTTGTTTTTTTTAATGAAAAGGACGTTTTCGCACTTTTGGCTTTCATATACGCTTCTTCTCTTCAGTCATGGCGCAAGTATAAAGAGATTTTTCAATTTAGCTTATTTGCATAATATTGACTGTGCAAGAAGTAGTTGTTCAATGTTCCTTTGTATTTAATACGTATAGCACAATGTATCATCAGTCGAATCGAGAAAAGGTCACCCTTAAAAAAATATATATGCACTACCCTAGACTATGAGAAGTGTTTTATTTTTGTTTTGGACAATAAAACAGGTTGCCTGCGTAACTGACGGAATATTTTATCGTTGGATTTCTTAAACAGGCGCGGGCAAATAGATGGTTGGCTGTGAGTGGGCCTCGAGTAGCGAGGTACGAGTGGTTTTTCATTTGCGGCATCCTTCCCGGCATCGACGCTTCGCAGATGCTCGCCTCGCAGGCTAGCGGAACGGGTAAAACAATCTCTAAAGAATTAACGTCACCTGCCCCCTTTCCCTTCCTTATTGTATAGCTTTAACACTAACCACCGACGCAGACTGTCGCGCTGGCGTTGTTTTAAACCACAGCTGGTAAACAACTCTTGAATAAAGATAACTCATTATGCTGATGGGAATAATTCCCGCCACTGCACTCCACCCCAGGCTATAAACAATAGGAAGGATCGCATCTGGCCAACGCTCGCCACATGTCCCCAGATCATCTCTGAACGTCACGGCCACAAAGAGAGGAGCATTCCAAAGGCAGCCTGCGAGCCAGCAACCAGAAATGATGAGCTTCAGTTTGGTTTTGGTGAGTTTGGAGCGACTAGTCAGAGGCTGAAGAACCGCATGATATCTTCCGTGACGTAGTAGGAAGGAAATGGAAAAATCAAAATAGATATGATCAATATAACATCTTGTCTTACTCTAACAGAAGTTTAAAAACAACTAATTACATTCGTTGGGGTACGCCGATACTTTAATTTCCTCTCACTTGACATTGACCTGTCCAAAAAGTATCAATTATGTCTCAGATATTCTCATTTCTGATTAACAGTTGTACGTTGGATTCATGTACTACAATAAACTCGAGATTACGGTTTAAATTATAATTAAAAGACCCTTAGACCTTTTTGCAGATACGGCGGCCATTTTGATTTCAATTGTTTTGGAAGACATTATGGGATGCTCAGGGGGCAAATTAATAGGTATTTGCCCCCTGGGCATCCCATAAGAGCTATTTGAAACAATAGAAATGAAAATGGCCGCCATATCTGCAAAGAGTTCTCATAGACCTCAAAGGAGTTTCGAAAAAAAAAAAAGGACTGTGTTGAAAATTGAGCATTCGCAGGTAATTTGTGACAATAAAACGAAAACCTTTGGGCTGGTAGAGCCGATGAAGGAAGTCCTCGAAGAATGGGCTTTCTGCTCTTACGCGTAATCTCTGTACCCACAAGGTAACTGCACTAATTCGGAACTGGCAAGAAGATTAAGTGAATCGAGGAAAGACAGTTTCCCTTTTAACTGAGTTAGTTGATGTGCTTGTAAGATAATAGGCAGTTTAAGAAACGACGACGGCTACGACTAGGACAACGCCACAAAACAATAATATCATTGGTTAAAAGAGCATAAATAATCGTGCACGGATTTTATCAAGTATGCTTGCGGTCCTCTGCATAACGACGACGAGCAATCACCAAATTTGAGGTTTTCACGTGCACGACAACGTAAGCATGCAACAGAGAATCTTTCATTTTTTCTTTTCACTCTGATCAGTTATATTTTCAAGTGACGTTTTCGTCGACCGTCGCCGTCATAGATCTTAAAGTCCCTAATACCTTCCTGCGTGGTGGAAACACGATAGTAACACTCTCCTTTGGATGTTAGCTATTGTGGCTGAAAAGGTTCAGTAAACGTACAAAGGAAAGACATATCGTTGTCTGAGTACCACACATTTCTCGATTATGTAATCAGACTCACCTTTCCACTGAAATTGCAACCAGGTTACATACTGACACAAGCGCTGCAGTCCATGCCAAAGTTCCGCCAGTTATAAACTTGCATAAGAGTTTGCCTGTTGTTCCAGGGATATGCTCATACATTGGCCCAATGACAAACTGTATGGCGACGAATATTGCTACCACCATGTCAGCAATGGCTAAGTTAAGCACGAGTCGGTCCATTGCAGTTCTCATTGACTTGTTTAAAAGGAAAACTAGGATCACCAATGTGTTTCCGACGAGGTCCAACAGGACCATGAAGGAGAAAGCTATGCTAAGACCAATGTACTGCATTGATAAAGTCACGATTGTGGGACTGAAAAGAATTGTAAGTGAAAAAAAAGTTGCCACATGATTTCGAAAGTTACTTTGAATTCAACACAAAAGCTATGCTTTTTTGACCGGTACCGGACACAAAATTAACCCCCCGGTTTCTAAGACTGGTTGTAGATACTGTAACTCCACCATGAGGAGCTTAACTTGGGTCAGGAATGTGAGTCCCCGCTGTTTAGGTAAAAAAAAAATTACCAAAATCTCAGTGGGAGTTGTAACAAGACTCACACTAAAAAGGCAGAGCGAGAGACAAAGGGAGAGAGAGGTGTTAATCTCGATTCATTTGTTGGGCCGACTTCGTCATAAAGTTTTAATGACGACAAATAACTCAAATTACTTTAAATTAATTTTGAGTGATGTGTCAAAATAGTCCAGAGGCACAGTAAATCAATCTGAAATATTTTCTAAAACACGGTTTACAACGGCCAGCATCATGCAATTAAAAAATGGAAAATTATTTCTTTATTCTCTTTATTTCAAATTAATTTAAACACAGGCAAATTATATCTTAACTTTCAGGCTACCGAGATGCAACTTGTTTTGCCCGGCATACACTTTTCTCAACAGCAACGGTGAATTGGTTCTTTTCTGATTTTAAAGCAATCCATTTTTAAGTTTTATACTTATGGAACTCGATAACTGAGGAATAAAACTCAACAGCTATTACACCTTCGAACATCTGCTTCCCTAATTCTCCGGTTAAACATGAAACGTTAGTGATCGATGTATTGTTGTATTTGTTGATTTAAAAACAGGCAAATTATTTCTTAACTGTCAGGCTACCGAGATGCAACTTGTTTTGCCTGGCATACACTTTTCTCAACAGCAACGGTGAATTGGTTCTTTTCTGATTTTAAAGCAATCCATTTTTAAGTTTTATTATACTTATGGAACTCGATAACTGAGGAATAAAACTCAACAGCTATTACACCTTTGAACATCTGCTTTCCTAATTCTCCGCTTAAACATGAAACGTGTTAGTGATGTATTGGTGTATTTGTTAATTTAAACACAGGCAAATTATTTCTTAACTTTCAGGCTGCCGAGATATAACTTGTTTTGCGTGACATACACTTTTGTCAACAGCAACGGTGAATTGGTTCTTTTCTGATTTTAAAGCAATCCATTTTTAAGTTTTATACTCATGGAACTCGATAACTGAGGAATAAAACTCAACAGCTATTACACCTTCGAACATCTGCTTCCCTAATTCTCCGGTTAAACATGAAACGCGTTAGTGATGTATTGGTGTATTTGTTGATTTAAACACAGGCAAATTATTTCTTAACTTTCAGGCTACCGAGATATAACTTGTTTTGCCTGGCATACACTTTTCTCAACAGCATCGGTGAATTGGTTCTTTTCTGATTTTAAAGCAATCCATTTTTAAGTTTTATACTCATGGAACTCGATAACTGAGGAATAAAACAGTCAACAGCTATTACACCTTCGAACATCTGCTTCCCTAATTCTCCAGTTAAACATGAAACGTTAGTGATGTATTGGTGTATTTGTTAATTTAAACACAGGCAAATTATTTTGTCAGTTAACTTTCAGGCTACCGAGGTGCAACTTGTTTTGCCTGGCATACACTTTTCTCAACAGCAACGGTGAATTGGTTCTTTTCTGATTTTAAAGCAATCCATTTTTAAGTTTTATACTTATGGAACTCGATAACTGAAGAATAAAACAGTCAACAGCTATTACACCTTCGAACATCTGCTTCCCTAATTCTCCGGTTAAACATGGAACGCGTTAGTGATGTATTGGTGTATTTGTTGATTTAAACACAGGCAAATTATTTCTTAACTTTCAGGCTACCGAGATATAACTTGTTTTGCCTGCCATACACTTTTCTCAACAGCAACGGTGAATTGGTTCTTTTCTGATTTTAAAGCAATCCATTTTTAAGTTTTATACTCATGGAACTCGATAACTGAGGAATAAAACTCAACAGCTATTACACCTTCGAACATAATTCTCCGGTTAAACATGAAACGTTAGTGATGTATTGGTGTATTTGTTAATTTAAACACAGGCAAATTATTTTGTCAGTTAACTTTCAGGCTACCGAGGTGCAACTTGTTTTGCCTGGCATACACTTTTCTCAACAGCAACGGTGAATTGGTTCTTTTCTGATTTTAAAGCAATCCATTTTTAAGTTTTATACTCATGTATGGAACTCGATAACTGAGGAATAAAACTCAACAGCTATTACACCTTCGAACATCTACTTCCCTAATTCTCCGGTTAAACATGAAACGCGTTAGTGATGTATTGGTGTATTTGTTGATTTAAACACAGGCAAATTATTTCTTAACTTTCAGGCTACCGAGCACCCTGCTAGCAGAGCCTTTCTTTTGCTTGCTCGATTTTGGCGTTCGCGAAAAAGGCTCTGCATGAATCGAGTAAGATCTTTATTGAATATGCGCTGCATGTTGCCAGGATACAGTCTCGAACCCAAGCCTACTATGCCAGATCTCGCCGCCATCTTGGTTTTTCATGGTACATCGGGCTCAATTATAACCATCGGTTTTGTCAAAAAACGGACGCTCGCACTGAAAAAACCGGTTTGACGAGAGAAAACAAGATTGACTAGTCCAGAAGTTCGGGCTGCGGCGGCTTCAAACAGTTGACGCGATTCGGGCAGAGCCTACTTTTCTCCTCCTCAGTAAAGAAAAAGACAAAAGGAGGCTCTGCTCGCAGGGTGGCTACCGAGATATAACTTGTTTTGCCTGGCATACACTTTTCTCAACAGCAACGGTGAATTGGTTCTTTTCTGATTTTAAAGCAATCCATTTTTAAGTTTTATACTCATGGAACTCGATAACTGAGGAATAAAACTCAACAGCTATTACACCTTCGAACATAATTCTCCGGTTAAACATGAAACGTTAGTGATGTATTGGTGTATTTGTTAATTTAAACACAGGCAAATTATTTTGTCAGTTAACTTTCAGGCTACCGAGATGCAACTTGTTTTGCCTGGCATACACTTTTCTCAACAGCAACGGTGATTTGGTTCTTTTCTGATTTTAAAGCAAACCATTTTTAAGTTTTATACTTATGGAACTCGATAACTGAGGAAGTGGGAAATTTAGAATGCCCAATTGTAGCTGTGTAAAATTTCATTCCGGGCTAATTGATTTCCCAGCATGCCACAGGGAGGCACATTCAATATTAAGCACAGACTTATCAATTTCCTGCTATCATGATATCCTGATACCTAACAGCAATTATTTTACCTCAACGTTTGAGCGTGAGCCTGTATACCGGGAAGGCTTCCAGCACCGAATTCCCCGACGTCAACATTGTTTACTGCCTCCATAACTCGTTTGAAAACATGAATACAGAAATCCATGACATTCAGACGAAGACTGCTCAATTAATCCCCCCCACAGTGGCCAACCAAAGTTATTCCGTAAGCTTCGTCCACGTTTTTACCAGGATTTCGGACGGCGAGTCTAATCTGCAGGTCGCAGGTCGCAGGTCGCAGGTCACAGGTTGCAGGTCATTGTTTCACCAATACAGAAAGTATCCTAAACATTGTTAAAAGCTAACCTTGGGCCTAATTAGGCCTAAACAAAAGTTTTTAGGCCTAAGGTTAGCTTTTAAGAATGTTTAGGATACTTTCCGATTGGTGAAACAATGACTGCAACCTGTGACCTGCGATCTGCAGATTGGACCCGCCGAATTTCGGAACGTGATCACCATTTCCCCGCAAAAAGTTACCGACTTGAAGGCGACAAATCTCTCTTCGAAAGAGCTGAAAAAACTTTCCTTCGACAAATTGGCTAACATTTTACCCTGGATGCCAGAGGTCTTCTCGCTCACCAGCGGCGAGGAGCGTCGAAGTAGTGCTGGTCGGCGAGAGACGACGGCGACCTGTACCATTTTTCCCCGGGTGAGAGAGTTAATCCATAAATCCTATAGAACGAAATATGGTTCCGTGTCCCAGCATTAACCGCCACTGTCGATACGCGCAAACGAACTGAAATAGATTTGTGTTCCCCACAAAATTCATCTCGCCCCTAAATATGGTCATTCAATAAAAAATTAACTACTTTTTTCTGCTTAATGTAAGTTCACAGTACAATCTGATCGATCCTGAATGCCTTAACACTTTTCTGAATACGAAACACCTTTTGTGTTATGTTTTTAGCCTTTGTTGATGGACATATACACCGTCAGGAGACGTCCAGCCGAGCTTAAGCTCCTCATCTTGGTCTCATTTTTTGATTAGCGCTCATGTCACGCGCTCATGTCACGCGCTCAGCACCGAATTCCCCGACGTCAACATTGTTTACTGCCTCCGTAACTCGTTTGAAAACATGAATACAGAAGTTATATTTTCAAGTGACGTTTTCGTCGACCGTCGCCGTCATAGATCTTAAAGTCTCTAATACCTTCCTGCGTGGTGGAAACACGATAGTAACACTCTCCTTTGGATGTTAGCTATTGTGGCTGAAAAGGTTCAGTAAACGTACAAAGGAAAGACATATCGTTGTCTGAGTACCACACATTTCTCGATTATGTAATCAGACTCACCTTTCCACTGAAATTGCAACCAGATTACATACTGACACAAGCGCTGCAGTCCATGCCAAAGTTCCTCCAGTTATAAACTTGCATAAGAGTTTGCCTGTTGTTCCAGGGATATGCTCATACATTGGCCCAATGACAAACTGTATGGCGACAAATATTGCTACCACCATGTCAGCAATGGCTAAGTTAAGCACGAGTCGGTTCATTGCAGTTTAAAAAGAAAACTAGGATCACCAATGTGTTTCCGACGAGGTCCAACAGGACCATGAAGGAGAAAGCTATGCTAAGACCAATGTACTGCATTGATAAAGTCACGATTGTGGGACTGAAAAGAATTGTAAGTGAAAAAAAAGTTGCCACATGATTTCGAAAGTTACTTTGAATTCAACACAAAAGCTATGCTTTTTTGACCGGTACCGGACACAAAATTAACCACCCGGTTTCTAAGACTGGTTGTAGATACTGTAACTTGGTCTCATTTTTTGGTTAGCGCTCATGTCACGGTTATAAGTCCTCAACCTGGAAACGCGGAGAAGACCTTCTCTCAAGGCGATGATATTTGATTAAAATCAGGGCACTAGGTCACGAGCACAAACCTTTTTATCTTTCACCTTTCCCCTTTAAGGGCGTGATAACGTTTTAAAATTGTTATAGCACCTTGCCAAAATTGGAAAGAAAACGCAAAATGGTTTATTCTTCAGTCGATGATGTTTCGCTCGCTATCTTTTATGGTGCCAGTGTTTTTTGGCAGATTCGTAAATAACCTTTTTTATTCTGATTTTATTAGCATATCCTCATATGCTTATTCATGTGCAACTCCTGCATTGTGTTTGATGAGTCATCCTATGGAAGTCAACACCGCATATAAAATGGTTAGTTGAATATCATGTGGGCGATATGCTGCAGTCATTAATTCTTAACAATTTGTGACACCTTTAGTCTTGTTGCCAGTAAGACTCATTTAAAATTTACAGTTTATAAAGTAAGTAACTTCCTGACGCAACAAATCAATAACTTCTTGGCAACAACAAGCCAAATCGACAGCACCAATGTGGAAGAAGAAAATTTGGCTTGGACAATGAACACAAAATCTATGACGGCTAAAATGAACACAAAACTACTATTAATTGGCACGTGCACTCCTAACAGCTGCATGGACAACCACACGATCATTGACAGAAACTGATTATGAGCAAGAAAGAAGCACTGAGTCGAACTAAATAATAAAGTCGGAAATGATGGTGTCCATAGAACTGACATTGACAGAACTTACTTGGGTCTCCGGGTTGTGGAATCACTTCATGTCTTGCTGGAATGATTGGTGCATGCGAGATATGCAATGATACAAAGATTGTCTCTTGTTTACAGTACAGGAAATAAATACTGGTCATGGATTCTCAATCGTAGGTGGAATCGATCTTGTCCTGATGAATACTAAATATCTGAATTTCTACTTTTTCTTAATGAATGTAAGGCGCTTCTATCCTATTCTTTCCCTACGGTAAACGATCATGGCATTTATTTTTGTTTTCTTTCCGGCCGTCTCATTTTGATTCGATTTATTTGCTTGGAGGAAACTCGCCTAATGCATCTGGTTTAAAAATTAGTATCTTTTGTTTCAACGGATAAGTTATAAAATGAATATAAGAGGGACTGTGAAATCTCAACTAAAAATCTCAAAAATGGCCAGATTACTTCGCTGCGTAAATTAAAAAAACATTGTTCTTCAGCTGGTTCTTGTTAGCGATGAATCGAGCATGCTAGCTTTTTGGTCAGCATTATATTAAAAGGCTATCTGAAAGAAACAGAGCTATATATAGTGAACCTGATAAGCTGCAAATGGAAAATAAACAATGGCAGCTGAAAAAAGAGACGAAAATCACCATCAGTATCACAGACCTGTCTGAGTGTTATCGCCAATTACCTTACAGGTCACAGATATTGTAATTGAGATGCGTTTTTATTCTGCAAACCTGTTAAAAGACTCTAATTCTCTTCTATTCTCATTCAAATGTGTTGGTACGATCTCGCAGAGGTCCACTGAGTTCGATCTGAAAAATGTCGGGCAGCAAAATCCTCCCCCACTACTATTTAACAGCTTCATGTTTTAAAAAAAAAATAGAATTTGAAATTTAGGTTTGAGCGACAAAAAATGACATATCGTCGGCTTACGTGCGGTAGTTATGACTACGACGACTCGAGGGTAAATTATAAATTGGGTTGGTGAAGCATTCTATTGTGCTCCTGCACCTGTATGCCTGAGTCCTTCATGCCCCTGATGCAAGATGACAATAATCAGATAACATCTTATGGCACGGGTAAGAAAACAAGAAATGGAAACGTTTTTCAATTTTGATAAGGTTGTTGCTTGGCAACGAGTGAAAGGGCAACTGAGTCCTAGGCAGGATTGGAACCCACCACGTCCGTATTACGGGTCGGTTGCTCTACCCATCGAGGTATGAGAATGCCTGGGGACCCTGATTGTTTATCTTGGTTCTTGATTAGACAAATTGCCCCAATGATCAGCGGGCTGGAGAAAGTCACGTGTAAATGCTACCACAATTGGTAGAGGGTGAAACCAGCAATTCACTCTCTATAATTGCATTTGCACATTTGAGGTGCATAATATGATGAAAACGCTGGGATTCGAACCAAAAATTGCACAACACATTAACGTAGCACGCATTCGTCTTAAACCACGTTGTCAGCTGAAGTACTTGAGATTCTTTGCTATTTGATTGAAACCGCACCCATCATAGACATCATAGCGCCAATTAAATGAAGTACGCAACTGTGATTTCGTTACTTTGAAACGGAGGGGTGGGAAGCAAGTAAGTTAGATCCTTTATTTAAACAAGATGAAAATAAAAGCATTACATGCTTGACCAATGAGGAATCGTTTGTGACTAGCTAACACCTAAGTAACCTACAAGTAGAAGTGGATAAAATACATCAAATGAATAAATCAGGCTAAAAGTAAAGAATGACAATGCAAAATGTACTTTCATAATTCAAGATAATTTAAGGTTAAAAATTGGACTTCTTCTTCGCTACCAACTATACGAGTGAACTGATAAATCTAAATTCCCTAAATGTGGCACCAGATTGCACCTTTCTGAGACAAAGTTCCATAACATGCGCTTCTATAACGAATATAATTTTTCAAAAAAAATGTGTGGAAAATCGTGGAACAACGGCCTTTTTGTGTCCTCGTAAGTTATAAGGACTATTGCGCCATAAATGAATGAAGGGGGTAGTTTCTAAAGAAACTGTGGTGCTGCGTCGGTGGGGAAGTAGTATTACAAAAATTTGGTTTTATCAACAGAGTTGATAATGTAAATTGACCATCGTACAGAGATGCTAAAAGCTGACGTTTCGAGCGTTAGCCCTTCTCCGAGTCAATTAAGTTTCGAACATAACCGCGTTTACAAGAGCAACAAAGGGTGCTATCTATACAAAAATTTGGTTTTATCAACGGAGTTGATAATGTAAATTGGGGCTAACGCTCGAAAGGACTAGGGCTAACGCATGAAACGAGCGAAAGAGCGAAGGGCTAACGCTCGAAACGTCAGCTTTTAGAATCTCTGTTCGGTGGTCAATTTAGATTATCAACTCCGTTGATAAAACCAAATTTTTGTAATATTGCGCCATAAAGCTAATTAAAATATGAAATCATTGACTGTACATTATCGCTAACTGTGATGTAAAATAGTTTAACGAGACTCCATAACCACTTCTGATAATGTATGCCGTGGTAAATTAAAAATTAGCCTTCCTACACGACAGTGTAGTCCATGTTATTAGAGTTTCTCCAGATAAAGATGCCATACGTCACAGAAGGGAGAATTACCTTAAAATTTAGGTCTAGAAGAGATTTTTTTTATTTAGAAGAGAGCACCTTTTCAATAAGTTCAATTTAGACACAAGGTTGTTCTTTAATTTCATAAGATGTTTGTAGCAGCCTTGCGTGACATACCCATGCAACGTTAACGTTACCAGTGGTAATCAAAGGGCATGGACCAGTGAAGGATGCGGTGTTAACGAGTTAGTGATGCACCATTCAATAAGCTCGTCCAGTGCATTGTTTATTAGGTTTTTTTATACATGCTTCATCAACAGTTGATCCAATGCAGTAAACCCTGGTATCCTCAGCATAAAGGTAGAGATTGCCTGATTTAACAGCATCCGGCATGTGACTGGTGCACAAACTGAACAGACATGGACCTAACACAGATCCCTGTGAGATGCCGCAAGTCACATTTAGCTCTTCCGACTCAGTAGAATTCACAACCGTAACCTGTGTCCGGTGATTCATATAGTCTGTGAGCCAAGAAAGAAGGCTACCCTCGATTCCAAATTTGATCTTCAATTTTTGCAAAAGGATCTATGAGAGACCACGAAATTATTATCAACAGCTTGTCTCCAACTTTCTGTAAGATTGACAAGAAATATCTGGGTCGAGCGCTCCTTGCGGTAGGCCCATTGCCTCTCCGTCAGTAGTTCGCATTCCGTAACACGCCTGAACACAATGTCAGATATACACGATTCCGAGATTTTACTAGGAGAAGACCAAATAAGATAAGTATTATTGATTGGGAGTGTTTTATTTGTTAAAAATGCATCTGTTGCTTATCGTAAACAAACCTGAGCCAGATAAAAATGGAGAAATAAATGAAGAACGAAAAATAAAGGAAAAACATGAGTACAAAGTGGACAAATACTGCGCACAGAACAGCTTTTTGATTTAAATTTCATTTTTTCTGCCAGCATCACTTCAAGGTTTCATTCCTGTGAGCTGTTTAAGGCCTGCCCAAACCACAAAAAAAAAAAAATGCGTTAAAACACATTAAAACACTTTTGGGTGGCAAAACAGTTTCCTGTTTGGTCACTTCGTTTTGTGTGGTAAAAACGTCACGGTGTTCCAACATCTTTTATTATCATCTTGGGGGAAGATTTGAAACGTATCAAGCATTTGGCGCGTTTGGACAGATGCATGAAATATGTTTGACTGGCGCGCATGCGTATCTAGTCTGCGAGTTTGTTCCCATGGAAAACGCCAGAAGAAGAAGCTTTAGTTCATCAAATTAAGAAACGCCAACAGAAGCGAAAAGAAAAGAAAACTAGTAAAAAGAGATGGAGTGGTGAGGGAACGGACCATCTCTCTGATCACTTTTCATGTTATTAGCAGATGAGAATCACCACTTCCCGAACGATGGGATCGTTAAATTATTCCCTCGAATTTTTTCTCGTTGAACTCATTCCTCATAGTATTAAATAGGATTACGATAGCTGAACATGATCATACTTCATTCCGTCGTGTTCATGTTTTGACCAAACATGGTCTACGATTTTTAATGAGGCAGGGACGGTCTTTTTACAGGCCACATTCGGTTTCAGGTTGAAGCCCACAGGTGCTTTACCCACCGGAAAACTACGACTAACCACCTTAAAATAGTGCTTGCTCAGTAGAAATGACTTAAGGTAGAGAGCAGTATCACTGACCATCAAGACCCATGTACACTGTACTTCAGCCACGAACTATTCCTGACAACCATTACCTTTAACCCACATCCTCCCGATCAAGGTAAGGTGGTGTTTAGGCTGGTCGGAAAAGTTTGTGTTCTTTATCATGATGTGCGAGTGACTCATTATGTTGCAATGGTGAAAAGAGAAGGAGAAATTTCACTCTAATTTGCTTTAATTTGTTTTTGTCAACAGCGAGTACAATGAGCTTTAAAAGTTTAAAACATGGATAACTCGACAACTGAAATAAAAAAGGAGAGGCCCGTTGAAAAAAGTTAGAAAATATGTGGCGTAATTAAAAAATTACTTATAAGGTTGGAGTGCTACAAATTCCCTTAAACTTGTGAGTGTCATACAAACGAAATCCCTCGGCCATTGCATGTATTTATTCCATCACCCGACTATTACCCGAGTATCACGGGACTGGTTAAGGGACTAGGTTTAATTGGCTGATGCACATGCGTCCTGGTGATCGATGGTACTGCTCTTATGAGTCATGCCCATTGAACGAGTGTTATTTGGAGAGGTTAGTTGTCCTGTGTCCTGTGGCCTGTGACTTGTTAAAAAAATCCTGATGGCAGTGTTTTATGTCGTTTGGCCACTCAGTTAAAGATTATTGAAACGAAAAACATGTGTTATCCCAAGAAATATTCGTTTGGAATAAGCTTGTATAATTCGTCTTAAAGGTACTTTTCATTTTTATTCATTGTTCGAGCTTCACGAAGAGTTCGGAGACCGGCCATGATCAGATGTTGATTAATTGCCTGTGCAAATTGAGTTTCGCTTTCAGTTTA
>OX421448.1:8228347-8238347 GCA_949126865.1 Montipora capitata | reverse complement strand
TATAGTTTCCCGTCCCCCTCCAGGAGCTCTGTCACTATATTTACCATTTCCCCCTGATTTCGATTTATTTGTCAGGTAAAATTACATTTTAGATCAATTGCAATGACAAACACTTAAGAAGAGACATCCTGTTGCCTTAATTTCACAGATTTCAAAAACTTGATCTTTTTCTTCGCAAAACTGTCGTAAGCCACCTTAACATGTAATTGACTAATTGCTGTTCTCCGCCAAGCAATTAAAAACCACCTATTTGAATTTTTAATTAAGGATCTAAATTTGGCCTGAAGAGGACAAATGACAAATCCGAGAGTAATAAGAAAATTGCTTTCTTAGAAAAAGAATTTTACATCGAAGGCATTTTACATGTTTTCGGCATAAGATGAAAGCTCCTTAATTTGCTTGTCTCAGGTTTTTAAAGTACTTAATAAAACTTTCGGTTCAGAATGCAATAGGAACGACGGCCAAACCTATTCTTCTAAAATAACACGTTACTAATAAGGTAAGAAAAAGAATAGTTTAAAAAGGAGTGTTGTACAAAACTACGGAAATTTCAGGGATCTGGGTTTTTGATTTCATAGAGTGCCTTAATACGTATATCCCACAATCGATCATATACTGAATTTCAGGCTAATTTCAGTAATCAGCTATTTTTGTGATGCAGCTGTGTTTTGCATATTGCCACTGACGAAGTGCAATACGTTAATAAGCATTTTGAATACTCGTTCACCATATTCATAATATAGGCTTTGCAATTGTAATTTATTTTTTGTTTTTGTAATGAAAAGGACGTTTTCGCACTTTTGGCTTTTATATACGCCTCTTCTTTTTGGCCCAAGTATAAAGAGATTTTTCAGTTTAGCTTATTTGCATAATATTGACTGTGCAAGAAGTAGTTGTTCAATGTTCCTTTGTATTTAACACGTGTAGCACAATGTATCATCAGTCGAATCGAGAAAAGGTCACCCTTAAAAAAATATATGCACTACCCTAGACAATGAGAAGTGTTTTATTTTTCTTTTGGACAATAAAACAGGTTGCCTGCGTAACTGACGGGATATTTTATCGCTGGATTTCTTAAACACGCGCGGGCAAAGAGACGGTTGGCAGTGAGTGGGCCTCGAGTAGCAAGGTACGAGTGGTTTTTCATTTGCGGCATTTTTCCCGGCATAGACGCTTCGCAGATGCTCGCCTCGCAGGCTAGCGGAACGGGTAAAACAATCTCCAAAGAATAAGTGTCACCTGCCCCCTTTCCTGTCCTTATTGTATAGCTTTGACACTAACCACTGACGCAGACTGTCGCGCTGGCGTTGTTTCAAACCACAGCTGGTAAACAACTCTTGAATAAAGATAACTCATTATGCTGATGGGAATAATTCCCGCCACTGCACTCCACCCCAGGCTATAAGCAATAGGAAGGATCGCAACTGGCCAACGCTCGCCACATGTCCCCAGATCATCTCTGAACGTCACTGCCACAAAAAGAGGAGCATTCCAAAGGCAGCCTGCGAGCCAGCAACCAGAAATGATGAGTTTTAGTTTGGTTTTGGTGAGTTTGGAGCGACTAGTCAGAGGCTGAAGAACCGCATGGTATCTTCCGTGACGTAGTAGGAAGGAAATGGAAGAATCAAAATAGATATGATCAATATAACATCTTGTCTTACTCGAACAGAAGTTTAAAAACAACTAATTACATTCGTTTGGGTACGCCGATCTCTTTAATTTCCTCTCACTTGATATTGACCTATCCAAAAAGTATGAATTATGTCTCAGATATTCTCATTTCTGATTAACAGTTGTACGTAGGATTCATGAACTTCAATGAACTCGATATTACGGTTTAAATTATAATTAAAAGACCCCTTGACCTTTTTGCAGATACGGCGGCCATTTTGATTTCTATTGTTTCGAAATACATTATGGGATACTCAGGGGGCAAATATGTATTTGCCCCCTGGGCATCCCATAATAGCTATAGGAGTTCCGAAAAAAGAAAAGGATTATGTTGAAAAATGAGCATTCGCAGGTAATTTGTAGCAATAAAACGAAAACCTTTGGGCTGGTAGAGCCGATGAAGGAAGTCCTCGAAGAATGGACTTTCTGCTCTTACGCGTAATCTCTGGACCCACAATGTAACTGCACTAATTCGGAACTAGCAAGAAGATTAAGTGAATCAAGGAAAAACAGTTTCCCTTTTAACTGAGTTAGTTGATCTCCTTGTGAGATAATAGGGAGTTTAGAAACGACGACGGCTACGACTTAGACAACACCACAAAGCAATAATATCATTGGTTAAAAAAACATAAATAATCGTGCTGCACGTGCAGCACGGAATTTGGCAAGTATGTTCGCGGTCCTCTGCGTGACGACGACGTGAAATCGTGAAATCACCAAATTTGAGGTTTTGACGACAACGTAAGCATGCAACAGAGAATCTTTCATTCTCTCTTTTCACTCTGATAAGTTATATTTTCAAGTGACGTTTTCGTCGACCGTCGCCGTCATAGATCTTAAAGTCCCCAATACCTTCCTGGTGTAAACATGACAGTAACACTCCTTTACATGTTAGCTATTGTGGCTGAAAAGGTTCAGTAAACGTACAAAGGGAAGATATATCACCTCTCCACTGAAATTGCAACCAGGGTACATACTGACACAAGCGCTGCAGTCCATGCCAACGTTCCTCCAGTTATAAACTTGCATAAGAGTTTGCCTGTTGTTCCAGCAATATGCTCATACATTGGCCCAATAACAAACTGTATGGCGACAAATATCGCTACCACCATGTCAGCAATGGCTAAGTTAAGCACGAGTCGGTTCATTGCAGTTCTCATTGACTTGTTTAAAAAGAAAACTAGGATCACCAATGTGTTTCCGACGAGGTCCAACAGGACCATGAAGGAGAAAGCTATGCTGAGACCAATGTACTGCATTGATAAAGTCACGATTGTGGGACTGAAAAGAATTGTAAGTGAAAAAAGAGTTACCACATGATTTCGAACGTTACATTGAATTCAACACAAAAGCTATGCTTTTTTGACCGGTACCGGACACAAAATTAACCACCCGGTTTCTAAGACTGGTTGTAGATACTGTAAGCTTGGTCTCGTGTTTTGATTAGAGCTTAATAGGGCCGTTTATACGAGAGAAAATAAGCCGCGGCTTACTCTGGCCGCGGCGTACATGCGAAAGGAACTATTTATATACGAGTATTAACTCCCAGGCCAGGATAATCCGCGGCTTGAGAAATCCGTGAACGTAGATTTTGTACCATTTATACGGGGTGTTCGCGTCTTATATAAGCCGCGGCGGCGGTCGGCGGCGGTCTTATAAACGGCCCTATTATGTTGTTATAACTCCTCAACCTGGTAACGCAGAGAAGACCTTCTCTTAAGGCGATGATATTTGATTAAAATCAGGGCACCACAAGCACAAACCTTTTCACCTTTCCCCTTTAAGGTCGTGATAACGTGCTAAATTGTTATACCACCTTGCTTAAATTGGAAAAAAAATTCAAAATGGTTAATTTTTCAGTCGATGATGTTTCGCTCGCTTATCTTTTATGATACCATTGTTTTTGGGCAAATTCGCAAATAACCTTTTTTATTCTGATTTTATTAGCATATCCTCATATGCTTTTTCATGTGCAACTCCTGCATTATATTTGATGAGTCATCTTATGGAAGTCAACACCGCATACAAAATGGTTAGTTGAATATCATGTGGGCGATATGCTGCAGTCATTAATTCTTAACAATTTGTGACACCTTTAGTCTTGTTGCCAGTAAGACTCATTTAAAATTTACAGCTTATACGTATCAATTAAGTAACGTCCTGAAGCAACAAATCAATAACTTCTTGGCAACAACAAGCCAAATCGACAGCACCAATGTAGAAGAAGAAAATTTGGCTTGGACAATGAACATAAAATCTATGACGGCTAGAATGAACACAAAACTACTATTAATTGGCACGTGCACTCCTAACAGCTGCATGGACAACCACACGATCATTGACGGAAACTGGTTATGAGCAAGAAAGAAGCACTGAATCGAAATAAGTAATAGAAACGGAAACCATGGTGTCCATAGAACTGACATTGACAGAACTTACTCAGTTGGGTCTCCGGGATGTGGAATCACCTCATGTCTTGCTGCTGGAATGAACTGCCACAATGGATTGATGCATGCGAGATATGCAATGATACAGAGATTGTCTCTTGTTTACAGTACAAGAAATAAATACTTTTCCATATTCGACCGATATTGGGATTCTCAAAATTTGAAAGCACGCGGCTGGCCGTGAAAAGAGTCAATCTGAGCCGAAAACAACTAGGTATTTGAAGAGAGTGGTGCCTTGGAAACTGTGAAAAAATATATTGGTCACGGATTCTCAGTCGATTGTAGATCGTAAAAGGTTGACATCCAATTGTAGGTGGAATCGATCTTTTCCTGATGAATAATACTAAATATCTGAATTGCTACTTTTTCTTAATGAATGCGCATACGTAAGACGCTTCTAGTAATCTTTCCCTACGGTAAATGATGGCATATATTTTTGTTTTCTTTCCGGCCGTCTCATTTCGATTTGATTTCTTTGCTTGGAGGAAACTCGCCTAATGCATCCGGATAAAAATTATTATCTTTTGTTTCAACGGATAAGTTATAAAATAAATATAACAAGGATTGTGAAATCTCAACTACTTAGTACAAAAATGGCCAGATTACTTCCCTGCGTAAATTAAAAAACAATGTTCTTCAGCTGGTTCTTGTTAGCGATGAATCGAGAATGCTGGCTTTTTGGTCATAGCATTATATTAAAAGGCTATCTGAAAGGTCGAAACAGAGTTATATAAGGCCCGGGTCGCACTAGTGTAAAAAGTTGTTTGTTTTACAAAAAAATCTGTCAACAGGTAGTTTTTTCCAGTGCGACCGATTTGTCAGACATTGTCAAAAATGAGCGGAATGTACCAAATGTTCAAAGATGCCGGCACCTAAAATTGCCAAGCTCTGGACCTCGCCAAAATGTCACAAAAAATCAAAAAAGCTATCAAACTGTCACTCATGACGCAAACAGCAAATGAAAAACGCGATAAAATCAGGTTTACTTGTAATTTGGCGCCCATCTTGTTGAGAAGGTTAAGAAGCCGATGGATCCCTCAAGGCCTTATGCGAGTTTCAGTGCTCTTTATATGCCATTAAGAGCGATGACTCCAGATACAAGTAATTATTTTGGTCAGCAAGAAGTCTTTGAGTCAACCAACGTTCGGTCCGTCTATGCTGTCTGATCTGACGCTCGTATTCCAACAACGCTAGCTGGATATTTAAGTTATGAAATCTGTAAATACAGTGCAGATTGTACACATTTGCCATTCTAGCCTGCATGCACGTTAAAAGCAATAAAAGTCCAACAAAAGCGAAAGCCGCATCTTGTCTTTAATGTAGCGTGATATCGTGACACACTTCTAGCGGGAGTAGGAAAGTTTTCTTTTGTACACATTGATGCGTGTATGACAGGAATGCAAATTGCGTGCGACCCTAAACATAACAAAATAAATTTTACCGGAAACAGATATTTGTCTGAAATTTTGTCACAACAAAAACAATTTTGTCCACTAGTGCGACCCGGGCCTAAAATGAACCTGATAAGATGCCAATGGAAAATAAACAATGGCAGCTGAAAAAAGAGACGAAATTTTGAAATCAACTTTGCATTACAGTGCCAAGTTTTTATTGACGTTTATTGCACTATCAGTATCACAGACCTGTATGAGTGTCATCGCCAATTACCTTACAGGTCACAGATATTGTAATTCGGATGCGTTTTTATTCTCCAAACCTGTTTAAATACTCCTATTCTGTTCTATTCTCATTCAAATGTGTTGGTACGATCTCGCAGAGGTCCACTGAGTTCGATCTGAAAAATGTCGGGCAGCAAAATCCCCCCCCACCACTATTTAACAAATTTGATAGGAAAGCTTCATGTTTAAAAAAAATACAATTTGAAATGTAGGTTTGAGCGACAAAAATTGACATTTCTCCGGCTTACGTGCGGTAGTTATGACTACGACGACTCGAGGGTAAATTATAAATTGGGTTGGTGAAGCATTCTATTGTGCGCCTGCTCCTGTCTTTTCATAGGCGTTTGACAAGATGAATTGAATTAATGTCGGGTGTTTCGTGATTTTCTACTACTTCGGATAGTTTTTGTTTCCTCATATCAGGTGTTGTCTGTTCCTAGATTTGTTTTTTTCTGTGTATGCTTGAGTCCTTCATGCCCCTGCGTGATGCAAGGTGAAAATAACTTGAATCAGATAACATCTTATGGCATGGATAAGAAAACAAGAAATGGAAACGTTTTTCAGTTTTGATAAGGCTGTTGCTTGGTAACGAGTGAAAGGACAACAGATCTAGAGTCCCAGGCAGGATTGGAACCCATCACCTCCGTATTACAAGTCGGTTACTCTACCCATCGAGGTATGAGAATGCCTGGGGACCCTGATTGTTTATCTTGTTTCTCGATTACACAAATTTGCCCCAATGTTCAGCAGACTGGAGAAGGTCACGTGTAAATGCTACCACAATTGGTAGAATTGCATTTACACATTTAAGGCGCATAATATGATGATAACGTTGGGATTCGAACTGAAGATTGCAAAACACATTAACGTAGCATGCCTTCGTCTTAAACCACGTTGTCAGCTGAAGTACTTGAGATTCTTTGCTATTTGATTGAAACCGCACCCATCCTAGACATCATAGCGCCAATTAAATGAAGTACGCAACTGTGATTTCGTTACTTTGAAACGGAGGGGTGGGAAGCAAGTAAGTTAGATCCTTTATTTAAACAAGATGAAAATAAAAGCATTACATGCTTGACCAATGAGGAATCGTTTGTGACTAGCTAACACCTAAGTAACCTACAAGTACAAGAGGATAAAATACATCAAATGAATAAATCAGGCTAAAAGTAAAGAATGACAATGCAAACTGTACTTTCATAATTCAAGATAATTTAAGATTAAAAATTGGACGTCTTCTTCGCTACCAACTATACGAGTGAACTGGTAAATCTGAATTCCCTAAATTTGGCATCAGATTGCACCTTTCTGAGACAAAGTTCCATAACATGCGCTTCTATAACGAATATAATTTTTCAAAAAAAAAATGTGTGGAAAATCGTGGAACAACGGCCTTTTTGTGTCCTCTTAAGTTATACGGACTATTGCGCCATAAATGAATGAAGGGGGTAGTTTCTAAAGAAACTGTGGTGCTGCGTCGGTGGGGAAGTAGTATTACAAAAATTTGGTTTTATCAACGGAGTTGATAATGTAAATTGACCATCGTACAGAGATGCTAATAGACCTTTTCGGCTTTTACATTTTGTTTTCCCAATACAGATCATGTGATAATACTCAGGAGGCTGGGCCCTTTGTTTTGTTCATTAAAAAGAGTGCATGCAGGCATATTCATGCTTGCATGCCCTCATTTTAATGAACAAAACAAAAGACCAAACCTCCTGAGTATTATCACATGATCTGTATTGGGAAAACAAAATGTACAAGCCGAAAAGGTCTATTGCTGACGTTTCGAGCGTTAGCCCTTCTCCGAGTCAATTAAGTTTCGAACATATCCGCGTTTACAAGAGCAACAAAGGGTGCTATCTATACAAAAATTTGGTTTTATCAACGGAGTTGATAATGTAAATTGGGGCTAACGCTCGAAAGGACTAGGGCTAACGCTTGAAACGAGCGAAAGAGCGAAGGGCTAACGCTCGAAACGTCAGCCTTTAGAATCTCTGTTCGGTGCTCAATTTACATTATCAACTCCGTTTATAAAACCAAATTTTTGTAATATTGCGCCATAAAGCTAATTAAAATCTGAAATCATTGAGGGTACATTATCGCTAACTGTTTTGTAAAATAGTTCAACGACACTCCATAACCACTTCTGATAATGTATGCCGTGGTAAATTAAAAATTAGCCTTCCTGCACGACAGTGTAGAGCTTGTAGGGATTAAGTGTAGTCCATGTTATAGGAGTTTCTCCAGATAAAGATGCCATACGTCACAGAAGGGAGAATTACCTTAAAATTTAGGTCGAGAAGAGATTTTTTTTATTTAACAGAGAGCACCTTTTCAATAAGTTCAATTTAGAAACAAAGTTGTTCTTTAATTTCATAAGATGTTTGTACCAAGTAAGGGTTCGGTCTATAGTAATACCCAGCAGCCTTGTGTGGCATACCCATGCAACGTTAACGTTACCAATGGTAATCAAAGGGCATGGAGAAGTGAAGGATCTCCGGTGCAACAACATTACTTCTCATTTTGAAGGGTGCGGTGTTAACGAGTTAGTGATGCACCATTTAATAAGCTCGTCCAGTGCATTGTTTATTAGGTTATATATACATGCTTCATCAACAGTTGATCCAATGCAGTAGTATCTTCAGCGTAAAGGTAGAGATTGCCTGATGTCACAGCATCCGGCATGTGACTGGTGCACAAACTGAACAGACATGGATCTAACACAGATCCCTGTGGGATGCCGCAAGTCACATTTAGCTCTTCCGACTGAGTGAAATTCACAACCGTAACCTGTGTCCGGTGATTCAGATAGTCTGTAAGCCAAGAAAGAAGGCTACCCTCGATTTCAAATTTGATCTTCAATTTTTGCAAAAGGATCTATGAGAGACCACGAAATTATTATCAACAGCTTGTCTCCCACTTTCTGGGTCGAGTGGTCCTTGCGGTAGGCCCATTGCCTCTCCGTCAGTAGTTCGCATTCCGTAACACTCCTCAACACACGATTGCGAGATTTTACTAGGAGAAGACCAAATAAGATCAGCATTATTGATTGCGAGTGTTTTATTTGTTAAAATGCATCTGTTGCTTAACCTAAACAAACCTGAACAGATAAAAATGTGTTCCAAGGAGAAATAAATGAAGAACGAAAAATAAAGGAAAAACATGAGTACAAAGTGGACAAATACTGCGCACAGAACAGCTTTTTGATTTAAATTTCATTTTTACTGCCAGCATGACTTCAAGGTTTCATTCCTGTGAGCTGTTTAAGGCCTGCCCAAACGACAAAAAAAAAATTAAATAAATAAATAAAAATGCGTTAAAACACATTAAAACACTTTTGGGTGGCAAAACAGTTTCCTGGCTGTTTGGTCACTTCGTGTTGCGTGGTAAAAACGTCACGGTGTTCGAACATCTTTTATTAACATCTTGGGGGAAGATTTGAAATGCATCAAGCATTTGGCGCGTTTAGACAGTTGCATGAAATATGTTTGACTGGCGCGCATGCTTATCTAGTCTTCGAGTTTGTTCCCATGGAAAACGCCAGAAGAAGAAGCTTTAGTTCATCAAATTAGAAACGCCAACAAAAGCGAAAAGAAAAGAAAACTAGTAAAAACAGATGGAGTGGTGAGGGAATGGACCATCTCTCTGATCACTTCATGTTATTAGGAGATGAGAGAATCACCACTTCCCGAACGATGGGATCGTTAAATTATTCCCTCGACTTTTTTCTCGTTGAACTCATTCCTCATAGTATTAAATAGGATTACGATAGCTGAACATGATCATACTTCATTCCGTCATGTTCATGTTTTCACAAAACATGGTCTACGATGTTTAATGAGGCAGGGACGGTCTTTTTACAGGCCACATTCGGTTTCAGGTTGAAGCCCACAGGTGCTTTACCCACCGGAAAACTACGACTAACCACCTTAAAATAGTGCTTGCTCAGTAGAAACGACTTAAGGTAGAGAGCGGTATCACTGACCATCAAGACCCATGTACACTGTACTTCAGCCACGAACTGTTCCTAACAACCATTACCTTTAACCCACATCCTCCCGATCAAGGTAAGGTGGTGTTTAGGCTGGTCGGAAAAGTTTGTGTTCTTTATCATGATGTGCGAGTGACTCATTATGTTGCAATGGTGAAAAGAGAAGGAGAAATTTCACTCTAATTTGTTTTTGTCAACAGCAAGTACAA
>OX421448.1:8215847-8223347 GCA_949126865.1 Montipora capitata | reverse complement strand
TGATAAAATAATGCGTATATATAGTGCAAGCCTAAGCATGTTTAATGCCTGTTAAATGTTAAGTAATGTATTTTAATGTAATTGAGTATTGTATGTGATGTAACTTGTGAATTATAAAATACATTTATTGAAAAAAAATAAAGAATCTTGGAGAAACATGTAAAACAAGGATAACACTGACGAAGACGTTGACAAACAACAAACTGAAGACCACTTGCATATCATAATATTATCACATTGTAAAAGAAAAAAAGACACACACACATAGCAATATTGCACGTGACCCGTGATCCGTACATTGGAAGAGTCCGTGAACTTTAGAGTAAAAGGTGGGCTTAACAAGCTTTGTACAAAGTGCAGGCTACCTTTTGTCAATTTCAAACCAGAGTAGTAATGAACCATGTCTCAGACTTATGAGTCTCACAAATTAATAATATTCGTTGCCCGTTGAAAGCGAATTTAGAAAAAAACGTGAAAATATATTTGCCCTATATAGGTAAAGGGATTTATCTCAGCAACGAAAAACATTTGCTCATTATATCAAGAAAATTATGGGCAACAACGATCTTGATACCATTTGAATGGATCAATTTGATACCATCAAACGTTTGAAGCCAGGTCCCTCATAAATACATACGCTCCCTTGCTTGTTTGTTTGTGTTTACTGATTTGTTTGAAATTACGAAATGATAACCAAACCTCTGTCAATCGTTTATTCACTTGAGACCACCCTCACAGTCACAGAGAAGCAAACCAGCAGGAGTGTCTGATATTAAAATAAATCAGTATAAATGTAGTCGAAGAATGCCAACAGGCTTTACTGCCGGAGGAGGAAGCCTCTCCAGAAAATTCTTCCTTCGTCTAACTTGACTGCATAAAGTTGGTGGTTTGTGTTGAACGAGATATGCGCTCCCCATATCATACGAAGCGTCAAGTCAACATAAAATGCATTTTTTAAAATGTTTATCGTCACTGTTTGTATTTTATTCTTAACATCAATACAGTTGCGCTTAAAACGGACGGCATAAAATCATGGCTTGCAAGCCAGGTAATGTAACCATAATGTAAAACCCAAGTTACCTTACCTTGCACGGAACGATCATCATACGCTCAAGAATATCGATCAGTAATATCGACCTCTGAAATTCTCTATGTGAAAGGGGCGGGGACGTCTTGCTTAGGGGTGTAAATTTCGAATTTTGGTCTCACTAAGGGTGTTCCACATATGTAGTAGTGAAGGTCTCGTTTAGGGTTGCACGCGAAGAAATATAGAAATATATATTTAATGTGTTTTAAAAATGGTTGCTTTGTGGGGTTAAAAAAAACCTGGGCCACATCCACATTAATTGCTCTCCTTTAGGGGTTTAATTCAAATTTTCCGACGAGCATCCCCGCCCCTTCTTATGTCCTTCCCCCAACCCCTCCCCGGCAGTCAGATAAATATAAAAGTTCATTCGCCTTTCATTTTCTGTGTCTGTTCGAGTGATTTGATGGGGTTTTGGGTATAGAAAAATCAGTACAGTTGGAATCATTCATGTCACGTAATTCGCCTAAACGCTAAAATACCATGCCACTAATTTGCATAGCAGAAGCATGGTGGAGAAACTTCTAATAACACAATAGAAATCACGGCTTGCAAGCCTGGTAATGTAATCTCAAAAAGTTGCCTTACCTTGCACGGAAGAAGCATCATCAGTAAAATCAACCACTGAAATTCCCTCGTAGCTTTTGGTGGAACTTGTTAGTTTTCCCTGTACGAATGTCTTTAACAATAGTTGTCTTGTTTCGTCTGAGCTAAGCCAGCAATTGGCCCCAAGGGATAAAAGAAATGTATGCTATGGCCTGCGGAGATATCAGTTTCACCCACTTTTTAGGAGGAAGTAAGGTCAAAATTCGACATTCTCCACGGCTGGTCATTACCACGCACGGTTAAATTTCTCGTGCCTGTCTTCTCCTCGCGCTCGCCTAACTAAGCGGCGAAAAAGTCCAATATTTGCTGTAATGTGCAATAGTCGATCTCGGCTTGATTCAACTGATCAAGCTCATTCGGTAGAGCAGCGGTGATCTAACCCGAAGGTCGTGGGCCAATTCCCACCCTGGTCAGAGTTTTCTCTGTTCTTACATCCATACATATACTATTTGTTAAGGCAGGTCAGTTTGCGGCAACCTGAAGGCTGATGTGGACCTGTGAACCTCCTTGTGTGGGCCCATTTCCATTAGTAGGGCTAACGCTCACATGGTTCATATAAGGTGGAAAAACTAGCACTTCACATTACACTCTATTCAGTTAAGTCTGTTCAAATATAAGTGCTACACGGCCAACGTTTCCATAACGGTAATCCTTCCTTGTACTTGATCAAGGGTAATGTTAGGTATGTTCCATAACAACTATTAATCGCTACCGTTTTTTTCCCGAAATCCAATAAACAGTCAAATAAGTGTAAAAGGTCACGCGCCTTTCTCTTTCTGTGTTTTCTCGGGTAATTTGATGCGGTTTCGGGACGGTGTTTGGGGGTAAATGATGATTTTTGCCACGGTACGAGCAAATCTATCATTTATCTCCTGGGAGTCAAGCGACATTTGGAAGTGGGAGAAATTCGATCGGCAAAATTCGGGAAACACTTTCAGACATTTTGCCATAAGGGGGAGTATTGGAATCTACACCCTGTGTTTCTCGCCTTTGTATTTATTGGCGACGCGATAGTGTAGACTGCGAGCAGTTTCTCTTTTGCTCTAAAATCCGCCGCGGATTTTAGAGCAAAAGAGAAACTGCTTAAATATAAAAGTCCATCCGGGCACAAGGCGGCCAAAACTAAGCAACAATTAAGCGTGAATAATTACAAGAAAGAGGCGCCAAACGGCGTGGCGTATTACAAAAAAATCTGAGAGCCAATTTGCAGGAGTCGAACCTACAGTAGTTCAATGGTCCTGCTCCCACGAGTCTTCCGTAATCGAAAGGTCTTGGGCTCCACTCCTGGTAAGGAACATGCTGATTTGTCCGAGTACTCCCCCTACCCCCCCTTCGAGAAATGTTATTCCCTTCAGTTTATTTATCGGGGATAACAAGTACTGTAACATCTGTTCTATTACAATTTATTTCTTCTTGTCAATTATAATTAGGGCTTGTTGAACGTCAAAAGAAATCACCAACGTGATTTTATTCTTTTTTTACGCACGTAGCATAACGTTACTTTACTTCCCGTAGGTTAGGGTTTCAGCAATTGTAGCGACATAAACAATGGCTGTCTGCTATTGATGGCCGCTGCTTATTACAGTATTACAAAACTCGCGGACTACCAAAATGTTCGTTATTCTAATTACTCTGTCAGTTTCTGTAGGCGCAGTGGTATCAACAGAGAGGTAAGACTGATTGAATGCTAAAAATTTGAACCAACGACTTCAGACGTGAGCATATCAATTGTATTATACTATTACACAGTACCAAGTATTTTGTGACCTGAGTCGACTTTCTATGCTTTTTGTAAAACGCAAACTTGTAGCTGATATATGTCTTTTTCGCAATCTTTTGTTGAATCGGTGACACGTTCGCTGGTGTTCAGGAATCAAAGCGTGGCTTTTTTGACATTCGATCTTATCATCATCACCTCAGTTGTTTCGACATTTTCTTCCCATCTCCGCTAAAATCCGCAATTACATTCGTACGCTCTCGCACTTTGATCCGACTACTGAATTATTTGATTCTCAAGACTGACTCCTAAAAGATGTTTGAACTATCACACTACAGACATGGTTTGATGCTGCAAAGTTTCAAGCAGCAAATGTCAGCTTGAATCGTAATTTTTTAAGTTGCAATCCTGAGTAGACAGAATCTTCTGTCAACCAGGCTAAAATTTCTTATCTCTACTGGTTCATGCGACGGGTAAAATGAAATTGGGTCATCAGCTGATTTATAGATTACATATTCATTCAAGGTCATCACAGGATCTTGAAGACAAAGGTGCTAGAAGAGGAAAATTATCGCGTAATTTACTTCCTCTTTACCGTCACGAAATGCGGTGAGATGGAATTTTAAAGAATGTAACGTGCTTGCGGAATCGCATAATTATCCAAATGTAATGTATGCAGAATGACCGTGGGTCGTGATGTTCGATGACGTAGACATTCATGTAAAAAATCCGCATACATTACAGCGGTTTCCCAAAGTCATGTGACATTTCGTTCCTCTTTTTTATCTCATGGCTATAATTGTCTCTGATCTGAGTGGGCCATGGCATATATTGAGTCAAATAACTGATCGCCTTCATTCTTTTAGCTCTGCTCAGATTTTTATTACTGCGCCAAACGTTTTCCACCTTGGCGTAGAAGAGACAATATCAGTCATACTTCATAATGTTAAAAACCCAGTGAATGTGACGATTGCCGCCTTAGAGTACCCTGGGAAACAAAGGAACTTGGCAACAGCCAATGGAATCTTCATGAGTGGTACGTTTTGTTGATATTTAATTTTAGTTTGGCGTACTATTAGCAATAATGCATGTACTTTAGACTGAGGTGTCCTTCGCGCGTATTTTAAAATTGGACGATACGTTGTCTGCGAATGCATTCTGATTCGGAGTCGACGGTAAGGATGTTCTACGCATCAATTCCAGTAAAATGAAATTGGAGGATTCCTGACCTGAGTGAGAATTGAAATCACGACCTCCGGATTATATCACCGTCGCTGTGTCACTTTGTTCGGTGACAATATTTTTTCCACGGGTTGCTTGAGAACGCAACCCGATTTTCAGCCTACACTTGAGGACATACTGGCCTTTTTTCGCCCTCGAGCGCTGGATTTGACTCACGAAGCGCTTTCTCGCAACTTAAACCAAAAAAATTCCTCGGGCACCGAGTGTTTCCCTACTTCTCGGGTCAATCCCCAAATTGTTACCGTATCGGTACACCACAAAAGAAGATGAGGAGACGGAACATATCTACCATACATGGGCATCCCTCCAATAATAATTTTTTTCCAATCTAAATTTAGCCCGTGGTCATGATGCGTCGCTATTTTAAGGAACACACTTGATTGGTTATCATTGGCTGCGCGACCATGAGCACGAGACCAAAATAACTTTCAGAGCTCAACTCAACCTTGTCCCCAGGGCACTTTTCCTTGGCTTTGGAGTGGAGCCCACCTCCTAGGCAACCAAGTCTCTCCCTCAATTGAAGGATTATTCTTCATTGTCACTTTCTTCCAAATGAAGTATTATCGTTCATTTTGGACACTGAGAGCTTGATAGGGATCATGGGAAATGAACATATTTCTTTTAAAAGTGGAACCCTAATGTCTGGACTCGCAGGACTCGAACCTGGGAACGTGTAATTAATAACCCCTTCACTTAACCACTAGACTACCACATCACTAACTAATGTCGATAATTTTTTCTTCCAAAAGTGCCGCTGTAAACGTGTATAAACAGCCGCTAAGAAGCAAGCTTACACAGTGAAAAATGTCGGTTACCAAACTTCAAGAGAAAGCTAACCATTTTAAAATCAAGCTTTAGACTTAACCATTATTCAGCAATGATTTTATATATATACTAATTAGTTTTGGTAAATAATCGGCACATTTTTAGTCAGTTGATCTTTAGTGGTTAAGTGGATAAAAACAGTTCCTTCGAAGTGGGTGCTCCGGGTTCAAATCCTGTCAAGGGGCTGCTTTTACTTTTTTCTTTTTACTTGCTACCACAAGTCCTGGGACACAGTGTCCTAAATTAATGATAATAGTAAATTGAAAGCAAATTAACAATTAACGATAATCGTCAATTCAAGGTAGAGAACATGTTGTCCCAGGCTAGGGAAAAGCGCCCTTGGGACGAGGTTGGAAAGAACTATCATGGGGCATGGGGACGTGTGCACCATGTATACTAACATCTTTCATTTTACGGTTTCAACAGAGGAACCGGGCATTCTGAAACTAAAGGTGAGAACATACAACCAAAACTGAATCGATCTTGTAAACTTTACCAAGAGAAAATAAAGGGGACGAGATCGCATTCCCCATACATTCCTTTTTCCATAGGTAATATATGTCACGTTATTTTTAGATCGATTCCCACGCTGTACAGATCCGAAGGGGATTAGGCAACAGCGAATCATATGGCGGGAATGTGTTCTCTGAGCGTGGGCTATCCACTGATTACTAACATGCGGACAGAACTTTCTAATACTTGTTCTGAAGGGGGCCACATATAGGTGCTGAAGCTCGGCACTTCTAGTATTGTAATTATGTTGCTCAAATACATAGCTAAGATCAAGTTTGGTAGACTTAAATCACAAAGATGTTTATAAAGAAATTTACATGTAAACAGTTTAACAATGTCAGGAAATTTTAGGATACCCGGTTGAGCGAGTGAGGAGTTATGTGATCACGAAGCGGAACGTCATTTATAATTCGAATTACCTTATTCTGGAGTCTCACAATGCTAGACAGAGGCGCTTCGTAATTATTACCCCATAGTATACTTCCATAAGTAAGATAAGCATATACTAATGTATAATCCAGTCTGAAGTGGCGGCTGTCTGCCCTAACGTAATATTCTAGTCTCTTCGTGTCAGCCCTGATGATAACTCGGGTATATTCGGATCAAAATCGGATTGCTCCGAACAAGAGTCGAACCCATGACCTTTCGGTTACTCTCTTGTATGACGGTCTGCAAAGGGGAGGCATTAGAACTTAGTTCAGGCGACATTCGTTCCGAATAGTGATAAAATGAAGTATCTAAATGTGCAACTCGCAGTCTTGCCTTGAGATCGGGAGATCCCGGGTTCAAGACCCGCTCTGACCACTCGCTGAATTTGTTCCTGGTAGGCCCTGGTTCAAGTTCCCAGCTACACTTGTAAATAGCCAACTGGTTTGCCTCTGGCCAGTTGGGATTCTTAACAGTTGTTGTTGTTGTGTTCTGTTGTTTCGTTGATTGTGTTTCATTGGCCCTGAAAAGCCCTTATGGGGAGCGGTCAATTAAGTATGTATGTATTGTATGTATTGTAATGAAGGAGATACTGAAGTCTACTATGCAATTGCAATTTAATCTTGAATGCATAACAAGGCCCAAACTTGTGTCTTCGTGACTGAAATGATCTCTCACTTAAATAGCTAGATCCAGACGATTTTCCTATGGACGGTGCCGACCAGGACGACATTTCTACCAAACGCTACGCCTACTTAGTTGCCAATACCAACGACACTGAACTAACCATTGACAAGGAGGTGAAAGTTCTTGTCAGTTTCTCCGATGGGGTTGTTCTACTTCAGACGGACAAACCAATCTACACTCCACAGCAAAGTGAAAGCCTTGAATATACCAGAGGTAGAATAGCACGTACGATAATGCAAACCATATGCTTTGGATATCCAAATTAGGAGTCGTCAACCTGATCTTTGTTGTGTAGAGTATACGTTTTGGTCTCCACTTTTTCTCCTTTTTTTCCTCCAACAAATGACTACGTCACCTCCTTTACGGTGGCAGTTAAAACTGAGACAAAAGACTGAGAAAA
>OX421448.1:8198347-8213347 GCA_949126865.1 Montipora capitata | reverse complement strand
GAAATCACAAGAACATTGATTTTCGACGATTGGGAAAAAAGACCATTTCACATCACTATCGACGACAGAATTTCTCGATGGGACCTAGAGGCTATTCTTCACAGACGAACTTGCGATAAGCTTGGAATGTATGACAAAACCTATGAAAATTTCTAAAATCTAAGACCTGGAATATATGGAATATAAGAGGAATTGAGTAGGACATTAAAAAGTATTTTCGGGGATCAGGGCAATAAGCCCATTTCAGAGTTGCTGTTTTCCTCGGTTGCAAATCGAGTCCTGGTGCACAACCATTTAAATGGAAATGAGCGTTGTATTTTCATGCAAATCAAACACATTATCATTCGAATGTAGTTTAGCACCAAGACTCGTTTTGAGCCAGAGGCAAACAGTAACTCGGAAATAGCCTATTGAACAGATCTGAATTTCGGGCAACAGGAAAACTTCACCAAAATCAGAGCGAGGGAGAAAGTTCATTTTTAGGGAACAAGGAAAAATTTAACCTCCCCTTCCTGCATGGAGGTTAGCGCGCTTTTCAATAATCGTCTAGTCTTTTTGTGCGTCTGGGCCAAATGTTTGAACGGCGTGTCCCCTTTTCTTTTCACACAGTACTCCCAAAGTTCTCTGTCAGTATATCAGGGCCGAGATATGTACTTCCCGATGCCAAGGTCATTGCAATCTCAATTCGTGCCAGGTAATGATTTTTCTGTTTTGTTTTACGTTCTTTTGGACTCATTAAAAAGTCACAAATGCATAAGGTTAGCTCTTTTTCACGTTGGCGAGAAAGTTTTTCATCTCGCTACAGCGACACGTGAAAGTAGACTGGCAAATGGTGAGCTTTCTCGTAGCTGCCTAATTCATTTAATTCCTTCCTTGGTCGCAATCATTCGTGTATTATTTATTCTTTGTCCTAGCTATACTCACGGAAAGGCCGTTGAGGGCATGGCACTGATAAAGGCGTCGATGGTGGGAAAGCGTATGAGAGCAGTTTTGGTGGACGAACCAGAAGCTGAACAGGTAGATTTTGATTATACAATTTCTCGAAAGGCTTTATATTTCGTTGTAAACGTTGAAGGTAGTTTTGGGCGCTTGGTCACTCTAATGTTTCTTCTTTCGTCTCAAGCAAAGTGTCTTTTTAACTGGATTGGTTCGAGAGGTCGTTATAGATTCTTAGGATAAGGAGTGAGCTATTCACGTTGTCGTCAACACCTAAAATAGGAATTTGGGACTTTACGATCTACGACGGCGACGTTGACGAAAACGTCACCTCAAAATATAACTTTGCACTATCGTAAGTTCCTCGCCGTTAGGTCATCTCGTCCGCGTCGTACAATGTGGGTGAAGTGTCCTAGAAATAAATTGGCACGAGCGGTTTGGGAGTAAGAATAGACAATGAAAGATTCACATTTAAATGCTCGCGTTATCCTCAAAACCAGAAATTTGGTGATTTCACGTAGTTGTTGTACAGATTACCGCACGAATTTGTGCTAAAATGCGTGCCACGCGTGCAGCACGATTACTTTTCCTCTTTTAACCAATGATATTGCTGTTTCGAGGCGTTCTCGTTGACAACCGCGTCGTAAATCGTAAAGTCCCTACTTTAAGATCTACGACGCGGTCGTCAACAAGAACGCCACGAAACAACAATAGGGCCGTTTATACGAGAGAAAATAAGCCGCGGCTTACGTAAGCCGAGAAAAACCCCGTATAAATGGTACAAAATCTACGTTCACGGCTTTCTCAAGCCGCGGCTTATCCTGGCCGGGGAGTTTATACTCGTATAAATAGTTCCTTTCGCGGCTTACGTAAGCTGCGGCCAGAGTTAGCCGCGGCTTATTTTCTCTCGTATAAACGGCCCTAATATCTTGGTTAAAGGAGAAAAAGTAATTGTGCTGCACGCGCTGCACGCGCTGCACGCGCTGCACGCATTTTGGTTCATATTCGTGCGGTACTCTGCACAACAGCGACGTGAAATCACCAAAAATTTGAGGTTTTGAAAACAACGCGAACGTACAATTGTGAATCTTTCAGTCTCTAGTTTCACTCTGAAAACTCTTGTACCAATTTATTTTTAGGATACTTCGCCCACATTGTACGACACGAACGAGATGGCCTAACCGCGAGAAACTTGCGATAGTGCAAAGTTATATTTTGAGGTGACGTTTTCGTCGACGTCGCCGTCGTAGATCTTAAAAGTAGGGTTAAAAGAACCAAAAGGATCGTGCTGTACGTGCGGCAAGCATTTTTGTACATTTGTCTCCCGTACTTGTCAAAATAACAAAGTAAAATGACCAATTTTCAGGTTTTGACGACGACAAACAACTGTGAATCTTTCCTTCTCTCTCTTTGCTTCAAATCCGTACGTACCAATTTGGTTATGGCATACTTCGCCCTTATTATTCAGCATAAACAAGTTGGAACATCGTGAAACAATTAGGACAGCTCAAACTGATAGTTTGAAGTGACGTTTTCGTTGACCGTAGCCGTCGTGGTTTCTTAAACTCCCTAGTCCCTATTTGCTAACGGGGGACAGCTATTCTTCGAGTTATTTTCATAGAGTTATGTCGTAGAGTTAGAGATAAGTTTCCAAACTCCTCAGCCAACATTCATAACAGCTAACCTTAGGCCGAAGGTTAGCTTTTATGCATGTTTAGGATACTTTCTGTATTTCTGAATTCAGGATTTAGGCCTTCCAAAATCTTGAATTCAGGATTTTGGAAACTTAACTCTAACTCTAATGTCATAACTCTACGAAAATAACTCTATTGCTAGTCAACCTCTTGCTAGCGCCACGTTGTTATTCTGTGGGAAACTCTTATGAAATGTACTAAAATGCATGCTGCACGGGCAGCACGAGTGCTTTTTAAAGTAAGTGAAAACAGACACCGTGCTGTATGTGCAGCATGCATTTCAGCGAAGTCCTTAACAAATTCACAAATTCAAGGTTTCGCCTCGTATTAATCATTATGGGTGATTTTAGGAACATTGAGCAAGGCACCATCTCTGAAGTTGGGCGATAAAGAGTCTTTTAAGAAAGCGAAAGTTACTACTCTTACCAGAAGAAGGCAACAACTATCAGAGCGTCGGTTAATATAAATTATCAAAAAGTATGTCCACAAACTTCATAGCTCGTTTCCTCAATCTCCACCCCAGAGCTCTTCTCTTTTGGGGAGGGAGAGAAGAGGTCTAAGGAACCCTGAAACAAAGTGTCTTCTCTTTGGTTTTCGTAAAGAACAATGAAAACCGTCTCTAATTGGTGCATTCATGTTAACACGAGGAGTGAGCAGGCGCCGTAAAGTTCAAATAGTTTCCCAGAACCTCGGGTCATGCGCAGAATGCTCGTTGCCTTCCCCCAACAGTTTTCTTGTGGCCCTAAAACGCATGCGTAGGTTCTCAAGGGGAACAAACTTGAACCGCAAAGTATTCCCGTGGGAACAGACAAACCATATATAACGACTCTCTTTCTTTTCAGAAATGGACTTTAAAAGAGAACTATCTTGCTCTTAAATTCACCCGTTAAACTCTCTTGTTGCATCTTTGAACAACAAATATATGAAGTAAATTGAAAATTCGCATCTAAGGTTATTATTAAAACTGTACTTTATACTTATCTAATTACTTTTAGCTGAAGAATGGAAGAGCCGATTTCTTCTTCAAAATTGACGACATCAAGAACGTTCCAGACCTTGCATGGTTTCCAGAGGGTCGTCGTTTTCAAGTGGAAGTTGATGTAATTGAAAAAACGTCTGGGAAAAAGGAAAGTGCAATCGACAATGGAATTTACTTCGTTAAATCGCCTTTCTCTATTCAACACGAACCTACGGCAGAATACTTTAAACCTGCTCTTCCTTTCTTGGTCAAGGTTTGGCAATGGCGTCTTTGGACGCCATTTATTGATTAACGTCTTTTACAAGGAGATTTGTTCTGTTAGTGTGTATGCTTCCATTTGGGAGTTTTACACCGTAAGTTGCTTGCATTGTTTGTTACACTTGATGAAACTTCTATACCGGCACAAAGTGTAAGTCCACCACAAATAATTAACACTATATGGAAGCCTTGTGATTAAGGTTTACCCCAACGCAAAGTTTAAAATATAACATTGATGGTGAGATACTGTGCGTTGGTGAGATCACAGGCCTCCCGTCGAATTATCCAGAGTCAACAGTGTATGGTTTTTCGTTTAATTGTAGATGATTAGATTTGATTTGCTCCAACATAGTCTGAGCAGAGCATTTGAAATGAATTACATTTCAAAAATCTCATTCCTTTTGCAAGGTTGATGTTCTATACCCTGACAAAAAGCCTGCTCGTGGAATTCCATTGTCCATTTCAGTAAAGGGAACAACTTTTGCGGGGAATGAAGTTGACATTGGCAAGAACACTCTTTCACAGCATATAAATATTAATTTTGAGGACACGACTGACGATCAGGGCCGTGCAACGTTTGTTATCGACTCGCCGGGAAATATGAAAAAAATGAAAATCAAGGTAAGTGCGGATTACGCGAGGCAGTGATTAATGGTATCCATCTAGTCGTTTTCAAACCTGGTGGATTTTTGCAGGTTTGTTAAGAGCTACAAAACTTGTTTCCTAAACGTTTCACAGGTCATGTATGCGTTATCATCGATTATAAATGACTGTTGTTAAACAAAGAAGAAAGAAATGAAGATCTCTTGGTTTCAAAATATAAGGACTCCTATAATCCACAGTTGAGGACTATGAAAATTATTTGTAATTAGTTTTGGACTGCGCACGTGTTGCAAGGGTTATTTTCATCCGTTGTTTCCATGACCATGGAGTTCACTTTAATATCAACTGACCGATAAGGTACCGTCCTTGAAATAACTAGGCAGTATGACCAAGAGAACGTGAGGCAAGATGGCAAATTTGAAATCTATTATTAGCACTGTGTCATAATGCGTGGTTGTTTGAAAGACGACCTCTTGTTGCTCAGTTGGTGTGAAAGTGGACCACTTGGTCATGGTAACAACAGACGAAAATATCCTTGGCAGCACGGGCGCGATCTAAAATAGATCGGGCGATTTCAAGTAATTAAGATGGGGCCCATGGATTTGCTCTCTTACCTCATACTCTCGATCTTGTTATGACACATGACTAATAATGCATTTCAAACAGTTCCCATCGGAATGGCTTTAATTATATTAATTATGGGAATTTGCTCTCTTACCTCATATTTTCTAAGGATAAATAATAAATAGGGGATATTACACGGTAGTGACTACTGCGAGAAGATATGAATTTTATGTTCTCGTGGCAAGAACAATGTCTCACTCGTTAAGTGAGCGCATCTTGTTCTTGAACATAAAATTTGTATCTTCGAGCTAACGTGTAATTTTCTTTTTATTATATGGACAATAAATATGCATCGTAGAGATTGAAAAGGAGATTTTAATTCAAATACTTGGTATTAATACAAACAAGAAAGGCGGGAATCGTGACGTCACTGCTGAATCGTGACTCGGTTCCCGGATGAAGTAGTCTTATTGATTCAATGAATGTTTCAGTTCGGAATAAAATACTCCCGTCCACATAATAATAGGAAAGATGTATCTCATCACGTGAAAGAACGACTCTCTTCGTTTTAAACACCCGAGACCAATTCTTAGCTGAATGCGCTTGAGAAAACCTGGTTTTTTTTAAAGAAATGAGATTAAAAAGGACTCTTCGTTTTGTCTGAGAAGGTGGAGACCAACAAAGATGATATTCCAGTGGAACATAATACTTTCGTAGATTTTGAGGTGAATGCCTACAGCTCTCCCTCAAGAACATTCCTTTATCTTCGAGCCATCAGGGTGAGTTTTGATTGTTTTGTCTTAAATTGTGAAATGTACGGAAAAAAAAAACATGTCACTCATAAATTGTACGATAGAGAAGTTTTCAAACAATTGTCGAAAAAAATTACGGGATTTCAATTGTTACACCAAGGAATTGGTTTAAAAATCTCGAGCCAGTTTATCAACTAAAAAGAAGGAAAACCAAAACCAATCGCGACTTGCAAGCGCAATTTTTCCCGCGCTTTGAGCAAGTTACGTGGAATTGCTACGAATTTGGATTGGTTCATTGCGCTATTTGCACCTGCTTTGATTGGTCGAAGTAATTACTTTGGTATTTGTTTTTTGACTGTTACAAGTTGCTTCACATCACCAATCAGTGATTCGTGTCAGATTTGTAACGTATGTTTTTTATTCATTTGTTCATCAGCTTTTTCTTTCGTTAACTTGTTCGTTCGTTTTATCCTCCGTCTGTTCAGCTTCATCGAGTTTCCTCATTTACGCCACCATATTGCCTACTTTTCTTTTCCGACTAGGATAAGGAACACATCAGCTGCGACGTGTTTGTAAACAAAAATGCTTCAAAGATTACTTTCATGGTAAGTTGTTTACTGCACCAAACTAAAGAGGTTACTTGAGTTGAGTGGTTACTTGGGTGATTTACCTCGTATGGGAGCTAGTTTGCTAATGCAAAACATTTGTCTCTGACAGATATATCAACTAGCAATTTTTAAAAGAAAGTGAAGCGCTGCGAGAATAGAATCAGTTACTCTAACGATGAAAATGAAATTTATTAATTAAAAAATATAATGGATCACTATATTGTAGAACGGTACTTGAGGCGCGGTGGCCTCATGGTTAGTGCGCTCGACTCCGGATCGAATGGTCCGGGTTCGGGTCAAGGCCGGGGACATTGTGTTGTGTTCTTGGGCAAGACACTTTACTCTCACGGAGCCTCTCTCCACCCAGTTGTATAAATGGGTACCGGCGAATTTAATGCTGGGGGTAACCCTGCGATGGACTAGCATCCCATCCAGGGGGGAGTATAAATATTCCTAGTCGCTTCATGCTACGGAAACCGGAGATAAGCGCTGGCCTGATGGGCCTTCTGGCTCGTAAGCAGTGACTACTTGTTTCAGTATGGGAATCAACAAATTAGCAATCGTCAAATTTACCAATAATAAGAAAAGGTTTGTTACACCAGCAGAAAATCAGAAGATGGAAGCTAATGTAACAGTAAGGTAATATGAAATAACAAACGAAAACATACATCAAAACCGTTGAGCTATGTACTGTGAGCTCTTCTAATGAATCCTAAAATCGACTTTTATCCTGGTATTAAGGCACAGGGTACCCTAAAGACAAGAAAAGTAAGCTGTTCACGGGTGCTCGCAGCAATAAATAAATCAATACGTAAATAGATATAGAGAAGTAATTTATTGGTCTTTATGCAGCTGATTTCAGTCCAAGATAAGAATTTATGGCGTAAACACTGAATATATAAAAAGGGATCATAAAATCGTGTAACATTCTGCTACTTGTTTACAGTTTCGTATTACAAGAACTGGAAGAAACCTATTAAAGATCTACAAAATTATGACATTTATTTTGCTTTTAATTGCATGTAATTTTTCTTCAAACTGATGATCTATAAATTAGTATCCGCAAAGAAAAGCAAATAATGTGAAAGTTACAATGTTAAACAAACATTTTCAGAATTAATTTAAAGGTTCATAACGTCTTTGATAAGAAAAAGTAAAACGCATGCATTGGCTCCGCTACAACGTCCAGCATTGTTTAAGTACGCGTGCGTTCTGCCATCAGGTCATTGCGCGTGGAAAAATACTTTATCAGCGGATCAAAGTCCATAGCGTGGGTGTGATCTCTAGCTTTTGGTTCAGGGTTCTTCCGGAAATGTCACCGTCGTCACGCCTGGTAGCGTTTTTTGTTGGACAAGATGGCGAAGTTATAGCGGACAGCACATTAATTGAGATCAATGACGGATTACCAAATAAGGTAAACACTGTACTTTTGAATTCAAGTGATTATAGGGGTAGGCCCTGCATCGACTTCCGGTTTTCAGACTCTTTCGCAAACTCGGCATTGTTCGCAAAGGGCTGCCGATTATTTGTTTTTGAGTCCTTTTACATATAGGGCATGGTGTTCTCATTGTATTGTGATCTGTCCTCTGTGATATAGCTAGAGGGTCGTAAGTGAGAAAACTGTGAAAAGGTTAATTGTGTTTCCCTCTTTACTGATACAGTTATCGTATGTAATGGCGGATCGTATCGTTGTACAAGTCAGTCCGACCAACTCTCCCCAGGCATAAGCTAAATCGAAAAGAATCTCTTGGTAAAAATGAGCCGCGGTATGCAAGAGAATGATTAAAACAGCTTCCTTAATTAAATAAGGTTTATAAGCATACAGCCATGTTGTCAATTGCTAAAAATTGCGTTACTAATGAATCCTTATCTTTGCGCTGCGGTTGAATCAGTGACGTCATCGCTTTCCAAAAAAATGTTTAGAACCTAAGTAGATTATTTGTGTGTGACACGGGAAATCCACATTTGTTACCGACAATAAAAGAACCTAGATTTCCAAAGGTAACAAGGTTACTTTCAACAGTAAAAAGCCGCAACAATCAAGTCTCTAACTCTCGGTACCAGTTCCCTTTCGGGTAACACAAGGAACCCAAAGATTCACTATCACATACTGAAAAATGTAGAGAAAAATGCATGTGTTTCCTTTATTTCAATGAACTGCCAGATTGAGTTTCTTGAAGACGCAGCTGTCAAGTCAGGGCAACAAAGTCTATATCCAGGTACAACTTTAGAGATTCAACTGACTGCAACTCCTGGCACTAGAATTGGACTTCTTGCCGTTGATCAAAGTGTTTATATCCTGAGAAACAGAGAGAAACTTAACAAGAAAAAGGCAAGGACCAGCAGAATGCTTTGTGTTATTTTAGTTGATATTTGACACATTTCTATACTTATGAATTTAAGGCAACATCTCACGTTGTGAAGTCAAGAAGAGCTTTATAACTATACAATGGTTTGAAAATTGTGTGTCATTAACAACACAACAATTAGCTTTATCGTTGAGTGTAAGCTCATAGCAATTCTCCATGCAGTGATTTATTTAGCCTAGACCTGCCTTTGACGTCACATATTAGATTGGCGACCGCCATCTTTTATTGTATCCACAATGGTGACCAGCCCTGAAAAGAGGAGCGACTTTTTATATTGATATTTCTTATGGCAGGTTCTTAATTTAATGAATTCACTCGACCTTGGATGCGGTGTTGGACCAGGTAGCGACAGTGAGGATGTTTTCTTTGTAAGTACAATTGAAGTCAGTGGTCTTTTATATGAGGCAGGTAGTTGTTCAAAAGTTGGGAGTTAGCAGCATTGTGGCAGCTCTTTTCCAACTGGAGACCGTCATATTTCATTCGAAAAATAGGACGTTGATCTTTTAGAGGCCTTCGGCCTTTCACTTATAGACTATACCACCAGTAATTAAGTCACCACTAGTCTTGTTGTTAACCATGACGGAAATAGTTCTCATGTTGGGTTTGTGATCGTAATAAACAGAGATGTATGGGGTCTTCCTTGGTCTCGTTTAACTTTAAAGTCTAGCTAACAAGATATTGATGTTGATTTACAGAAAGCCGGTACTGTGGTAATTACAAACGCTGACGTCAGCAGTAGAAAACGCACTGGTAAGCTATTGATGGTTTACATCTGACGTCAAAGCGGCCATTTTGGTATACAGAACAATGCAGACAAATGTCTTTTGGGAATTTGACTCTATTATTATGCAAAACTTGTGGATCCATTTTCTATTATTTTGTACACCAACATGGCCGTCTCATCACGTCAGGGGCACCCAACGAATCTGTTCCTCACTTTATCTGTTCCCTCGAGGAATCTTGCTGGCTGACTAAATATCAGGTGTTCCGATGATCTGGCTGGGATATTTCGTATTGTTAGAGTCGTCGGCTGTGAATTACTGACTTTTCATAGCATTCCTGGCTAGGAAGTAAACTAAATTTGATCAGCGCTGGCTGGGAAACCAATCAATTTTTGCTAGACGTGCAAAAACAATGCAAAGAAAAAGCCCTTATTCCCCACGGACTCCAAAATGGCCGCCGAGTGATAAAGGTGAATACCACCAGGTTTTGTCCCCTGCAAAAATCTAGCCGTAGCCGTCCTAAAAACAGGTATCTAATACCAACACTGATTGAGACTTCCGAGTTATCGACTTCTGGTTTTGCCTGAAGCTGATTACATATAAACACATAGCTCAGTTAGCACGAAATAATTTAGCCGGCCAAGCCCCTTTTTTGGCAATCCCACCTCTAATGTTTGACCCTCAATTTTTTTTTCTGTTGCGAAAGATAGGAGATGTGTTCTCCGACTTCATGTTGCAATGCAATGTCTTTTGGGTTTTCAGAATTTGGTTGTCCACAGAAAGAAATCAGGAAGAAAAGATCAACATTTACTAGCGAAGGTAAGGACACACGGATGCTCTAGCCACTGAGCTACTGGAGACTCTATGAAGAGCAAGGGTGAAATGTGAGTGTTTGAACTCGAGCTGCATCACGCAGCTACAGAGTCAACTAACGACATTCACCCTTGTTCATCATAGAGTCTCCAGTAACTGAACGGTTAGAGCATCTGACTTGATCACGGAGGGTCGTGGGTTCGAATCCCATCTGGGGCTCGGATTTTTTCCGAGTTCCCAGTGGGTTCAATTGTAGGACCTTTCATTTAATTCTTGGATATTTTCGTAAAACTTTCAATGCCTTTTTGCCTGCAGTTCCAGCTTTGTTTTATATTTAGAGCATCGATAACGAAAAAAAAAAAAAAAAGATTTGATGTAAGCCTTCAATTGTTTCTCCATTCATACTTTTGGAACTCATTCTATGCCAGTTTTATTATTTTTATTTTTATTTTTTTAAGAACGAGTATTCGGAAAACAGAATAGTCTTTTTGCAGATATCCGAGGACCCAGCGCCCATGGCCAGCTAGTAAGGAGGCGTATTTATTGTCGTTCCCAAGAGAACGCGCTTTTCGAGTAATGTTCTTTGTGACTGAAATATGTAACTAAACATTTCGTTATTGAAATTTGCCAAGCACATGGACAAAAGAAACCCTTACTTTTCAAGCTATTTTTTTATGGTTCCTTCTGGTTTCACGAGTACAATAAAACATTCTCTTCTTAAAAGAACACGATTACAGAAAATGCTTTGTAAACACATTTTGAAACAATCCCAAAAATAAGATACCCTTACTTCTACTAACATCAACTGGCCTAGAAGAAATTATAAGTTGACTTCTTAATCTGCATTGCAAGTGTTAAGATTGGAGTAACATTTGGCTTGACCTGAAAATTTTCATCTGTTTCATGGTTAGGGCTGTTTTTTTTTTCCATAAACGAAAGTATAAGCGGCAACATACGTTAACCCAATAGCGTCTTATCATTGGCACCCTCAGTTAGCACCCAGGCAATAATTAACTAAGCAACTTTATGCGTCTGTGAATGTTGCTTGTGCTCATTATTGTGTCGCGAGTGAAAAGAAGCGTTACCCCAAGGGCCCTAAGGGTCTCTTTCCTTTTGTATGGAAAACCCGGTTGTTCCGGTGGTAAGTCAAGTTAAAAATCCCTCTCCCCTGGAAAGTTTTCGGAAAAAAGGGAAGACCTTTAGAGGTATTCCTCCTTTTCTCATTTCTGCCTTATTTCTGCCGAAATGATCGGAGGAAAATTTTGTACCATGTGCTGCGTCCCACTAGTCAGTGCAGTGCTCGTTGATGAATTAAAGGCGCGGTTTTTATCCGTGAAATACAATGTTTGTTGTAAGCCAGTTCGGAGTTTCAAGAAAGCAATGTGCGCGTCTGGATCAGTAAAAACTGGTATATAATCGTTTTTTTTTGTTATGGTCAAAAGCTGCAGGAATTTGCATTAGATATCTTTGTTTTATATTTTTGCTTGCTTTTATCCCGACGCGCACACCTTTTTTGAAACTTTCAACTCGCTTATTGTAAAGCGTTCGTACAAAGTCTTTTGAAGTGCCCCTGTGATCAAAAAATAAATTCTTCTTTTTCTCTGGATTTCAAAACTATGTTACCTAAACATCAAGCGACCGAAGTTTTAAGCCTTAATTTCATTAACTGGAATTTTCCTATTTAATGGTCCGCCATTACAAATATTAAGATTCTTGAGAGAGCTGGATCTAGGAGAAAATGACGTCACATCCTCACTAGTTTAAGAATGCAGTGCATGTGTACGCCGCAGAATTAATATGCGGCACGGGAGTTTTGGGATTTCAGACTTTTAAACTCGCGTTTCATTTTTATTATAACTTGCATTCACACCCTGAAATTTAAAGCTAGTGAACCTTTGACGTCACTTTTTCATGGATCCAACCCTCTGAGGCCCAATGGGTCAGTTCTGAACGTGAGTAATGGTGGACCGTAAAATCCAAAACTTGCACTCAAAATAAACGGCCTTTGGATACAAATCAAAGCTCAAAATTTTGCCAGTCGGGTATTAGGCAAACAGTACTTTCAAAATCTGAAGAAAACAAGGAAGTGACTTTTTTGATCGCAGGGGCACTTGAAAGAATTCAAAGAAGAAGAAGAAGGAAAAAACTCCGTGCAAAAGGAACACGCTCGTCCCGTTCTGTTTTGATTGAGGGAAATTGTCCTGTTGCCTTTTAACTGGAAATTCTTCCGGTCTGTCGATTCAAATGCAAAGCGCCCCTGGCCGTTCTCCCTAGAGACGCAAGCATAAGTTTGAACAAGCAACATAAGCAGACTCAAATGATTTTAGAATAATATGAAATTTCATATATTTGACCTGCGATATGGTCGTGAAAGGAAAGTTAGAGATCATCGCAGTTAGATAAGCAACTAAAGCAGTTCAGTGCAAGCAAGCTTGCTAAATCCAGGCTGGAACGGAGTACACAGACTTCGGTTTATTGTTATATCTCAGATTGTACGCGCTCTGTGATTGGCTAAATCCGCGGGTGGTATTCTACAGTACGGCTCGCTAAATTTGAAATTTCGATAAAACATTCTCTAGCATGTTTTTAATGTCTTTTCTATGGCATAAACATGTAAGACTGCTTGAATCTTGCAAGCAACTTTTTCTAAAAAGCCAAGAAGTTTTATCGTTTTTCAGATCTTTATGGAGGTTGAACCTTCCGCTTGACTTTAACTAGTTCCCTTTCCCGCGCGGCTGATTACCACAGGGATATAATAAATATCTTACTAACCTCGTTTTCTCGGCCCGTACTGTAAATTATGGACCTTTGTTTTTCCCCTTATATTTATGGTCTGCGCACTTCGCACTTGGACCATAAATCTAAGGGGGAAATTAAAATGCGAGCCGTAATTTGCAGTACAGCCCTCAAACTCGGTTGGTAAGATCTACGTATCTTTCATTCCAACAGTACAATTATATCAAATGAAGCTATGATCCTTGCAGATATGAACGCAATTTTTGCAATTGCGTAAAGAAGTCTGAAAAATTCAAGACTTCAACGGGGGTGCGCTGCTCTAACCAACTGAGCCATGAAGCCACTGACATTGGGAGCTGGTCATTTGTGGGTTCTAATGTTCCCGTGAAGAATGAATCAACGATGAAATGATATATGAAATGAACCATATATGAACTGCGGATATGAAATCAAATGAAGCTATGATCCTCGCAGTTATGAACGCAATTTAGCTTCATTTGATTTCACATCCGCAGGTCATATATGATTACCTTCATATATCATTTCATCATTGATTCATTCCTCACGGGAACATTGGAACCCACAAATGACCACCTCTCAACGTCAGTGGCTTCATGGCTCAGTTGGTTAGAGCGTCGCACCGGTATCGCGAGGTCACGGGTTCAAACCCCTTTAAAGTCCTGAATTTTTCAGGCTTCTTTACGCAATTGCAAAAATTGCGTTCATAACTGCGAGGATCATAGCTTAATTTGATTTTATATCCGCAGTTCATATATGATTCATTTCATATATCATTTCATCGTTAGTACAATTATAGCAAGCGAAATTTAGTTTTACATGTAAAAGGTTACCTTTCGAAGTTCGCTGATCGAAGGCGAAGATTATGAACATTCACCAAGCGGAGAAGTGTCCGATCGCTCAAATACTACCAAAGATACCATATAATAAATAACTTACTAACCGTAGTTGCTCTGGACCGTACTGGGGAATATTGGCCCTCGGTCGTTTTTGAACGGACCTCGCTGTGCTCTGTCCGTGCTGCCACGACCTCGTGCCAATACGGCCCTCACGTTCGGTTAGTAAGAGTTTATTATTGCTTCTGTCCTAACAAAAGGCAACAATACTGATTGAAAAAAGACGCCTCTGAGTTTGTTAATGTTGCTAAAACTTTTGCTTGTGCGTGCGTCTCTATTGAGGCAAGGGCTCTTCTCGCAGTACTCGGTCCGTACTGCCACGACCTCTTGCAAATACGGCCCTCACGCTCGGTTAGTAAGTAGAGTTTATTAATGATGAAATGGTATATGAAATGTATCATATATGAAATCAATGCGGATATGAAATCAAGTGAAGCTATGATCTTCGCAGTTATGAGAGCAATTTTTGCAATTACGTACAGAAGGCTTCTCTACGCAATTGCAAAAATTGCTCTAATAACTGCGAAGATCATAGCTTGATTTCATATCCGCAGTTCATATATGATACATTTCATATACCATTTCATCATTGATTCATTCCTCATGGGACCATTAGAACCCACAAATGACCAGCTCCCAGCGTCAGTGGCTTCATAGCTCAGTTGGTTAGAGCGTCGCACCGGAATCGCGAGGTCACGGGTTCAAACCCCGTTGAAGTCCTGAATTTTTCAGGCTTCTCTATGCAATTGCAAAAATTGCTCTCATAACTGCGAAGATCATAGCTTCACTTGATAAGAGTTTATCATTGCCTCTGTCCTAACAAAAGGCAACAGTAATGTTTGTTAATGTTGCTAAAACTTTTGCTTGTGGGTGCGTCTCTTTTGAGACAGGGGCTTAAATGATCTCGCTGTGCTCGGTCCGTACTGCCACGACCTCTCGCCAATACGGCATTCACGCTCGGTCAGTAAGAGTTTATTATTGCCTCTGTCCTAACAAAAGGCAACAATACTGATTGAAAAAAGACGCCTTTGAGTTTGTTAATGTTGCTAAAG
>OX421448.1:8183347-8190847 GCA_949126865.1 Montipora capitata | reverse complement strand
TGACGCGATTATCTGAACTTCAGCAGAACTTGTTCACTCATCAAGAATGATTACTAGGATAATTGTTATTTTAAGAATGTCAAAGGTTTCAGGGTATTTTGGGTACAATCAATCAGTCGTGTTTCCCCACAGGCCGGGTCAGAAGCTCACATATAAAACGAAGGACAAGAATAAGATATGTCAACACATAAACATTGGAATTTATTCCGCTTCATCTTCTTCAGTAAACATAGTCAAAACATAGGTCTTTCACAAAATGCTTTCCTCGCCCTAATACGTTTTTTGCTGTTGTTTGACCAGGAAATCAACTCTACGATCTTCCGCTCAGTTGCGCGATGCTTTACTCTTCAAGCCTCTAGGAACTAATCTATTCTCAGCTGTAGGATGCGTATAGCACTGTCGCAAAGCTAGCAGAAAAAAGATAGGAATTTCATTGAAGCTCTTGAGTGTAAACAGAACAACTGGCCTTTTTTCCACGGTGTAGACTAGCTCATGGTAAACAAAAGAAACTAAAATTAATAATTTGAAAAAAAGACAAAAATCATTTTTAATGTCTACTTTATGTGCTTTTCTGTTACAGCCCGAGGGAGTTGAACGACGTACAACGTACTCATTTGTTCTCGATCCGCAAGGCAAGTAGAAAAAATACATTCGTTAATAACCTATTGTGTAGAAGAAGATGAGTTGTTATCTGCACGAGAGATCGACAAGTCTAAAAAATACACATACATTGGCTACCATTACCATTAGTACTAGGGATTTTACGATAGTACGACGGCGACGGCTACGAAAACGCCACAAAACAATGGGCTTATGCCCCATTCAGACTAGGTGCCCGTGCCCTGTTCTCGGGAATGGGCACTAGTCTGGACATAGCTTTTTGTTGGTGCCCGTGCAAAAGTCTGAGCACCTTGCCCGGGCACGGACACTAGGGACCTTTGGATTCTAAGACGAGGACGAGAACGAGTACGAGTTTTGACTACCCGTTTTTAGCGAAAATACTTGGGAAGTTTATAACCCGTACGATTAATCTTACTCTTTGTTAGCACTATAGGTTGCTCAATTATTCTTGTTGCTGGTAAATGAGCCTTTTTGCTAATCAAAAAATGCCAAAACTGCTACCGTGTTGTTAACTTGACTGACAAGACGACATTTTTGCAAAAGCTCGTACTAAAATGACGACGGTATCAAGTTTTTCCCGCGCTGGTTTGCGCGCGCTCAGTGTTGTTCTATGGGAAAATCTCGTACTCGTAGTTGTTCACGTACTAGAATCTAAAGCTCTCTATTATCTCCAAAGGTAGTAGTACTCACTGACAGGCACCGTTCCCATGAACGGGAACACGTCTTAATACGCTTTCGTCAGTTCCCATGCTTTTTCCTATGCTTACCTGCGATGCAGTCACGATAATGACGGCCGGTGCAAAGTGGACGAAGGAAGAAATAGTTGCATTGTTAGAACTGAGGTGTCTGAACAACGTCCATTTTATAAGTGCCCGGGCACAGTGCCGCGGAACGGTCACCTAGTCTGAACGGGGCCTTAATGAACAAAAACAAAGGCTCTGCACGCCCTGCACCTGCGTTTTGCATTTTGGTACATTTCTTCGCTGTCCTAGTCCTGACAACGACGTAAATTGAACACATTTTGAGGTTGTGTAGAGGACGCGAGAACCTGACGAAATATTTTAATTTTCTTCCCAAACAACCACACCATTCATGCCAATTTTATTCCCGCAATGTTAATAAACACTTTCCAATTGGAGGTATCACGAAATTATTACAAGGGGAAATAATATTTTTAGAAAACGTTCTCGTTGGCGTCGTCGTCGTCATTTCGTAATGTCCCTAATAAGAGATACTAGAAGCACTAGAGTTCGCCATTGCGTCAGTTGTCCATGAGCAAGAGTCAGGCTCTTTTGGAATGGCGACTACACAAAGAAATGAAGCAGATTTTTAATCCTTTCATGCTGTGTGAATGATTAAAGCCTAAATATTCGAATACATTTTCGAAGACCTTATTCATTAATGGTGGTTAATTTATATTTCTTTTATCCATGTGCAAATTAGCCTACCAAGTCTCGATACCATACAGGCAGTGAATTGAAAAGAATTCTTGTTCTAAAATGAGGCTTGGTAGGCTAATTTGCACATAAGCAAGAGAATAATAAAAAAGGTGCCATTCATGAATAAGGTCTATAAGCACGTTGCTTCCAGATATCACTTAAGAATCACGGCGTTTTATTCCTTTTAGGTGTTTTACGAGATGAAAAACCAGACACGACAAACTCATCCAGCCCTGCAACTGGACTCAAACACGATCGTAAGCCAGATAATATTGTTTACACATCATCATCATCATCATCATCATCATCATCATCATCATCATCATCGTCGTCTTTGATATCACTATCATCCAATTAATTTTTGGTTACTTTTAGTTCACCGTCATTACGTTTCTCAACTTGAATCTCTTGTATAGATGACCGAGTCAAGACCCAAGTAATAAGCTTTATTTTCTTCTAGGTGTTGTTCACAACGATATGCAGATTGATACCGTGGTCCTCGATGTTCCTTCTCGGGCAATACCCGGATCAATTGCAGCTCGCATGTTGCTAACTGGTAATGTCTTTCATGTCGAGAAATGCATGCAATTAATGACGGTGCCTACTAATTCAAAGGTGTTTTTGCGCGGTTTACTGAATATGCGGGAAAAGCAGATCTTAACAAGTGTTATTGAAATCCAAAAAGAAAAATGGGAGTAAAAAGCTTTGAAATACAAAGCAATGTATCGCTTTCTTTTCCAAATTGAAGCTTAATTATCTCTGAAAAATGCAGGGTTACCCCCAGTTTTCTTTTTGAATACCAAGAGCACTTGCTAAGTTCTGCTTTCTCCGCATAGTTTTGAACCGTGCAAAAATATCCCTGTATTGATAAGCATCATCCATAGGAAATCCGAGTATCTCGAGATGCGCAGAACTTATGCGCAATAACAGTAGTGGGCACCGTCCGTAACTTTATTTTGGAACCTGTATCTAGTGCAAGCTTGAGAAAATCATTGGTAAACAAGGCCTAATGGAACAAGCGAAGGCATTCGATCCTGGTGATTTTTAAAAAGATCGTGTTAACACATAAATCGATAACGCTGGATCTTTGGCTAAATTCTTTTACATTACCGATGTTTCGTCAGGGAAGGCCTGATCTCTCCAGATAGTGAAGTGATGAACCGTGATGAATTATCAGTTTCCGCAATATAAAATTTATATTCGATTCCAGCCAGGCACAATTACCAAGTTAACCCTTGCTCATCAGGCCGACAACACGACAGGAAACAAGTCTTATAGACCTCATTACTAACAAGATATTATGCCTATTGCGTTTTCAAGGAAATCTCATTGGACCAGCGGTCACTAGTTTAATATCTGGTGGCTTAGAAAATCTTTTACGCATGCCAATGGGTTGTGGCGAGCAGACAATGATGTTCTTGGCTCCTAATGTGTACGTTTTGCAATATCTGTTGAAAACTGGACAGGTAACCGCTGACATAGAGTCACGTGCATATGTACTGATTCAATCGGGTGAGTGTACTCCGTAATTTCTTCCTTTGAAGGAACCCGTTTTTCGATTCAATTATAGAAATCTTTACGATGATGAATCGAAAATACTACTAGTGGAAAAAAATGAGTGACGTTGATTAATGGGTGGAACCCTTGACCTTCCGATTGCTCATTCAAAGACCCAACCACTAAGCTTTAGGCTCGTGTCCCCTAAACCTGCTTTTTGATTTATGGGTTAGCCTGGCTAGCTGCCACCATCTCTTTCACTACCACAGGAAAATAGTCATGCACAGTTCGAAAATTTTAGCCTTCCTCATCAAATGCCTCCCATTTTAAACAACGAAGACACACTTAAATTGACACTTGTATTGAATGGTATCGCAGAAAATGTATCACCTGAATCTACTATCCTGGCCAAAACGTTTGGGGACACACCATTTTCATTCCTTTTTTCTAGTAGATTAAGTATAAGTTACGCCTAATTCCCATCGACAACTACAGCCCTGCGAAGATTCTCTCCCTTTCCCCTGGACAATATTGAAGACCATACCTCCCGCAACACTTTTAATAAGTGTTTGGCCTTGACGGCCCAACATTATTCAGGGATTGAGAAGGGCAAACTGACAAAGTGTCAATATCTTTTGACAAAGGTTGTCTCTGGGAAAACTGCGATCCGCTAAAGTTTGTCGTTTATACAAGCCTCGGCTCGTTTTTTTGTTTCATTTCACTTTGTTTCAATGTGATTCATCTAAGAGTCACTTCTAAACGAAATCAAGACAATTAAAATTAACAAAGCATCTGGTCCTGATGGCATCTCTTCTCGTAGCTTAGCTATTGCAGGAACATCCGCCTTAGAGGGCATTGTAACTGTTTTCAAGAGCAGCATGGCTCAGTCCAGCTTCCCTAACACATGGAAGATTGCAAAAGTTAATGCAATCTTTAAAAAAGGAAACCCAGCAGATGTTTCAAATTATAGGCCAATATCACTTTTAAGTATCCCCAGCAAGCTGCTCGAAAGCCAGATCTGCAACATAATTGATACCCATCTGAACAGCTGTGGCATAAAAAGCTGTAAACAGTGGGGGTTCAGCAAGGGACTATCGACTGAAGGAATGCTTACCTCTATGACTGAAGGATGGAAGACAGCAATTGACAATGGTTTGACAGTTGGAGCAGTCTTTATAGACTTCCAGAAAGCTTTTGACACTGTCCCCCATTATATTTTATCGCATAAATTACACGCCATTGGAATATCAGGATCTCTTCATGAATGGCTAATGAGCTATCTTACTGATAGACGTCAATTTGCTGAAGTAAATAATTGCAGGTCGGTCACTGACTATGTACGATATGGAGTCCCTCAAGGCTCGCTTCTTGGCCCCCGGCTCTACACCATATATGTTAATGATCTCCCTGACCACATCGACTCGGGAGATCTATACATGTATGCAGATGACACTACAGTCTACTGTATTGGACCAAATGTTGACCAGGTTATGTTGTCACTAAATAAAACATTGGAGCAAGTTCTCCTGTGGAGCATTAAGAATCAGCTAACCATCCACCCAATTAAAACCGAAGCAATGATACTAAGTAAAACCTCTTTTGTTGGGCCTACACCTCCCCTCCACTTTAACACTGGCCATATCGACCTGGTTAATTACACCACTTGCCTTGGAGTTAAAATTGACAATAAGCTGACATGGTCTGTGCACATTGACTCAGTGAAGAAATCTTTTACGCAGAAGGTTGGAGCGTTGAAGAGAATGAGAATCCTTCCGAAGAAGGTTCTCGAGGAAATATACTTTAAAACAATTATCCCCAGTGTAACGTATGGAATTTCGGTATGGGGAAATTGTTCTCCTTCCGCACTGAACTCTCTAAACCATATTCATGCAAGAGCAGCTCGTATTGTGAATAACCTCGACTCAACGATAGCAGATGACACATGTCTCATGAAATCCGACTGGCTGCCCATCTCTTACTTCTATAAAAAATCTGTACTGTTTCTCTTGCACAAAGTATATTTTGGAACAACGACCCAATCGATATGTGAACTGTTTTCTAAAAGAGTTTCTTCTAGATCTTCTCGTGTTCCTAACCAATTTAATGTCATTAGATTTAGATCAGAGACCGTCAGGAACTCCCTACGATACAGAGGTCCTGTTATTTGGAATTTTGTAAATAGATTAGTTAAAGTACCTGAAAGTTTTTATTCTTTTAAACAAACTTTACGTAAACATGTTAAGACTATTGACAATTTTTCATTTGAGAAAGAGGCAACAGTAGTCGCCAACAGAAAGGACCATTTCATTTACTTTTAGATTTATATGTTAGTCTTAATGAACACCATTTTATTTGTATACAGTAGTTCTAAGTTATTATTGCAATTTTTATATATATGTAATTCCTAATATTTAGTATAGTAGGTCCACATCAGCCCTTTGGCTGCCTTTCACACAACCTACTTATCAAATAAAGAATGTATGTATGTATGTATGTAAGAGAATATATGGTAAGAGAGTCAATCCCTGAGCCCCGTGATAATTACCAGAAATCTATTTTAGATCGAGCCAGGGCTGCGAAGGATATTTTCCTCTGTTGTTAACCATTACCGAACGGTCCGCTTTCACACCAACGGCCCCATAAGGTGTCGTCCTGAAATAACCACGCAGTGTGACACACAGCTAATAAAAATAGATTTTAAATAATTTTTCTCAATTAAATCAGTGTTTGAGACGTTTTCGTCTTCACTTCTATCTAGGTTATCAGCGGGCTTTAAATTACCGTAGAGAGGACAAATCCTTCAGCGCGTTTGGAGAATCCCGCCCTGGTAGCACGTGGTAGGTGTTTCTGTAATCTTGAAAAGTGCTTAACTGGGTAGTGTTACGCTATTTTAGTCAAACTTCAGAACACTTAAAGGGGCTAGGTCACGCAATTTTAGGCAATTTCAGCATTGATCGAATGGTCATAGAATTAACTAAAATATCAAAATAACTGTTCAAAACTATACAAGAACTCTAACAAAACACAGGGAAGCCAAGAAGGGACATGGATGGACAAAACTGGAGAGGATTGAAACGGATTGAATTTGGGTAAATTTAAAAAACGTCGGCCCACCTTTTTTCAAATTTATATCAATCTATATCAAAATGTCATTTACAAAGCTCGAAAATCATTCTCAGTTGTTATGTGGCCGTGATTTTGCAAATGAAAGACTCTTGCTCTGCCAATTTGACGTTTAGAGCTCATAATTAACAAAATTAAACAAAATTACCTAAAACAGGGTGACCTAGCCCCTTTAAACACGTCTTTGTATCAATGAAAACCAAACAATAATGCTGTACTTTTGTTGTCAATAACCATTAAAGTGCACTGAAGCTATTCTTTGTTGTCTGCAGCCAAGGATGGAGAGGATGGAAATGGATTGGAAACTTGAAAAAACTGGCCAGTTTTTTATTTTTATTTTGGAGACATGCCATAAATTTATTTCATATCTCGTCAGTGGGTTGTCAGGAATGTTGTACGTGCGAGCTATACCACTAAAGTAGATTTTTACTCAGTCTGACAGCAAATTTAGGGTGCGTTCGATTGACCCTATTTCGGGATAAGAATACGTGGAGTGATGATTTAAAACGGTATGTCTGGTGTTTTGAAGCAACAAGGATAAAAAAGATATGTTTAAAACAGAATTCTGGCAGGTGTTTGACAATTTTAATGTGAATCTTCGTAAAAACCAAAGATTTTAGACTTCTATTCTATGTATTCCTATTCCGGAATACGGTCAATTGAACGCACCCTTATGCCCCTTTAAGGACGTTCGCGCCAATTGTTTCTGCGCATCCTTACTGCGCACGCAAATGCACACGCCACGTCATACACGAGCGCGCACGCTAAGTAATAAAATGAGAAATGGTAGGGCAAAAGGCCATTGCTATAGCTTTGCCTG
>OX421448.1:8130847-8178347 GCA_949126865.1 Montipora capitata | reverse complement strand
TGTTCACTATCCAACTATAGAAGGAAGTGATTGCTAGTTACTGTGATCTTAAAAATTACGTCAACCAGGAATTTTAAAGAAACATTGCATTTATGATTGTGATGCCTTAGCATGTTGTAAATTTCTCAAACTAGAACAAAAGCCAAAGGATTCAGAATGCAGTGGAATTCCTGGAAACAGAGTTGAACAGCATTCATAAAGTGAACATTCTTGCCCTTTCCACATACGCCTTAGCTCTGGCAGGAAGCAGTAAGGGCGTCTCAGCAAACCGAAAGCTTCTTATGAGTCAGATCTACAACAAAGGTAAGAGATTTTGTTATCGTCAGAATTGTCATTAAATTAGAACGGAATCAACGTCCCACTTTCAACGGAGACCAAAAATCATACCATAGATCAGATCGTGATTGGGGTGGAGAGGGTGGTTTCAAGCACTTTGACTCATAAAATAAACAGTTAAATTAATGTCACAGGAATAACTCATCATCTTATTAACGACATCTTCTCCTCGGGTTAATTGGATTGTTATAAGTGTTAGACGGAGTACTTAAAGTGTTTGTGCGATAAAAAATATAATGTGTTTTTACTTTAAATTTCGTAAGCGTGTTTACCTAACACGAGAATGGCAAATTTCAATCCAGAAAAATGACGTCAAAGACTCAATTGAATTCTTAAATTCTAGTTATTATTTCTAAGCATTTTGATACTGCGATTCCTTTCCAAACTCACGAAACAAAGTTCATAATTGTCTTTGTGTTTTATTGTTATTATTATTATTATTATTATTGTTATTATTATCATCATCATCATCATCATTATCATCTTCATTATTATTATTATTATTATTATTATTGTTATTATTATCATCATCATCATCATCTTCATTATTATTATTATTATTATTATTATTATTATTATTATTATTATTATTATATTCATTAGTATTATTATAAGTTTAGCAACCTTAAAGTATAGAAATTTCCATAAAATGTGTCATTTCTGAAACAGCCGTGACCTACAGTTGTCACTGATATTTTGTTATATCTCTATACCTATCCAATAGGTGCATGGTTTGCAACCAATGTCAAGAGACAAAGATAACAATTATGTATGTAGCATTGCTGGTGGACGAACAAAAGGAGCTAAGGAGAGATCTTTTGTTTTCGTCCACCAACATGGCGGCGATGACGTCACGTGAAATCGACCTCTAAGGAAATTTCAGCATCAATTTTATATCGCTTTTCTGCGTTAGTTGAAAAAGGGACGCCTGATTTTGTAGTAATTTCCTCGAAGGAGGCGGCAGGGACAAGTGGCTAGTCCGTTGGATTTTTTCCTATATTTAAGGCGAATCGTATTTCCCCGAGGGGTGAATGCAATAACAGCCAGACATGTAGACTAATCGGTCACACAACTATGGTTCACCTTAAACGGGCCTTTACAAGCACCAATTTAAATTGTTTCTTTTGGATTGGAAAATTGGAGTGTCCGTGAATTAGCTTCATAGCTGAGACAACTTTTATTATAAAAAAGCCAATTTGAGGAAATTACACAAGGTAGCTATTGCGCAATCTCTAATTACCTTAAAATTTGTTGAAAACAATAACCAATTCTGCAGATATGATGTTTTTCAAAATAACATCGAACTCCTGGTGAACTGCAAGGAAGCCGGAAAAACAACTTGTTACAGGGTTATAATATAACTGACAAAAGACCAGAACGATTTGTTCAAATGCCCTAATTTATATTCATGAATTACAGAGAACGCGACTCGTCATTGGGATGCTGGCAATAAAGCTTTAACTGTGGAGACCACCGCTTACGCATTGCTGGCGCAGATGGCTCTTGGACGGCTTAAGTTTGCTGGACCAATTGTGACGTGGCTTACGAGTCAAAGGGACCCTCAGGGCGGCTTTGTGTCAACACAGGTCTGAGTTTTCGACGCACTACGCATTCTTCGTTTCATTTTCTTTGCAGATATGCGTTTCTAAACGTGAATGATTTATTTTTGCCATCTTTGATCTCTATCAGGACACATGTGTCGCGTTACAAGCTTTATCAAAGTACAGCGAGAAAACCGCGGGCGCACATCTAGACTTACGCGTGTCTGTGTCGTCCGAGAAAGATGCTAACTGGAAAAGAAGATATTACATCGTCACGGAAAACGCTCTTACGCTTAGACAGGAAGACGTAAGTATGAGGGAAAGTTTTTCTTGCTACATGTATAAATGACATGGGGGAGGCCAATTATAGCTTATCTGAACGCAGCACGGAGCGGCGGCATGTCCGAAAGGTGGAGGTGTTAAATCTGCATGCTGTTGTTATTCCTTTTTTTAGCTTATTACTGTGACATACTCGGCAGAATGTCGCGTTCGGATTGGTCAATGACCAATCCATAAATAGGTTACAAAGTGCAATACAGAAGTTACTATAGGTAATCACATGCTTTTTCTCGTGCAATTTGGAATAAATAAGCACGAGTAAATTTTTCCAAAGACGACCGCAATTTGTAGTCTTTGAAAAAATTTACAAGTGCTTATTTATTCCAAATTGCACGAGAAAAATTCGAGATGGTTAAGAAGACGAAACGCACGCATATCACGCAATCAGAGAAAATTGCGTCATAAATTGCGCCATCCATGGCGCGCTTGATTTAAAAACAAAAGATTTGATTGGTTCCGACCAAACCCTATTGTTTATTAGTCAATCATAATCCAGAATTTCGATGTGTAGTTTAGAACTTAGTTAATGCACAGGTATTACACTTTTTGCACTGTGTTACACTTGAACTGCACTGCACTCAGCCAATCAGAATCGATTAATTTTTTCATGTATATTATTACTATGGAAACACAGCGATGGAGTAATTTTCTTGCCTACTATATATAATAAATAAAAAAGCGTATGAACTTGCTCGTGGATTTGGAGACTTCTGTTCGGTGCCCTGTAAGGGACATGCTATCCAAAAGCTATTCTTATCTGGCACTGTCTCTTATTTATCTGGTAGTGTCACTTAATTATCTAGCACTGCTACTTTTTATCTGGCACCGTCACCTATATATGTGGAATTGTCACTTAATTATCTAGGACTGTCAGTTTTTTTTTTTGCGGGCTCTTAGAAACCTACGCAAGCGTACGTTGCCCCATAGATTCACGTAATTAAGTGACACTGCTAGATAAAAAGTAGCAGTGTTAAATAAGTATAGTTTTTGGGATGCATGTCCCTTACCGGGCACCGTACTTAATGGTCACACGTGAAAGTTCTAAAATTTTGTGAACTTCAAAACATCACTCGTACCTATGAATCACAAAATGCTTTTGCGTTCATACGATTTCCTATATTTGGTGTGACCACAGTTTAGTTACTTCCTGGTTCTCTCAAATTAAGCACCCAACCGCTGACTTGGAGATGCTAGAATTGGATACTCTAAACCGACAACAGAATAAATATAGCGACCATTTATTGAACTACCGTCTTACCAATGAACTGACCGATCTGGCAGAGAGAAGAATCGAAAAGGGGTCAATTAATTAAGTTACTAAAGAAACTGTAGTGCTGCGTTGGTGGGGAAGTGAAACACTCAAATGGGTTTATCAACTTGGTTGATATCATGGTAAATTGACCACCGTAGAGAATTTCAAATTTGAAAGCTGACGTTTCGAGCATTAGTTCCAGCTCACGTTCATCAACCTTAAATGTCCTCAATCACCTTATTTGGTTAGGAGCTGATAATCCTGCCGTGATGGGTCAATTGAAATACTTGAAATCCATTAAGTACGCGGGGCCTTTTAAATAAATATGAAATTAATCGGAGCTGATGTGTTGATTTTCAAAATTATCATGCAAGGTATCTGAAGAATGGTAAAGCTGACGTTTCGAGCGTCATTTCTTCGTCAGAGCGAATTGACGAATTCAGTGACAATTGACGATTCGCTCTAAACGAAGGGCTAACGCTCGAAACGCGATCAGCTTTCAAATTTCTTTACGGTGGCCAATTTACCATATCAACCTAGTTAATCATAAACCCATTTCTGTGTCGCTCACACAGAGAATCGTCACCGTCACATGCACAGTCTCAGTTTCAGAAGGAATTAAGTTGCCTCAGATGGCCTTGGAAAATAGGAAAATTAACCTAAAGTTTTTTTTAATTTTTATCATTAACTATTTTGTGCTCTTCGTTCTTTTTACACAGATAACACGCTTATTGGGCGGACAAATGTTCATTGACTCATTAGGAAGCGGAGTTGGGCAGCTTCTGGTAAAATGAAGCATCTTTGATAAAGAAACTACACAAAAAATATATATAAGGACGTTGGAAACTAAGAAACAATACATAGGAAACAGAGAGATTTCGAACGTGACTTGCATTTGCAGCGTGCGGCAGCTTTATTCTTACCTCAAAGAGAACCTCTACTCCAACCAAAAATAACTTTAAACCACAGGTAATAATGTCTGCTATAAAATGTGTCTATATATTTCAAAGAAAAAGTTGTATCAAAAATAAGAAAAATTCAGAATAACTCACTTTTGTTTTCTAAATTTCCAGGGCGCTGCCATCTTGAATATCCGTTGCGTGTTTGGGCTGCTTTGTTGTTTTTACGCAAAAGCTCTCTGTGTCAGAACAAAAGGCAACCGTAATATGTCACAGTTAATGAGGATGGCACGACATCGCACAATTAATGTTTCAGCCGTCAGTAGCAGCTCTTGTCCTCCTTCACTGCCTTTTGTTAACCTGTTGAACCTCTTTTTTCAGATCGAAGTGCGCCACAATATTCCATCATCAAAAAACGAAACATGTCAGTTTTCTCTTGAGATTAAAGTGCGAGAAGAAGTCAAACCAAATGTTAAAGATAGTATACCAATCATGGGTCGCTCAGGAGGGGAGACAGGAAACGATGACCAGAACGATGAAGGAGAAGAAGAAGAAGATGATGATGATGATGATTATGATTATATTGATGATGACGAAAGAGAAAGGAAAGCAAGGAAATGTCGAAAAAACCCGAAACCCAAATCCTGCCGCAAAAAGAAGAGAAAAAGTAAGAAGCATAAAAGACCAAAAAACGAGGCTAAGATCCCAGATGCGTTGCAACTCAAAGTATGTGCAAGGTGAGAAAATCAATGGATTTATGTTATTCACTTAAGGACGGTGCCTACTAATTAACAATATTTTTGCCCCGGTGTGTGATTATGTAGGAAATGTAGATCTTAACAAGTGTTATTGAAATCCTAAAAGAAAATTGGGGGTAACCACGCATTTTTCAAAGATAATTCATGAATAATATTTGTAGCTTTAAAATACAAAGCAATGTATGGCGTTCTTTCTCATATTGAAACTTAATTATCTCTCAAAAATGCATGGTTACCCCCAATTTTCTTTTTGGATACCAAGAGTACTTACTAAGATCTACTTTCTCCGGATAGTTTTAAGCCGCGCAAAAATATCCCTGTATTAGTAAGCATCACCGATAGGAAATCCGAGTATCTCAAGATGCGCAGAACGTATGCGCAATAACAATAGTAGGCACGGTCCTTAATTTATCAAGCTTTCAATCACTGAATGTTTTCTACAATTTACTTTACGAGAACGCGCTGGATACCAACCAACTGATAACTCAAGCTTCGTAACTCTTAGCTGCTTAAGACCAAATGAAATCGTACAGTGCAAGTGTTTTATTGTGACAGCTTGCAAGGAAGGAAATCTCCTTCTATCTTTAAATCTCCTCCTCTTTACAAATATTTACTAAGTAAATTTGGCTTACTAACTAAGCCTTTGATTGACCGATATTCGTTTATCTTCATCCATTAAATTATCACATATTTACGTTACTAAAAAATAAGAACAGCGAAGGAAAATTGAAGAAAGGCTAAAATAACTACTTTAGATGCCGAAGGCAATCATCGTGTGCTTACATGAACTCCTTAATAACATCTAGGTTCACTCAATGTCCCCATTAACCCTTCAACTCCCAGTCACCACTTGAACTTGAACTATAGATTTTACTCTGTCTCATGTCAGACGGGGGCCCCCTCGAGCACTAAAGGGTTAACCCTTTAAGGCTCGACGGGCCTTATTAAAGGCCTTAAAATCGTATAAAATATCATTGTCAGTCCCAAAACCCTTTATCGGTTCATTCGACGCCGAAGCGTTTGCTTGTTTTGCTTGTAAAAACTCCAGCTCACATTCATCAACCTTAAATGATCTCAATCACCTTATTTGGTTATGATAACCCTGTCGTTATGGGCCAATTGAAATACTCGAAACCCAATGCACCAGGTCCCTTTTTTGATAAATAGTACGCTGGGCCTTTTAAATAAATACGAAATTAATCGGAGCTGATGTGTTGGTTTTCAAAATTCTCATGCAAGGTATCTGAAGGATGGTAAAACAGGAATGACGATAATGGATATTGGAGTGTTCTCTGGTTTTCTTCCTGATAAAGATTCGTTGACTGAGGTAAATTTATTTCTTTCCTTTCTTGCGATCTGTTTCACTGCAAAGGTTATCGTCAAAATGATATTTTTGAACTTCTTCCAATGTTTTTGTATCTATATTGGTAAGGACAGCGCCATCAGTTATTTTGGTATCTGTATTGGCACACTTAATGTGAAATGTAGCGCTGAATTGACGAATACGAGCTCACGGCTACTCTTTGAGTCCGGAGTACTAGTCTCTCGGGTTTTCTTCCCATCTTCATGTTTCCAAATGAGGTTTGCTACGATTTTATCGTTAATTGCATTATTTGGGCAGTTCAGGTTTATAACATTGTTTAGTGAGTATCAAACAATCACTTCTTTTACTATTTATAAAATAATTAGGATAGTACGCGCACTCTCATTGGTCAATAGCTGTGTTTAGATGAAAGTATGTAAATACGGCTGTGACATCACACGAATTTTGATTGGTTATATGTTGTCAGACGCGCTTTTTGATTGGCTGGTAGTAAATATGAGCATGTATGAAGAAAATCTGTTTCAATCAAGAAGTAAAGAAAACAGCATTTTCCTTCATTTGTACAATTAGTTTTAGAAATACTTTATAAAAGCAATAGAGGACTTTTTCCCCCTTTTACATAGCCTCATCTAAACACTCAGAATTATGCAATTATGCAAACTCTCGACTGCGTCTCTGTCGAGAATTCTCACAATTTCCCCTCGTGTTTAGTAGCCAATGAAAAATGGTGTACTGTCGAACTTTACCAGATCTCACATTTCCAGTGACAGAGTGAGATCTGGCTACGAGATTAGAGTTTGCATAACTGTCGAGAATTCTCCTAACTCCCCCTAGTGTTTAGACGAGGCTATGTAAATATAACTATGATAGAACTGGATATGTTACAAACTCGCCTGCTGGCTTGACAACACAGTTGTCAAGTGTTTAGATGAGGCTATGTAAACACGAAAAAAGTCCTCTATTGCTTAAATCACTTCTTTTACTATGATAGAACTGGATATGTTACAAACTCGCCTGTTGGCTTGACAACACAGTTGTCAAGTGTTTAGATGAGGCTATGTAAACACGAAAAAAGTCCTCTATTGCTTAAATCACTTCTTTTACTATGATAGAACTGGATATGTTACAAACTCGCCTATTCGCTTGATAACACAGTTGTCAAGTGTTGAGCAATCCCGCCAATCGCTCAGTCATGGACTCTGGTCCCGTTCAAGGCTTGACCCACCCCCACCCCCAACGGAAAAATCACCATTCACTGGCGAAATATTAAACTCATTGGTTTTGCTAGTGTGTGTACGCTGACTGGTGGAATGGTGAGTTATCAGTAAGATACAGCGCGATTCAACTTTAAAACAACCAAGTTTAGAATCTTACTCATTCTGTTTGCAAAATTTGCAGTTGATGGAGAATGTCAAGCCATCTGTGGACCGAGTTGAAGTTTCGGATCGATCTGTAATACTCTATGTCAAAGAGGTAATTTGCAAAACCATGTCACTGGCTCGTCTTTGTGAAGTGTTGATTACGCTTGCACCTGGGATACCTGATTCTAACATGGCCTCCATTTTAAAATCCTTGCTTTTTGTTTTAAGGAACGATTCTCTTTCTCGTCCAGGCTAAAGTTTGTACACATAAACGACTTAATAGAGACTAATTTGAATTAAACGAAAGAAATGTCAATGTTGCAGTCATTTGATTTGATTCATATGCACTAAAATTAACAATTATTCTACGAAGGCGCGTAACGCCGATTTGGCTATAATCATTGTATATCCTGCAAGCTCGAGTAGAATAAAAAAATCTAATATCCGTAGTTCAGTTTTTAATGATCTCAGATATTTTTATTGATTCACTTCCTTTTTTGTTCAATTTTCTTGTAGATCTCCAGTGACATCGAATTTTGTGCCAAGTTTACAGTAAACCGTATGTTTGACGTTGGAACAGTCCAGCCTGTGCCTGTAAAGGTTTTCGACTATTACAAACCAGGTGTACATTCCTTTTTCCTGTTTTAATTGAATAACTCGGAAAATTCCGAGTTCTCCTTAAGATGAGTCGAACCTACGTCCTTCCGACTACTAGTTCGGATGTTCTACCACTGAACTACAGGAGAATCGTGGGAGCCCAGGCCACTAAACTACTAGATCCTTGTGGCAATATGCGGGAAAACTGTCACTAGTTCGATGGCTTGGCTCCCCCGAATCCACTATAGCTCAGTGGAAGAGCATCCGAATTAGAAATCGGAAGGTCGTAGGTTCGACTCCTGCAAAGGAGCACTCGGATTTTTCCTATCATCCCCTATAACTCAGTGGTAAAGCATCCGAACTAGTAATCGGAAGGTCGTAAGTTCGACTCCTGCAAAGGAGCACTCGGATTTTTCCGATCATCCCCTATAGTTCAGTGGTAGAGCATCCGAACTAGTAATCGGAAGGTCGTAGGTTCGACTCCTGCAAAGGAGCACTCGGATTTTTCCGATCATCCCCTATAGTTCAGTGGTAGAGCATCCGAACTAGTAATCGGAAGGTCGTAGGTTCGACTCCTGCAAAGGAGCATTCGGATTTTTCCGATCATCCCCTATAGTTCAGTGGTAGAGCATCCGCACTAGTAGTTGGAAGGTCGTAGGTTCGACTCCTGCAAAGGAGAACTCAGATTTTTCCGATCATCCCCTATAGCTCAGTGGTAGAGCATCCGAACTAGTAATCGGAAGGTCGTAGGTTCGACTTCTGCAAAGGAACACTCGGCTTTTTCCGATCATCCCCTATAGCTCAGTGGTAGAGCATCCGAACTAGTAATCGGAAGGTCGTAGGCTCGACTCCTGCAAAGGAACAATCGGATTTTTCCGATCACCCCCTATAGCTCAGTGGTAGAGCATCCGAACTAGTAATCAGAAGGTCGTAGGTTCGACTCCTGCAAAGGAACAATCGGATTTTTCCGATCATCCCCTATAGCTCAGTGGTAGAGCATCCGAACTAGTAATCGGAAGGTCGTAGGTTCGACTCCTGCAAAGGAGCACTCGGGTTTTTCCGATCATCCCCTATAGCTCAGTGGTAGAGCATCCGAACTAGTAATCGGAAGGTCGTAGGTTCGACTTCTGCAAAGGAACACTCGGCTTTTTCCGATCATCCCCTATAGCTCAGTGGTAAAGCATCCGAACTAGTAATCGGAAGGTCGTAGGTTCGACTCCTGCAAAGGAGCACTCGGATTTTTCCTATCATCCCCTATAACTCAGTGGTAGAGCATCCGAACTAGTAATCGGAAGGTCGTAGGTTCGACTCCTGCAAAGGAGCACTCGGATTTTTCCTATCATCCCCTATAGCTCAGTGGTAAAGCATCCGAACTAGTAATCGGAAGGTCGTAGGTTCGACTCCTGCAAAGGAGCACTCGGATTTTTCCGATCATCCCCTATAACTCAGTGGTAGAGCATCCGAACTAGTAATCGGAAGGTCGTAGGTTCGACTCCTGCAAAGGAGCACTCGGAGTATTCCGATCATCCTCTAGAGCTCAGTGGAAGAGCATCGGAATTAGAAATCGGAAGGTCGTGGGTTTGACTCCTACAAAGCTGCACTCGGATTTTTTTCGAGTATCCCAGAGTCAACATAGATTAATAAGTCTTTTCATTTATTTTTTCCTTTTCGTATCTCGTTACAGACGACTCCTGCACCCAATTCTATTCGCCAGATTCAAAAAGTGCTCTGCTGGCAGGAATTTGTGAAGAAGGTTATTGCCGATGTGCACAAGGTACATGTCAAGTAGGATATAATTTACAACAGTACTTCTCATTTTAATCACGGTACTCAGATCCTTTTATCAAGACGAGGGCGTACGAATATTGACAAAGAAATAATGTTAACTTAGGCATAACGCTTCGCTTGAGAAATGGGAATATTGTCTACTTTTGTTTATTTGTTTTTGTAATGTAATTTAAATATCAGAATCTTCTCTTGTCATGTCATGAAACAATACGAAGATATCTTGATTTATTGTTGTTGTTGTTGTTGCTGTTGTTTCTCGATTCCCAGGGGTCTCCTAGGTACAAAATGACTCGACAGATAATTTAAATATTTGGCTTACTTGAAAGATGCCTCCGACCAAAAAAACAAAATATTATGGTTGAATAAGAGCACAAGATTTGCGTCGAATAAATAGTTTTGTCATCAGCTTCTCCTCGAGTTTGTAAAATTAATGTGATGTACCACTGCCGCTCATATTGTAAACATTACATATTAAGTGTCAGGTCGTCTTTATATGCTTTTTTCATCATTGCTATTGCCTAATACAGAAACAAATGTTTATGTTTTTCATTTCTCCCATTTAGACGATTGCCCTTCCTGCATTGATCGATCATTCGATCCAAAAGAGCTGGTTGATAAAGTATGCCATGATTCAGTTGACTTCGGTAAGAGAATGGCTGGCATTTAAAAACTACAATCGTTGCAGAATTTCCAGAACTGGAGATTTAAAGAGTAACCCGTTTTAAGTGCAATAACGAACCCTCAGTTGGTGTTGGTTATACACGTGCTACATGTTTTAAATAGTTGCTGTGTGAGATCCACTGGTCATGTTCCTGTGTTTTAATTGAAGAAATTTGTTTGATTGGTCAAAGCCGAATTAAATGCCCGTTAACGACCGGGAATACACCAGAAATGCTTTTTTTTAATCTTTCAAGTAGTATTGTTAGAAATTGCCACAGTGCGCATGGCAGTATAGCGTAGGTAAGGCCTTTGTTTCCTCCCACAGCACAAGATTTGCCATCACCTCTAGGTTCCAGGTGTCTCAAAAAGTTGTTCCCGACCCTGCTATAGTCTCAAGAATTTTATCCTGGTGCTCTGCTATTAGATTACAGCTAGGCGATACTATGAATAGCAAATAATAATAATAATAATAATAATAATAATAATAATAACAATAATAGTAATAATAAGGATAACGATAACGATAATGACAACGACAACGACAACGATAACGATAACGATAACGATAACGATGACGATAACGATGACGATAATGATAATAATAATAATAATAATAATAATAATAACAGTAATAATAATAATGATAATAACAATAATGATAATAACAATAATAATGATAACGATAATGATAACGATAACGATAACGATAACGATGACGAAAACGATGACGAAAACGATAATGATAATGATAATGATAATGATAATAAAAACAATAATAATAATAATAACAATAATAATAATGATAATAACAATAATAATAATAATAATAAGAAGAAGAAGAAGAAGAAGAAGAAGAAGAAGAAGAAGCGAGTAGAGCGGCGAGTAGAGCGGACGTGTATTTTCGTCCTCTGAAAGCCTGCTAAGTTTAGAGCGTCAAATCCATTTCATAAAGTATTTTTAACTACTTGGTTACTTGCTCATGCAAGTTGGCGACTCAAAACATTTATTCACACCGATTTTAACGTTGTTGATATCAGATATTTTAAGTTTTTAACTTCACTCAATTTGAATCAAAAATGGCGACTGAAGAAGATGGAATGTCAGGGCAAGGAAGGATGCGAAATAAATCGCCGAATCGGCAGAAAGCCAACAGGAAGAGTACGATGGACGGATGAGATGATAAGCGATTTACTGCAATGCAAAAGGAAGGCACTGGAATTAGCATCATCAAGCTACCCTCCACGCCAAGAGAATGGGCGAAAGAAAGGCTACATGAAAATAATGAAAGAACTGTGGGACGAATTGGGATACCAGGGTCATGATTTTACGTGCCAGAACCTAAGAGATCAAGCGGCGAGGCAGGAAAAATCACTGGGGAATGTTGGAGAAACTATTTGCGAACGAGTTGGGACAAGGAGACCACCTACTGAAAATGAAAGAGAAATCTGCGATATGCTTGATAATAATTCTCAATCTTTGCAAACACAAACTTTTGAAAATGCAAATGAGCCAGAGTTACAGCACTCTGTCCCACAGGAATCGCTGTGTCAAGAAACAAAGCTTTTGTTGGACTCGGCTATCAAGATATTTGACTCAATTAGTTCAGAGCCCGGGGAATTCATGAATCGGGACATTGACACCAGAGCAAAAGAAAGACCAAGTCAAAGAGAAATTGAAAACATCAATAAAGCCATCACCGAACTGACAAAGACCACGAGTTTCCAAACTAACGACCCCTTTGTTTATCTGTGGATCGCAAATTGTGCGCTTTACGCAGTCACTGTAGCGTTCCTTCTGCATAAAGGATGGAAAAAACAAAAAAGCTCAACATCACAAACGACACAAAACAACTATCAAAACAAAATGAAAGCTAAATACGAAAGAAAGGTATCTGAAATGCGGAAAAAGATCTCTATAGCGGCAGCAGAAGTAGAAAGATTAAAAGCGAATAAAAAGATCACGAAAAAAGGAAGGAGAAATAGAGCCGTACTGCTGGAAGAATGCAAAGTCTTGTCCGTCGCGCAACTAGTGAATTACATGGAAAAGAAAAAGTCGACTGTGAGAAGATTAAAGAGAGAGTATTCGCGGAAAAAAAAGCAACAGCAATCCAGAGAACTCAACAACCAGTTCCAGACTGACCCAGGGCGTGTATACGCAAAGTTCGGAGAAATGATAGCGGAAGATAAGGATCTAAACAGGCCTAAGTACAAACCTCGCCAGAGCACTATCAGTAATGAAACAGATGCCAATCAGTTTGAAGACATCGAAGAAGCAAGCTCATTTTGGAGGCAAGTGTGGAGTGAAGGAGGAACAGGAAATAGAAATGCTACCTGGCTTGAGGATGTAAGAGAGGCAATTAATAAATATGTCCCACCACCATCAAACGAGAATTTTGTCCTTGAATCAACTGAAGTAGTGAAAACTATCATGAAGAAAAGAAATTGGAGCGCTCCTGGGCCAGATAGAATCGCCAACTATTGGTGGAAGAAAGCACATGCGCTGCATGAGGGTGTGACCAAATCGTTCCAATCCATCGGCCAGAGTCCTTCTGAATATCCCATGTGGTTTGCCGAGGGAAAAACGACGTTGGTCCCTAAGCCAGGAGAATTCTCAAGTAGCAACCAAAGACCAATTACCTGCTTGAACACTATGTATAAGTGGTTTACATCATGCTTATTAGGACCAATGGATTGTCACCTAAATGAATATGGCCTAATGGAGGGAGAACAGAGAGGCGCCAAATCAGGATGCAGTGGCACTGTTGATAACCTGCTCATTGATAGAATGGTCACACAAGACTGTCACAGAGGGAAACGTAACTTGAGCATGGCCTGGATTGATGTCAAGAAAGCTTTTGACTCAGTTGACCATGAATGGCTTGCTGAGATGATGATTCTACACAGATTTCCAACCTGGTTGTGCCGCACTATCGAGAGCCTGTGCAACAGCTGGAACACGAAAGTCGTCGCAAAGACGAAGCAGGGGATAGAGAAGTCTGAAGTGATACAATTCAGACGCGGCCTCCCTCAGGGAGATGCATTGTGCCCCAGGTTGTTCACCCTGTGTATGAATCCTGTGGCTTGGAAACTACGAGCTTCGGAGGGGTACAAGTTGTCCAAACCCTTAAGCACAAAGATCACGGACTTGCTGTATGTCGACGACCTTAAGGCGTTTGCAGCGTCAGAGATCAAACTCAACAAGGTGCTGAAGTCAACTAAGAGTGCGATGCAAGATATAGGCTTAGAATGGAAGCCAAAGAAATGCGCGACCGTCCATGTAAGGAGAGGCGTACACGTGAAGGATGAATCCGGTGTGCAGTTGGATGACGGAACAGTACTGACAAATCTAAAGGAAGGAACTTATTACAAGTTCCTGGGAACATTAGAGAACCTAAAACAAGATGACAAGTTAGCTTTGAATGTTGCAGCCAAAGAATACCTACAACGCATGTCAGTCATCTGGTCAAGTCGACTGTCAGATCACAACCGCGTAGCTGCATCGAACCAATTTGCCCTTCCCATACTGGGGTATCTAATGTGGACCCAGAACTGGCCAATAGCAGAGCTTAGGCAAATTGACAGAGAAGTTGGAAAAATCCTCGTTGAGAGCGACGGCAAACACCCTCTAGGCTCGACAGCATTACTGTACCTCCCGAGGGAAAAAGGGGGGCGCGGGCTGAAATCAGTCGAGCAAGAATACAAACTCGTCAAGATAAAGGCTGCTCTGAAAGTTTACAAGAATTTGGACCCGACCATTGCAGTTGTGAGAAAGTTTGAAGAAAGAGCAGGTGAGGTGGGACACCATTCATTTTTAGAGGATAGCATGAAGTATGCAGCAGAGCTCGGTCTTGGCCTGGACCTTGAGCACCCGTCACCCTGCATCACCCAGGGGGGAGTAACAATCACATACAAGAAGACCAAAGTTGCTTTGAAGGAAACTGTAGAAAAGCAGAATACGCAGGCTGTGAGGGAAGAGAGGTGGCAAGGAAAGCTACACACAAGTATGTGGGAGGATGAAAGTCTGAGTAAAGCAGGCTGCTTTGCTTGGCTTAAGGACTGGACGTTGTGTCCGTCTAACACCGTTGCAGGAGTGATCGAGCTCTACGAGCAACTATTGCCAACACGAATATATTACAGTCACAAGGTGCGAGCCCGACCAGCTACTGAAGTGGCATGTAGGCTATGCAGTAGATCAGCATATTCTAGCTGGATGTCCCACCTTGGCTCAGAACAAGTACTTGGAAAGGCATAATAACGCCTTGAAGATCCTGTTCTTCGAGATCCTGAAGGACGCAAACCTTATTGACAAAGTCCCACCATGGTTCTCCCAAGTAAAACCCAAACCGACATATGAAAACGACCAGTTTCAAGCCTACTGGGATGTCCCGCTCTATGCTGAGCACACCGAGGTGAGAGCAAACAGAATCGATGCCCGTTTTATCGACCACCAACAGGAGAAGGTGATAGCACTAGAGATGAGCTGTCCATGGGTTGATAACCAAACAAGTAAGGAAGAGGAGAAGACAGCCAATTATGCCCCCCTAAGATGGGAGATAAAGCGACAGTACCCTGGGTATGATGTGCAACAATACAACATCATTATTGACGTGCTAGGTGGATGGTCCACAGACATGGAGGAGGGAATGAGGAATTTACTCGGGTCAAGAGTGAGAACTAAAGGAGTCCTGCTAAAGATGCAGAAATCGGTCTTATCAAGCTCTCTTAATATTGCCCGTACTTTTAAAGTAATCACATAAACTTTACGAGCAATATAACACGAATTTCATTTCAGCAAAGGATATTATTGTCAAAAAAAAATGTATTCTTATTATTATTATTTTTTATTTTTATTTTTTTTCTTTTTTAAATTTTAGCAATCACTTATTTTATATTTTCACATAGTTTAATAGATTTAAGTGGATAATACTTTTAGAAAGATATTTGTAAATAGGACTTGAACATGGTGTTTTAAGGAGCTCCTGGGTTACGATTAACGCCCCAGGTAGCTTTAAGGTATTGACATTCAAAAGTTTCAAACTGTCATAATAATAATAACAAAATAAATAAAAATCACTTTATTAAATTCTCAACCTAACTTTGGGAACAGTAAATCTAACCAAATCTCATGAAGTTAACTGAAAGACACTCCAGTGAATTTTTGACTTTTGTTGTGGCGAGAAAACCTCTCGGAGCGTAGTAGAAAACCATGGATTTCCGTACACATATGAAGTTGAGTGCGGATATCAAAACCCAGGCCACAAAGATGGAATGCCCCCCTCCCCCCCTAAAAAAAATAAAGAAGAGGAATAGAAGCTTACCTAAAATGACCCCTTTTGCTAAAACTTGAAGACAGTTCGATTTTTGTCATTAATATATCTTTTTGCAGCTGTTATTGGAGAAGTGGTTATGATCGATGAACAGGATTTCAGGAAGCAATCATGGATCACTTATGATGTAAAGCTCAATGAGATCATCAAGAAACGAAAAACAAACTTGAGAAAAGGGGACTTGATGCAATTCAAAAAGCGATCTGGATGCGTATGTCCAGAACCGAAAGAAAGAAAAGAGTACCTCATTATGGGACGCGAAGAAGGATCCTTTTTTGTTTTTGACAAAACGTCGTTTGTAATTCCGTGGGTCAGGAAGCGAAAAAGTTCTAATTTGGATTATATTCGAGCTCGCGTCGGAATGGATCCTAGATGCACCATTTAGATATGGTAGATATAATTGATTGGTACGAATAGCATTTGAAACAAAATAAATGAAACGTTCATTACCGTTATTTTTCCTGTAAACTAGAAGACAACCTCTACTCGATGTTAAAAACGTAAGCTTTTCAGTTTTTGCTCAGTTGATTTTTTTTTTGTAGATAACTTTATATTCATTAAAGATTTTTAAATACCTGACATTTTGTGTTGTATTTGATAGATTAGCGACAGAAAAGTCGAATGCTAAATAGCAATTGAAGGGCGTGGTGAACTTTTGCAGACTATTTTTGCTCAGGTTTGACCAAAACCCAAGAGGGCGCTAAGCAGTCCCGGCGTATTTAAGTAACCATTAAATCGTTTTCATGAATAGGAGATGTATGTTTATATTCCAGCTGTATAAGAATTAGAAGAAAAGTGTGCGAAATCAGAAGTAAATTTTTTTCATCTCCGGTCACCTATTTTGATTCATGAGCTGACGCGAGCAACCAAAGTACTGCGGCTGCGGCTTATTTTACGCCCGCGCGCTCAGCTGAAAACCCTTTCGAGCCTCGTTAATGGTCCTTAATGTCAATATCATTTGCAAAAAAAGATCATCCGTTATTGACTCTTGACTACGCTCCGTAATTTTTCCGCACTGATCAAAGATTGCATTTTGCGTCTTGTTTTACTTCGATCGTAGCAGAAATAAATTCCTCCAAAAAACCATGAACCTCCTGCACATTCGAGTGATCGAGTCACTTCTCTTCCCATCCCTCAATGCAACCCAACTCTTTTCCTGTGAGAGTGTTTCAGTTCGAAATGTCGGAAGCTTCGAGAACTAAAGAAATAAATTTGAGGTAAGAATTGTTTCGTAAGATTATTTTTTCGTGAAAGTATTTACTTTTAGCTGATAGGGTTGATATGTCCGGTATTAATCAAGTGCAGTATCGAAAAAGAATTGGTATTGGCAGGGTCGGGTCGATTGGACATTACAGCGGCAAAATAAATGAAACACTTCTTGTCTTGTAACAAAAATCGTTACTTGTATTTTTAAACAATCTTTGGTCACGTGACTGGAAACTTCCTACCAAACATACAAATGTTATGAAATAAGCATATTAAATTAAAATTTCGGAATCTTTTTTGTTTTGTTTTTTGCTTCGGCGCACGCTTTCAATTTTCGGAACACATGGCAGGTCAGAAGAAATGGCTTATGGTAACCAACACGCTGGTAAATTATCCAATAAGGCTAATTATGGATTTTGCCAGCACCTAACGGCGCCTTGGCCCCTTGGAAATCTTCACAGGCATCGTTAATTTTTTATCACCTTTTTGATTTTTAACTTTGTTGCCACAAGCAAGGCCATAGAAATGAACCAATCAGAAGCCCACTCTCTGATCAGTTTATCACAACACTAAAGAACACCAGTTGGTAAATTCTGCGATCAAAATACTGAAAATGGCGAGAACTTTAAAATTGTTATCGCACTTGTTATACATATTGTAAGTTTTTTTATTGGAAACATTGAGAACAAAGACCAAAACGAAAAGGGGGAGAAAGATTGCTGCAAAGGTAGGAACGCTTTAGTGGTCGAGTGGATTCTTAGTCAAAAGTCAATCACGCGGAGAAATTCGTCAACAAGCCTAAAATTATCGGGTGGAAGGAATGTTTAAACTGTTTTTCGAACGTGTTTACCATTCCTGCCCATCGACACCATTTGTCAAGCTACTCTAAGTAAAACCGACAAAGCAAGCAACTTTTGGTGGCAGTCTCAGCGAGCAGATTGAGCGATTTTTACACAAGGAAGCCTGACTGTGGGAATGGCTCATGATCAAGATAATTTGATGCGGTAAAAACCAGTATATGAAAGCCATATTAATTCCAAATTAGATGAATTTGATGCAACTAATGTTTTCCTAAAAAATTCCCAGCTTGAACCAAATGAGATTTATCATGATTTTTCTTTTTTCTCACAATTTTATGGTCAAACAGAACACGTTGATTGTAAAGTGAGACCATGGATGGAAGAAGAGAACTATGTCTTAGAGTTATCGAGTTCATTTTGTGTTTTTGTTCTCTGTGTTTCGGTGAAAGGGAAACGTTGAAGGTGAGAATTAGAGCTTACTTAATGTCTAAAAATGCTGGTTAATGAAGGGTTTTGAATGATACGGGAATAATATTTGTACGAAAAAATCATCGAGTAAATTGCGCGTAAGAGTACCATGAATGGAGTCACAGACACCTGTGGGGCAAAAACCCCGCATCAAATTAATTACATGCCACACTTACGACATGGTCCATTTCTTGACGACAAAGGTATTTTGTCTGAATGCAGTTGTACTTAAAATGGCTCATTCAACATAGTTTTACACCTTATGTCAGTACTCTGCCAATATGATGCGCTAATTATTGGCTTAAACATTCTGCTTGACTCGATCAGCATCCAAAAATCTCGTTTCTTAGGACTGAACGAACAACTTGTGTTTCTGATAAGGCGGTCTCAATAGGAATAAATATACTTTGCCGATTCCCACATGGGATAACTGGTGCACACAACATCGTGGGTAGGGTTGGCACAGGTTTAAGGGTACTAGTCTTCATCCATAGACTCGAGCTCCATTCCGGGACAAAACCCGACCTCGTATGTGGGATAAGTAAGTTATAATGGTTATCTATTATGCTTCACGAAGTTTTTCTCTGGTTCAGTGCTCCGGATCCCTTCTCTTGAAAAACACACATTTTATTTAACGTATAAGTAATTTGACTTGATTTGATATAGCAGCACAGTTTCCCCAATCGACAGTTAATGACTTTCGCTTTGCACAACTCTTGCAGCGTCACGGATACAATGTTCATAGACATATGACGACGAGAGATCTCTCGAGATTGTTTGGAGTAGAATCTCACAATGACGGTAAGCAAATGTCACATGGTTTTGCAGCACTCACTTCTTTACATTGTGATCCAGTGTACAACAATGAGCAAGGGTCGATATGCAATTGACAAACGTCATCCAGATTGTGAATGAGGAAATGTCAGCAGACAAATCATAGCCTAGTACGTGTAGCCGTACCCTTCCCCCGAAAGAAAACAAGAGGGAGGAGCGTCGTTCCCTCCCCCCGTTTTTCTTTAGAGTGAAGGGTACGGCTACACAAAGGCTAGACAAATCATGAATTTCGGTTAGCCATGCAGAGTTCTGCAGCAGACGACGGTGTCAGAAGTCTCTAAAACTGAATAACTGAACAAATCAGTTGAATGAACTCCATAGAAAATTGAAGCGCGCGTTGTCAAAATTTCACTTGTTTTGATTTAATGTCTTACTTTTTATGATGTATATAATTAATAAGTTACCACATGATTTCTCGTGTAATCTGGAATAAATATAAGCAATTGTTCAGACTACAAATTGCAGTCGAAATAATGTGATTGCCTATGCTAACCTTACCAAATTTATTGCAGTACCCGAATATCATATTGTACATCCTATTCAAGTCGACGACGAGGGTGCCTTTGTGTCTCATGAACTGACATTTCCACGAATACGTATGCGTCGAGCTGCCGACACTACACACGAAGACGAAGTACACTACAAAGTTTCCGCTTTTGGGAATGACTTTCACCTTCATTTAAAACGAAACAAGAGACTTCTGGCGCCAAATTTCAAAGTTGAGGTTTTAGGAAAGAATGGAAACGTTATGAAAAGACATGCAATGGAAAATTGTCATTACGTTGGGAATTTGAAGGACAGGTCAATATCAAAGGTTGCAATAAGCAATTGTCAAGGACTGGTAAGTTAACATTTAAATTAATCGATAAAAGAATAATGCCGGTGAGATGGAATGACGCCAAAAAAGAGACTAAACGCAGCGAGTAGAGGCTATTACATGTCTGAGTGAAGAATCTAGAAGTTTTAGTGGCATAGACGGCATTGTCATCTAATTTTTCTTACCAGTAGCCAATAAAACTTCACACACAATTTTGCTTAGAAGACACGATGGGGCTTTTTAGAGTTTCAGTTTTTCGTTTAATGAAACCAGGAATGACCCGTGTGTTGATCGATCTCCCCGCCTTCAATATTCAGCGTTCAAGGACTGCGCTAACAAGGCGATTTTTGAGCGCCTCATAAGTGACAATAAGTGGGAAAAAATCTGCAGATGATTCATTTTATATCACATATGCATAAACTAACTTTTATTCTTTGGAAGAATCAAAATCATACAGGACATTTAGCCAAAAAACAAGTCTTAGAAAATGGTCACTGAAAGTAGGGTTATCAGTTCTTCCCTTTTAATTTGAGTTCCGCCTTCACGGTGACAGTTTCTCGTCATAAAATAATGAAATTTTGAAATTGTTGTCATAGACGAAAGGCCAGTTTGGAAATGTAACAGATTTAAATGATAAACCTTCCCCCCCCCCCCCCCCCCCTTCTTCCTTTAAAAAGCAAAGAAAGTAAACTTAATTGTTTACTGACATTTATTGATTACTCTTCTTTCTCCAGAGTGGCCTCATCCATACAGAGGATGAGGCGTATTTTATGGAGCCACTTCCAGTTCACTTACATGACAAAGTAACTACAAAGGGAAGAAGTAAACCGCATATAATTTACAGAAGATCTATCACTTTGGATAATAAACGGGAAATTCATGTTGCTAGAGAAAGAAGAGAAATCCATACTTGTGGGACTGAAGGTAAAAGGGGGCTTAATTATTCTAGTTGCACTGTTCAAGATCCTTGGGATTTTGATGTATATCCGTATATGTGGGTAATCGTAAAGGCATAGGTAATTCTCGGTTTTCACATGATGTCACGACCGCCATGTTGGTGCCCCTAAACAAAGAAAAGGCGGCCATGTTGGTGCTCGACCAAATCCTCCGGGAATTGAACTCTATTATTATGCAAACGCTTCCTTTTGTTTTCGTTGAAAAACATGCCTGTTGATCACGTGAGTGAAAACCAACAATTGGCTCCGTACTCAGGAAAAAGCCCTCCTTGATTGACCAATCAAAATTGAGTATTTTGTCCTTTATAGTATTAGTTTAAAATACGATTTAGGCAAAACGTTCCCGCGTGTCGAAAGCAGACGTTGTCAAATTGAGGAGAATTACCAAAAGTGGGTTTTAAATTTCTTGTGTTTGCGTCATACATATTGTTTTTGTTGAACTTTTATTGACTTCTTTCCGTATATTTTCTTGTCATCAAGTTAACGTCCTTCCTGCTTATCAAGCCAAAGTCCTTACTCAGCTGGACATAATACAAGGGCGGCTGAATTCATGTTATACCAGACATGAGTTCAAAGAACACTACTTTATGTTCTTCGGCCTGCTGTTTCATTTTATTTTCGCTTCACCATGGCGGTGGGGATGGCAAAACAATTACAATATGCCTCAACTTATAGTGTGCGGGTTCTTTAACGTCCAACATAGTTCAGAACAAGGGTTGCGAGAAGGGACCTACGGTTTGTTGTCCTTATCCCAAGGTGAACTTATGACAGAGATGACACTTTATCCTCTATTTTTTATAACATAACTGCACATAGTATGCATCATCTGATTGGTCAATCCACTTTTCAAGCCTATGTTTTATCAAGCTTTAAATTCCCAGGTGGATCAGTGACCCAACATTAAGTTTCATTTCCATAATGGCGGACTTTTAGCGAACTTTGGTGTAATATTGGCCTTTAAAGAGCTACTGCCAGAGAATATAAATGTCACAGAAAACACAGAGGAAAGCAGAAAAAACAGCGGTAAAAGAAATGTAAAAACGAACAAAATTAGGAGATTTGCCGAGGTGGAAGAAAACAAGAACTAGACCACGCAGGCAAAAAGAAAAAAAAAAACATTCTGGCCAAAAAATGAGCTGTTTCTGTATTTACACGTTAGATATAATGATGAAAGAAATTAGCGAAAAAGCCGACGCATATATATCGCACATACACAAGCCACTCGATACGAGCAACAGTCATAACTCTCTGGTCTGACGCTGGATTGACAGATCGAGAAATTATGGCGAAGGCTGCGAAGCTACCATCACCAGCCATCAGTGCAGCAGCTCAGAAGGTGCAGCGATGTATTATCAATGGCCCTACGAGATGATGAGGGAGTCCAGCACTCAGCAAGTAGCCAATTTCAGGGTCAACCAAATCCAGTTATAAACTCCAAAACGATGTCTTCAACGGCCATCACTTGCAGCCACTCGTTTACTTCTTGTTCCATTCGCATTGTCTATAACTACTTTTCACCAGTAAATATTTACGATTGACCATTCGACAGTTGCCTTTCCTCTGTTTAAAGAATCCCTTTGATAAAAATGAGCCTTCGGCTCGTGATTTAAAGGCTTTTCTGGAGTTTTCGTAACATCCCGCGTGGTTTTATCGCGTTATAAAACCCAGGGAAATTTAATCTATTGCTTAATTAAGTCCAGGAGTGTTAGTCCAGTCGGGATTCGAGCTCGCGACCTCCCGAGAGTTAATAGAAGCTCTAGATTCCAGGACGAAAACGACTATGAGTACGAGATTTTTTAATAGAACAACACTGAGCGCGTGGAAACCAGTGTCATTTTGGCGGGAAGAACGTGATACTGTCGTCATTTTAGTACGAGGTTTTTCAAAAATGTCGTCTTGTCAAAACAAGTCAACAACATGGTATTAGTTTTTGCATTTTTCGATCAGCAAGAAGGCTCAGTTACCAACAATAAGAATAACTGAGCAACCTATACTGCTAACAAAGAGTAAGATTAATCGTCCGGGTTATAAATTTTCTAAGTATATATTTGCTAAAAACGGGAAGTCAAATTCGTACTCGTACTCGTTCTCGTCCTCGTCCTCGTCCTAGAAACTAAGGTATGATACACAAACAACTGAACCAACCGGTAGCTGATATCTTATAGCGCTGTACATGTGAAAATGATTTGTTTTCCGTTTCCGACACTGTAAATAGAATGATCAAGGTAATCTCTCGGTTTCAAGTCTAAGTTCGATCATGCCCTTCTTGTTTCTTTACTTCTCTTTAAGGGGGATAAGTTGCAATCTTTTGAAGCCGGGTTGCTGACCAAATGAGCAAACCTTTCCTTTTTGGCCATTACGTGGGTATTGTAAAATACGAGGCCGCTTGCATGACTTACGCAACCACGAAAAGTTGGAAAACCTGATAGAATAATAACATGAGTCAACATGTTCTGAAACATCCAGTTTCTTTCTTCGTTATTTGTTTCTGTAGACGATCCCAGGATTCGCATTTCACGTTCATTAAATGACACGGACTTGCCGAAACGACAAGGACCAGCTGGGCCTGGGGAAGAAAAGTATATCGAGACCTTGGTAGTTGTAGATCCGAAAATGGCGAATTTTCATGGAGAGGATGCTGTCAAACAATACGCACTGTCAGCGTGTAACATAGTACGTATATGATACAAGCTATAATTACGTCAAAGATATTAGAGAAATTTAGCATATCGTTTACGGCAAACGGCAAACGGCAAACGGCAAACGTCAGGATACAATTTGCGTTTTGCCAAAAATAAAAAAAACTTGTCTGGTTTTATCGCATTTCTTGTCTGTTATCTACAGATATCGAGCGAGCAACTTCTAAAAAGGGGGAGACAAGTTAAGCAAAGAAAGTTTTCGTTATTTTGAAACAAGCCATTTATGTCCAGACATTCACCTAATTAGATGCACGCCCAATGTTGACATCCAACACGAACAGTGTCCCTTTAAAGTCTAAACCTTTGCTATCTATTTCTAACAATAAGGTAAGACTTAAGGTTAGCGTAATTTTTAGCTTAGGGCTAATGAAGCTGCATGTTTATAGTTACTTCAGGAGCAAAATTTGGAGTTCACGTTGTGACGTCAATTGTCCGAGTGTTTACCGAGACACGATCGATGTTGAAGTTGGGGAGAAAAAACAAGGGGACACCGTGACGCTTATTGAAATCCAGGTGCATCTAATTTGGGGCATTTCTGGACATATGTGTACATTTTACGAACCTGTGGCTGGCCTCAATGAGTGGAAAATCGGTCTCTTCTTTGTATAAGCCCTTCCTAAACAAAGAAGGCATGGGCATGATCCAATAAAGTACTGATTAAAGCAAAGCTCCTCGCGCGCGGGTAAGCACGTGCGCGAGATCGGAGCTCCATAGACCGTGTTCATAAATGGCGGCTAAGTAATTATTCTTTTGTCTTTATGCTAATTATACTAACTAGCCTCGTAAACACGAGCAAAATTCAAAAGAACTTTTGTTCCAAAGTGAGGCTAGTTAGGATGATTAGCACAAAGACAAAAGAATAATTTCTTGACGCCATTTATGAATATGGTCTATAGCAAAGAAAATTGGGTAAGCCATCTATCCGAGAAATTCTGGTTGTGACGTCAGCGTAGCCCGTACACTCTTTGCGGGGGAGGGAAGGGAATCAGGTGTCAGCCCTTCGGGGAAGGGGTATGTTATATTTTCTAGGAGGGAAATTTGCAACCCGCGTTTTTCTTGGAGAGAAATCGCGCAAGAAATGGTGTGGAAATTGTCGTCGTGTTCAAAAACTTGTTTACTTTAGGAACTTGTTTTCATAAGTATTTCATACTATTAGTGACGAGCAACGGGATACATAGCAGGAAAGAGTGCGAGAGATGAGGCAACGAAATTTCAGAAATTTAAGCGAAGAAAGCCTCGAGAGAAGCCGAGGAAGGAGAAGAAGAGAAAATTTCAACGAAGAACACTGTTAAAAGCTGCGAGAAATAGGGCGAGAGACAAAACACATTTACAACGGCTAGCTTTTGGGTAACGTTTTCCTTCTTAATGCTCACAACATTTTGTAAAACTCGCTAAAAAAGACGAAGAAGGTCTGAAAACGTTTGCAATTCCGTCTTCACAAAGATTTGGGCATATTTCAACAATCATACACCACTTCGCCATAAAGGAGGGTATGACGTCCGTAAATTCGAATAATAAATCTTCTCATGTTGCTTCTAATTTCGCGGCAATTTGCCGTGTTGATTTTAGAAGAGTTTTTATGGAATCTTAAAAATTCGTTTATGGTCGTTGTAGTCTGAAATAATTTCAGTATAAATATCTTTTAAAAGACACCATCACTGCGGAAATCTGTACATTTTTAGCGGCGCTACAGCAGTTCAAAGTCGGCCAAAATCCCATACATTTGCTGCAAATTTAGCCGTGTTTGCCCGCCAACCGAGATGGCGCCAACAACCGTGGAAGGGTCCATTGACGACTTTTCTTTCTTGTCTATTTTGTCAGATATATTATAACCGAACTCTCGACGCCGTATAAATTTATATTGGATTGCAGTAAGCTTACATTTATCTGCAACGAATGCACTTGTAAGCAATGTTTGCGACAGTTTAGGTTCTTTTTAACCAAATAAGACTTTGAAAAGCGGTTTGATAGTTACGCTCGAACCTGCGATTTTCGGCAAAATCTCCAATTATAGCGATTGATTTATAACAATCGTTTGTCTTGTTTGTCATGGGGTTTATTTTTTGTGGCCGGTTACGGTAGGCCGTTGCTCATTTTGGAACTGAATTCATCATTACTGTGGCGAATTTCCACACTAAATTAATATCTTTCGATTTATAGGCTTTTTGTGTGAAATGGATGTCCAGTCGTGAGCTGCTTTGTTTGACTGTGAAATTACAGTCAAGTAAGAGAATATACTCACCCTGTGAGCAGAGGCTCTCTAAAACTCGACAGAGAGCGAGAAAGAGAGGCTCTGCAGAAATCGTGCCGCATCCCAAGTTTCTGGCCTAGTCACTCCGGTCAAACCAATTTAGGCAGCGCGCGCATCATATTTTTGACAAGACGAAGGTCAAAACCGAGCCTTCGGTACGAAAATCAGTATGGCGTCTAGGAGTGCGTGGGTTTGAAGCAACGGCTTGCGCATACTCAATAAAGACTTAATACGATTCTGCAGAGTCCTTTCTTTCTCGTTGAGTTAAGAATTGCTCTGCAGGGTGCAAATTACTACGCTTTAGCTTGACTTTTTAATTAGTAAGATCTTTGCTGTTGTTCTAAACTGAGGAGAGTTGGAAAATGTTGAGAAAGAGATTACTGCAATTTCAGTTTTAGTTGTTGATTAAAATTGCTGGTTATTGTTTGCAAGGTTTGTCTGTTTACTGCTGTCAGCTCAGAGGTGTTTGATCACTTAAAACTGTATACACTGATGACGATTAATTTTGTACTTTATGCAGAATTGTAATTATTTCCATATACACTATATTGCTTCCTGGGGCTGGAAACGCGAGCTCCGCATCCAGGCTTGGGTAAATCTATATATTAAAAATTAACGTTAGTAAAGTTTCGATTGATGCACTATTAAGTTGGCGGTATGAGGCAAATCAAACGTTGCGCTTTTAGAGGAAAGGGAAAAGCCGCAGTAACCAGGGAAAAACTACACGGAGCTCAATGGAGAAGGCCAAGTGTTTTCACCGCTACACCAGACTTTGCTAATACGTTAACACCCTACCTCTCAGCCTACGAAAAGTGAGAGGAAAGGGACTCTTAATATGTCACAAAAATTGTCTTTTTAAACATATATATATAAGCCTTAACTAAAGCGAAATCATGTATTTATTGTCTTAGGCCTCCAATCTTCTTCGAGACGGCAGCGTGGGAGAAAATCCGATGAACTTTGTTGTCAGCAGGATGCAGATTCTAACAACGCCACAGGTAAAGCTATATTTTACCCTTACAAGTTGACGAGGCTTGATGCTTAGGACGCTTGATTTGAATGCGATTGCCCCGGGTTCAAAATCCGCTCTTAATATTAGTGGGACATCTTCACGGTAGAATGGAATTCAGTTCTTAACGCTATTACGTTCATTTAAATTGTTTAAATCTCTAAAGGGCTACTCCTTACCAATTCATTTTTTGTACCTTTCCTGAAGAAGTTAATGCTTTTCCCATGATTCACGGCATATGGCGAAGCTCACTCTCTTGTAATGCGAAGATATATCCGACTCCTTACTCTCCCATAGGCCATTTGAGTAACGTTGTTTTACTAATATGACCAGAATTTTCACCATTAAAATTCACCTTAGCTTAAAATCCACAGCAGTGATAAAATTGCTTATTTTTTTGTAAAAGGCGACGTTTTCAACTTATTTTCACTTTATTACCCAAAGCAGAATGTTATTTTTTTTTTCAAACTGATTTCTTGTTAAAGGAGAACTGAAGATAAAAATGGGATATATTTTCCTACGCCAAATTTGTAGTACCTGACTTAGTTAAAGGAAATATTCGAGTATTGGAAGGGTTCCTTACATTTTGACGTCTTTATGAAGCCAGAAAGATCCGTATTGATCACTCAATGGACGTCCACCATTTTGGCTGTACTATAGAAGGCTTGGGCGTTAAGCGTGACGTCATTTCGCACACTTGCTTATTAAACGCGGTAATGAACTTGAAAAATGGTTCAGTGCGTTATTGTGGGCTATTCTAATAGAACTCTCAGACATCAAAAGAGTTATAAGTTTTCATCGTTTCCCTGTTTAAAATGAAGTCCTTCGTTCCAAATTTGGAAGGAAAAACTTGCCAAATATCCAGCACTGTCACATCTGTTCGGATCAATCGAACCCTCCTGTTTTGAAGGTGTCTTGGCCAAGGCAGTCAATGCGACAGTTGCATGTAATTAATGAAATGTTGACTCCATCGATTCCATTTATACCCAATGAGGCGGGAGATTTCAGTGGCAAACCAGGCGCCGGAGAAATGAACCGAAAAGTTGTTTTTGCAAGCAACTGGGACACGTCATTTCGTGAATGGCATTCGCCCTTCAAGCTGGGTTTTGTAAACTCGGCAACGATCACAAAGATGTTTAATTTAAGTTTGAAAATTCGCAAAACTACGAACAGAGTTATGTGTTTACACACATGTCGTTCATTTCTTGCAGCGCTCACAATCCACGTGCTTCACTCAGACCCACGAGGACAGTTTGTAGCACTTCTCTTTGCAAACACACGGTTGAAAAGCTAGAATGCGGTGGTACACAACAAATAGCTTGATCTGCAGGCACATCTAAGTTTAATAGATATAACGTTATATGTCACGAGATCTGTTAGTTAAGAGCTATGAGCATCACCAAGGATTTCGGGCAAATTCAAGGTCTTTCAAATGAAAAAGGGTTTTTCCTGTTTTTTTTAGGTAAAGGACATTATATTTCGACAATAATAAGGCACGCAAAAACAATTATCTTCCAGCCTTCAGTTCTCCTTTAAGACTTTTCTACTACCCTGGGGAGAAAGAGGCAATTTTTAACATCTGTTTAACCGGAAATAGGAGCCACTCAAACCATTCTTTTCTTCCTCCAACCTCGTTCCCAGGGTCAGTCATCTTTTCTTTATGAGGCATCCTCTGGGAATGAGGTTGAGTTACCTCACTCTGCAAATAACCTGTTACCCCAGATCACATCTTAATAATAAAAATAATAATAATAATAATAATAATAATAATAATAATAATAATAATGATAATGATATAATAATAATAATAGCAACTTTATTCATTTAATTCAATGAATTTATTTTCATTGAATTAGATGAATAAAGTTGCTATTATTAATATTATCATTATTATTATTATTATTGTTATTATTATTATTATTATTATTATTATTATTATTATTATTATTATTATTTTTATTCTTATTCTTATTCTTTCAGTCTGGACTGGTGATTAACCACCACGCTAGCAATACACTTGAGAGTTTTGGCAGATGGGCTGAGCGAAACAATAACCCATTGGACAATGATGAAAACCATTACGACTATGCTGCATTATTTACAAGGTACACTAAGAATAGCATTAAATATCTACTTGCTATATTTTTTGTTCAGATGTGATATTTCACGGACACTAAACATAACTTATTTTGTTTTATTTATATTCAACTTATTATAGAGCAGTTTTATTTAAAGCTTTAAAGCTCCGGCCTTCTTTTTATTTTCACCATGTTTTTGCCATTACTTCCTTTTTGTCCCCTACCTTATTTACTGAATCAAAAACGGTCTTTTCTGTGTGTGGCATTAATAATTAATTTGTTTATTTTATAGGTACAACATTTGCAAGGACAAGAATCAGCCATGTGAGACTTTAGGTAATATTTAAAAAACTCATTAATAATTCATGAGCCCAACAGCCTATCAAAACACCGATAAAAAGTCACGTGTTTTATCGGGTCTAAAAACACCCGGCTACGCCTCGTATTTTTAAACCCCGATTAAACACTGCTGCTCGTTTTTTAAACATTACATTAAGTTGTATACGTCGGAAGTTCATCCTTGGTTGAGAACACTTAGTTTTAAAAAAGCCATTTTTTGACCAAATCATGATCAATAAATTTGAAAATTTAAATACATCACAACGTTGCTTTCAGATTTGCAAACTCGTGTTTTGCATACACAATAAACTGCGTTTACACGCTGAAGCCCGATTCACACGGTACCGGACAAATTTTCCACCGGTTGAAAATTTGTGCGTTTAGATGTTCCGTTCACACAGAACCACGCTAAATATACGAAAATTTAGACGCCTAGCCGTTCAAAAATTTGAATGCCCAAATCGGGTACGAATTTTTAGCCTGTACGGTCGAAAACTTCACCAGCGCGCTGTGAACACCTTGACCGTCTAGATTTGTTCACGGCAAAGGCGTGGTTGCATGGATACGTGGCAGCTCAGCTACTATAGTTAGGCTTTCTCTTTCTTGACGCCATTTTGGATTTCCTAAAGTAGCGCTCTGCGCATGAACAAATGGTAAAACCACTGACAAAGGTTAAACTTTAACCCGGTTCGTCCGTTCCGTGTAAACAGAGCGGAAAGATTGCACGGTTTCGTGCGAACAAAATAGTCGGTCAAATTTCTCAACCAGTAGAAAATTCGTCCGGTACCGTGTAAATCGGGCCTGAAATTTTTAAGTTATGGAGTGAATGACGTCACTTTTGCCTAAAATCTGACCCTCTGAGGTCCAGTTGGTCAGTTTTGAACGTGAGTAGTGGCAGAACGTGAAATCCAAAAGTTACACTCAAAGTAAGCAGCGTTTGGATAAAAGTTAAAGCTCAAAATTTTGCCAGGCAGGTGTTGAACAAACACACTTTCAAAATCTGAAGAAGAAAAGGAAGTTATTTTTTTTTTATCATAGTAATTTTAGCTCAAGGAATCCAAAATTCTGCCAAAGATAAGAATGCATCAACTTGAGAAATCCGAAAGCCACTGAGGTGGAATGCTGAAGCCAAGACTCCCTCCAGTTACTTTACGTAGAACGGTATGGCATTTACTTCTTTTAACTGATCAAACAGGTCTTACCAGAACTCGTGGAATGTGCATCTTTCCTAACTCTGCAAGTATTGGTGAAGATAATGGCTTGATGCTTGGAATGACGCTTGCGCACGAGACCGGACACACGTAAGTTCTGTGATTGTTACAAAAAGTTGTTCCATTGTAGTAATTAGAATAGTGTTGTATCATTTTGCACTCTTTTTGTCCATATTTAAGTAATCTTTGCGTTTTCTCTCAAGCCTTGGAATGAACCACGACAGAGCAGAATGTCCCGATGGAATAAATATAATGTCATCTTACCCGCCCGGAAAGAAATCAGCTTTTAAATGGTCGCCTTGCAGTAAAAATTATCTAAAGCAATTCCTCAGGTAAGTTATAAACGTCATTTTGTGATTTTCGTGTGATTTCGAAGCCACGGAAGAAACGATTCGTCGGTGGTCGTAGCGGGATTCGAACTTGGTGCACCCCGAATGCGTAACCTGGTCCCAGAGGTTTTTCGTGAGCGGCGAAAACGAGTCGCAAAGCGGTGAGAAAGAAAAAAATCTCTGGTTACCTTGGACGTGAATCTTACTTTCATGCAGACCCCAGGGTCAGGATCTGACCCTCAGGCTCGGATTGGTTGATATTCTTACAAACACACAAATCAATATGATTGGTTCGTTTGATTGGTAATACCTAGGAAACGCGTAATTGCTAAGTTGCCATTGGTCCCTTTTGGAATTATCAATTTGACGCGTTTCACAGATTGCGTCTGCATGAAAGTGAGATTCGAGTCCAAGGTAACCAGAGCTTTTTCTCTCTCTAGCGGCTCAAGAAAAACCTCTGGGACCAGGCTACCGAATGCAAATCCAATTATTGGGCTGCCTTCAGTTGATCATTGTGATCCTTTTGTGTCATGTAATTGCCTCTCAGCTCAGAGGATTCTCGCTGCTTGGATGATAATCCCACCAAAAAGAATGTGATTGAAACCAGGACGCTGGACACACCCGGACGATTGTATGACACGGACGAGCAATGCCAGCTTGCTTACGGACAGAGTGCTAGATTCTGTGGAGGGGACAAGTTTCTTGAAGTAAGTTAAAATTGAAATCATGCAATCAATGACAACCGAGGAGAACTGAGATCAAAATGAGTGATTATTTCCTTGTAAACCATTGAGTTACCCATGATAACATACCACATGCCGCCTATGGTTTTGATTAAGTTACATATAATTGATTCTTTTTGAGCTATCATTGTCTAATCTGAGAAAAACACTGGAAAAGTTTCGCAACAATTTTGGCAAGAATTTTCGGCAACAATTGGTGTTGAATCAAGACTTATGCCTTTAGCCTAGGGATCGATAGATCGCAATGTACTTCCTTGTGATGCAATCGTAACGAAGGCATTAAAAGGCCTTTGTGATCATGAAACGTTTGAAGCCGCTATGTTATAATTAGCGGAGCACAAGAGACTATAAAGTCATTGAAAATATTGGTCGCCATTTACAGCAGGTTTGCGTGAAACTCTGGTGTGAGGTACCAGGCGGAAGCGGAAATTGCAAGACTTCCGAAGTACCTGCCGCTGATGGCACACCTTGCGGAAATAACAAGGTATGTATTCTTCTTGAATCTTCTTTCGTTGGAGTCTGACAGTGGGAGTCTGGGTAATAGATAACCATTTGGATTGAAGAATGAGGAACTTTTGATTTCAAAATCCTATGTTGGCCCCTGTCATGATGCCTGGTGGCAGTTGATTGAGCACCGGGCTACTATGCGGAAGGCCGTGAGTTCGACTTCTGTCGGACCAACACTCAGGGACTTTAAATAACTGAGTAGAAAGTGCTACCTTTGCAATTAGGCTGATTTAGCAACAGAACGGGAACGTCAGTGGCGACGGCGCGCGCAGAAAAAAACACCAATGAGAATTCAGAATAGAATAGACTTCCACTCTTTTCTTCTCTATTCTAAATTCTCATTGGTAGTTTTGCTGCGCGCGACGTCGCCACTGACGTTCCCGTTCTGTTGCTAAATCAGCCTATTACATCTGCAAATGGTTAGAATCTCTAGTCTTCTCGGAAAACCCTTCAATGTTTATAAACCTGTGAGATGTAAGTACCTACACATTATTCGCAAAGAGTAGGGTATGGAGTTCCCGGTGTTGTGGTTTATCATCTGTGATGTATCACCGTTGGAAGGTAAATGTTTGGAGGTACTAGCTACATCAAGCTACTCTAAAATCCGGGGTAAATAAAGATATGATGAAGATGATGATGATCGTGGACAACGTTCTTTTATAGTGGTGCAGACAAGGACAGTGTATCCAGCTTGGTACTGAAGGACCTGATGCTGTTGATGGAGCTTGGTCTGCTTGGTCCACCAAGTACTCTGATTGCAGCCGGACCTGTGGGGGAGGGGTACAGTACAGAGAACGAAGATGCAACACACCACGGTACGTACTCTGTTTTCTTCTTGAATTCACTGCAAGGTGAAAAGAGACCTCTGCTAGCAGGGAAGCATTTCACCAAAAATCAAAGAAAAATCTTTTTATCTTAGGTCTTTTTTGACCTGTTATCTTTAGAGTTCGAGGCACCGAGAAAGAGAGACAGGATAGAATAGAAGAATATTCTTGTTAATATGACAAGCAGAAGCCTGCTGTTTGGCGTTTCAGCTCATATACTAGATCATATACCTTAGTTTGACCTTATATGGCAAATGATTGCGCTTAGCGTTGCAAAGCTAAAATTATTTTCACCGAAAAGCGAAATTTCTCTCTGAATAAAGCAAAAAAAAACTTTTTTGTGGAAATTTTGTATCAGTTCCAACGTAGAAGTACGCGAAAAGATAGGAAATGTTTTTGCGATGAGCCTGCGTCTGTCTGACCACAAGGTATTACTACCGCGCGGAGGATAATACGTGTTCCCGAGTCTTCAGGAAACTGAGGAAAAAGACGGTTCAGCTGTTTACTTTAAAATCTTATTGCTCATCAATAATTGCCTAAATATCTTTCCTAGCTTTGTACATTTTAAAATACTAAACATTTCCTAACTACATTTAACGATGCATGTATGTGAAGTCCGGCCTGTTCAGAGGAGGAATCCTTTTCTAAGGCCTCCGAAATTGGATTTCTTCTTGTTCGCTGTTGGCTTTGTCCGCAGCTCTTGTTTCTGAGCCGGCGCAGTAGAGTTGTCCACTACCTTTCCTTCTGCAGGAGTGTCTGCAGGGGCTTGGTTGTTCTCTTTCAAAGGGACAACTTTCATCGTGTCAACCTTTGCGACGGTTGCGTTATTTTCATCGCTTTTTGCGTCTTTGGTTGAATCCGGCACAACTTTATCATTCTCTGCATCGTTTTTATTTTGCTCCGCCTCATTAACATTCTGCAAAAATAAAGTTTCAGATGAGTTTTGGGCGAAACAACTCGAAAAAGGCAAGAAGATTGTTATATTTCATTCCTCTGGTAATTTTTATGAGCTTGTGATTCATCTTTACCTGCATTAAACAGGCGTTTTCCTTTTCGCCATCTTTACTGACAAATTTCCTGTAAAGATAATATCCAGCACCTGCGGCCATACCTAGGCCAACACAAGCTACAAAAATAGCCTTAAATTTTCTCATTGTTGCTTTTGTAAACACTGCGTGAAGAAAATCAACACTTTCAATCAAATGTAAGCTGATCGTACCTTAAACAAGAATAGTTGAACGTCATCAATGCGCTTTGTTTCGTAATGTTGACGTCACTACTTGAATGTAATTAGCCTCTTATCCAGGTTACGTTGAGGCGCCTCGATTTGATGGAGTCTTGTTAACCCCTTTACCTTGAGAATTCTTTACTTGATTCAAGTTTTCGAGCAGAATATTAGGATAAAAATCTTTGAAAAAAATATCAGCGCAATAAAATGTTCATCCTGATGTAGCTTTTAAAGGTTATTTTCTTAAATACAATTTCTTTGTTTAGAAACTACAATTGTAGATAGAAAGTAGGCATGCGCACACAACTATCTGCAATCTCACGCCTAGCCGTATCGTAGGTAGTTTGTTAATTATTTTGTGGCCAAACAGAGAGCAACAAACGCTTCAAAAGTTCTTACTGAGTAGAGTGTTCACCAATCAGTCTTGCGTTAATTGAAAATGGTTTGATGAGAAATAGACAAGTAACAGCAAAGGTCACTAATAATGTTTACACCTATCCATGCAATCGGCTCCTGAGTATTTACAACGTTTTGTTATTTCTCGTCGAGCAGTATGTAATCTGAGAGATCAAGCAGAGGACAAACTCACGCGAACTATTTAAAGGGAGTTTTAGCTTTGGTCGGGTCCTTCTGAAGGCTTGGCGATTTCCTCCACTCTCTCAAGTCAGGTCTTTTTGTTTCTGGGGCCCGTTTATCGAAAGTCCCGAAAACGTTTCGGGCCCGAAAAACCATTTGTGTAACTGCCAACCGCTTGTTTTGGAAAGCCGATCTTTTAACATGTTTTCAAGGAAACAAATTACTGTGACGTTTGACGACTTAAACCCTCTTCATTCTGAGATACAAAGGGAATTGTGACACCCGAAAATAGCCCGTTAGGTTCCGGGACTTCCGAGAAATGGGCCCCTGGAGCGAGGCCTCCTTTTTCCGAAACAGCGTCGGGAAGGTAATCGAGCCTAATTCGTCTGCGGACTATCCTGCCTCAAAATGTAAGAAATGCGGATTCCTTGGGGAAATTCAAATGACTTATACGCAAAACTATACCATCATGCGAAAAAACCTTGTTTTTAGCTTGGACTGAAGATTTACTGTGTAATGAGGATCACCAATTTAACCTATAGGTAAAAACGGATCAACCTGAGAACGAACGGGTTTTACCTGCGACATCTATAAAGCGACAATTGTTTCAATTGTCCTGTCGAGTGCCAGGACCACTCAGTTTTCTCATTCGTACCAACCTACTTGTAGGATTCTTTATGCCTACTGTACAACATGATCAAGACGTGATAATCGCGAAATACTTACCATAGCGCACAGCTATGTTTTGGAATTAACTCATTAGTGTGTAATGTGCAGGAGACGCTTCCTACTTGAGTGGTTGGGTATTCTGTGTGTTCGTGGTTTGCCTGTGGATGTTCCAAGCGCGAGAAATCGAGAAAAGAGGTTGTCGTTGGGTTCCAAATTTGCGCGTCACAGTAGCATCCAGCATGCCGAACGTTTGTTTTGCGCCGTTTTGAAACGTCACAATAACATCCAGCATGCCGATTAATCATTCGGTAAAATTCGGGAAAAATCGGAACTGTGATTAAATGGCCAAATGAGTTACATAATTGTCATTTAAAAAAATATAAATTATTATCCTTGATTCCATAGAAATGTTTGGTAGAATATCGAATAAACAATGATATGTTATTTGTTGACGCAGATGTCAGGGTATCTTGGAGATATAATGGTATAAATTCTCCTTTTAGCCCTAAGAATGGCGGCAAAAGATGCGAAGGCGAGGAAAGGGACTACAAGTTGTGCAACACAGAGGTATGCCAAACACTAAATATATGTTACTGACTGAGCTTGCTCGGTGGAGACAGTTGGGGATTGTTCCAATTTGTTTTTGCACTGTTATGGTGAGTCCCACATACTTGGTCAATTTGCCCCCTCCAAAAACTTGAGAGATTTACACAAGTGTGGAATTGTGGGATGTTTCAGAACGACAAACGAGTGCAAATCCAGAAAAAAATGCTGATATAAGGACTCTTGGTGCCGGTATTTTCCAAGGAAATGCTAATATGCCCTCTCCAAAAAAGTGGGAGACTGGTGAGAGTTTGGCATGGTGGATTGTTATTGTTATTGCCTGGCAAATTAAATCTTTTCGTCGAAGTCTAAAGATGTAAACACAGCGCTAGTGCAGCATTTATTAAATTGCAATAGTAAAATGTGATATCTAGTAAAACTTTAAACTTCAATTTTGCTACCTTTCTCATTGCTAATCAGTAATGAACATTTAATCCATGATTGATATCTCACCAGGCTTGTTCCAAAGACTTGACGGGTTTCAGAAATTCACAGTGCCAAATGAAGAATTCACAGCTCTTCAATGATCAATATTACGAGTGGGAGTGGAAACCATCAACCCTAAGTAAGCTGCAAGGACTCGTTTCATTTAAATTAGGCTACCAAAACAAGTTTTTCATGTTTCCAGTGAGCGGAAAACAACTAGAACGATTGTTTTGCAAATAAATATATTCGGATAAATTGAAGAGTTGACCATTGTTCTACACGACAGTATCTATGTCAAGAGGTCATAATCCAGAAATTTCATTTTGATATTCGTTCATTGTCAAAAGGGAAATGAGATACGCATTACCTGCTCTCAGTTTGTGATATTCTGTTGCATGAGTTCTTCGGCTATACAGGAGCGCCGATTAATTGATTGACAGGCTGACTGACTGACTGACTGACTGACTGACTGACTGACTAACTGACAGATTGATTGATTGATTGATTGACTGATTGATTGATCTATCGATCGATCGGTTATTGATCGTCAGATCAATTGATTCATGAATCCGTTTGATTTTTACAGAAAACAAATGTGTTCTTGGATGTTTCATAAAAGGAACGGGATTAGGATTCGCCTTTGGAAATGTTGTCGACGGAACGGATTGTGAGAAAAATTCGGTTGACAAGTGCATTGAAGGACAATGTACGGTAAGAAGGTGTGGGTGTAACTTCAAAGTCTTTTCCTTTCATGTAACTTCTGATTATAGCTTGGTTTTTGGTTTATAACGTTAACGCGTACTTAACTTGGTAAAATCAAACTTAATGGAGACCGTCTCAGAGTAAACGATTTACAGATTACTTAATTGTGACGTGCCTATTGCTAAACGATAATGGGCTTTCCCTTTGATATTTTCTTTGCAACGTGACGCCTTCATGGCAGTTCCGTGCCAAACTTACAAGGATGCTTTTCGAGGCCAAATAACGCATTCTGGAATCCATTCGTGTAAACTCATGTTCGTCACTTTACCCAAGTAATTGCAGTATGATTTATTGCGCATGACTGTCTAAAATATGATCTACAGAAAGTTGGCTGTGATGGGGTCATTGGATCAAATGCAGTTGTTGACAGATGTGGTGTGTGCAATGGAGATGGAAGCACATGCTCACCAGGCACTAAGACGGAGGATGTGACAAAGCTAAACACCACCAGCACCAAGAAGGCGGTGACTCCAGGATCTGGAACTGTCAACCTCTTAACCAGCGCTCTGGATTGGCTGAAACGCATGGGATATGACGTAGATAGGCGTGGTCAAGTTGCATCTCCTGAAAGTGCCACCAAAGACGCAGAGAAGGATGACTTTTATTGGGCTGTTGTAAAATCTGGTTGCAGCGTATCCTGTGGGGGAGGTAAATATTTCTTTCTTTCCCTAAGTTGTATTAGTTTTGTTACCTTTGCTCTTCGATGTGCATTACCGCACATGTCCGCCTTCGAGGAGTTTCAGTAATTTTTCTCTGAGCCTAACAGCGTTCCAGGGCCACATACAAGCACTTTAAAGTAATATGACGCGTGTTTTTTGGTCATGATGTGGTCACTTAGGTTGAAGTTCAGTTCACATATGTTGTTTACCACCACGATGGTCAGTACTCACCTATTTTACAATAAGACTATTAAGCTTATTTGTCTTTGTGTTCGCTCAAGTGCCTGCTTACTTAGATAACAAGCTCGCCATTTAACAGGTTCAGAGGTCTCGTTTGCGGAGTGTCGCAGATCAGACGATGGTTCGCCAGTCAATGAAGAGAAATGCGACGCTGGTCAGAAACCTCCTCGGGCGACGGTGCACTGTAACTATCAGCCGTGTCCTCCTATGTAAGTGCATACAATAATAGTGAGGCAGTCTGGTAAGTTCTAGACGAGATCTGCGGACGCCTGAACTAGACTGGATCAGTGGACCTAGCTGTTCATGTGGAACAGGACCCCTCCTTAGAAATTACGAAGTGAACCAAATCAAAGCATTTCAAAACTCTCCTAAGACAAAAACGATTTAATGTAAACGTTTTAATTTCCAATTTTTGTTTCATTTTATTCTCTTGGTAAAGTAGTTAGGTAATTGATGCACGTTAGGCTAAATTTACGCGACCATGTAAATACGATACGATGTCGCACATAAAAAATAGCTTGATTAGAAAATTTGAATGCTCTTGGTAGTGGTTAATGTTAAGCCGGGAGGATGAAGGTAGTTGTCAACAGATATATGGGCTTCGGGGAAAATTCGATCTTGCCCAGGCGCAGCGAGACTGAAATCAGCACCGCATGGTCATCCTCAAAAATGAGCTAGCCCGCAATGCCTCCCTAGGAAACACAAATTATTAAGTGCCACGTGATCAATCTTCCATGAAATAAAAAGGGGTGAGATTGCTTACCCAGGATTTGAACTGTTAATACTTACCTTTGTTTCGAAGAAAGACCGTAAAAACAGTCATTCAATCGATAGACAAAATTCTTACCGTCGTCCGGGATTCGTTGACATTACAAGGGGGAACAAGCCTGTCGGGTGTAATTCCCCAACCGACAAATCCTAAGGCCTGAACTGTCTTCAACTTAATGTATCTCATTGAAAGATTGACCTTTTCTTCTTCTTATTCTACTTGTTGTTTTTCTTGTTCTTGTTCTTCGACTTTAGCTGGAAGCCTGAGGGGTGGGAAGACTGCTCTCACACTTGCAATGGTGGAAACAGAACTCGGGAAATCAAGTGCATGCAAGTTGCTGCTGATGGCATTGAGTATGACGTTGACCGCAGGCTTTGCACGGATCCTATGCCATCCGTAATTGAGTCGTGCAATAACGTTCCCTGTCCTGCTGAGTGGGTGGCTCAACCATTTGGACAGGTGATTATCCCGTGTTGTGATCAATGTTTTACAACATTCTCCTTTCCACATCCCATCGTTTTGTCTTTGCCGGCGGAGCCTTCGCACGAGAAAACGAAGGGCTCTGGAAACTTAACAAATTGATAATAGTTTTTATTTGTCTTGTCGGGAACGATCTCGAATGTGTTCTACACACGACCAAAGTATTCTCAGATTAGCAGAGGTCGGCCTTAACCCAGACTGGAATTTACTCACGACGCCTTGATTCATTTAAGTCCAGGAGCAAATGTAAAATTGGGCGGGAAAGTTGCCAGGATTCTCAAAAATAATCGATGTGCATGCTTAAGTTCATCTTTCAGCCCCACTTGAAAAGCGAGCACGATTGCATGGCATTTTTAAGCGTTTTCGGCTGACAATGTTTGTAAGTATTAATAATGCATTCGTAAGAAAGCCGGATTTAAGTTTAGCCCAGGCTGAAATTCGCCATGCAATCGGCCCGTAAGATGATGTGTTTCTGACCTGTCATCGACCATCAAGTATAATCATGACGATGATGATGATGATATATTTATCCGTCAAGGATCATTCTAAGGTTTTCTGCTTTTGGGTTTATTCCTTCTATGACATAAAAGTGTTCTACAAAATGTGGTCGTGGACTTCAGAAGCGAACCGTGAAATGCATGAAGGCTGATCATCGTGGGAACTTAATGGACATGGAAGACAGTCAGTGTGATTCATCACTGAAGCCTCCCATTAAAGAATATTGCAATGTACACAATCCCTGTCCTGGGGACGGTAAGTTTCCTTGTGTTTAATTTTATATTCAATAGAAAGTGTCGTGATAAATTTTCAAGTTTGTTAGTTGAAGAAAACAAGAAGCAGTTAACTGACACATTTGCTTTCATCGCCCACTTTCGAGTAAGTCTGCCAGGGGCATAACCAGGGGGGGTCCTGGGGTGCCCGTAACCCCTCTCCCTCCCCCCCTTTTGTGACAGTCAACAACATAATACAAACCATATCTGTGAGACTGGAACAGAGTAATTTACGTCACCTGCAACTTAGGGGGTATTTACATGAGACCGGGACGAACTCACGCCGGTATGAACTTGTACTGGTATGAAATTTTTGCAGCTGTTTACACGAAACCGGGACGAGATGCTTGGTACCTGGTTTCGGGATGAAACGACATGTTTTTTCTAATAAATATATGGCTGACCCAAAAGGATACAGGCTTGAAATTTCTGGACCCGGTTTGAGAATTTCTCGTCTCGATCCAACAACCGAGACGAAGTCAGACCGGTCTGAGTTCAGTTCATGGTCAGGCCGGTCTCATGTAGACGAATAAAAAGAAATGTATGGAGGTCTGAGTTTGTCCTGGTCTCATGTAAATACCCCCTTGCTTCATGTACTATCGATCTCAGACGTCTGTGGACAAGGACTTTTTTTCAGCCCACTTCACATACCGTTGATTTCAGTCTGCGGTTAAAACATTCAGATCACAAGATAACATTTTTCGTGGCTCTGCGGTTTCGAAAATACCGATCTCGTGACACTATTTTTTGTTGCTCTCCCCAAAAAGAAAAAACGCGAAACGATGTTAACGGCGAGTAAAACCGGTCGAAGCTATTACGGGTAACCCAGGAAAAGCCTTGTCTGAGGAAACAAGAAGAAAGTGAAAACTTTTCTTCAGGTTTTTTTCTTTTCTCGGCCGTGGGAAGAACGAAGGAATAGCGCCACGTGATCGCGAAGAGAAGCAACAAACTTAACCTATATACAGCGTCGAATCCGGGAATCGATCCCAGGCCACATTGGTGGAACAGACTTAACTGATTAGAGTGTAATGTGAAGTGCTAAGTTTCCACCCCATATGAACCATGTGAGCGTTAGGCCTACGGATGGAAATAGGCCCACACAAGGACAGAGAAAAACTCTGACCAGGGTGGGAATTGAACCCACGACCTTCGGGTTACGTCACCGCTGCTCTGTCGACTGAGCTACAACGGTCAGACGGGAGCAGGCCGTGGGAACTGAAGATCTTAAAGTCACGGCAATTAACATGTACAAGTACAAGGAAGGATTACGTTTTTGCAAACGTTGGCCGTTAGAGTGTAATGTGAAGTGCTAAGTTTCGATCCCATATGAACCATGAAAGGCGAGTGCTCTCACCTTTGCTCCATCCATGCTACATGCCATTATCGAAAAAATACATTCCTGCATCGATTTTATACTCTTCGTATCAGTTCACCCTCTATTTTATAATTTGAAAATAGGACACACAACAAATCTAAGACAATGTATGAATCGAAACTGAGATTTTTTGGTGACTCGTTGTTCTTCTAAATTTCAGATAATTGCGGTGGAAATTTCACTACGGACGTGGGGACATTTTCGTCTCCAAACTACCCAGCCGACTACCCTGATAACAAAGAATGTGTTACAGACATCACGGTTAACCCAAATAAAGTTGTCAAGCTGAACTTTCACAGGTAAATAATGACGGGCCTTGTCCAAGAGGGGAGCTAAACAAAAGACGAAATAATAGTTTGAGCCCAGGTGAGAATCATTAGGCAGACGCAGGAGCTGATGAAGAAGAGCGAACAACTGGTATCCCTGGTGTGAGTTATCGTTTTCTGAGGCCAAGTTATTTTTAGTTTGCCCAGTATTTCTTACCAAATTAATTTATGCGTGTGTGACGTAGTCGGAGACATACCACATTGATTGAATGGGTAGGAAATGGGGAGTTAGCATTCGATAAGACGGAGACATCCACGTCGACGAAAATGTTACTGTTACTTCAAAATATTGCATTAACAAAAAGTCTTTCGCGATTATTCAATCTCGTTCACGCGTACGATGTGAGCGAAGTATCTTAAAAATAAATTGGCACGCGAGGTTTCAAAGTAAATAATGAAAAGAATGAAAGGTACACATCCGTATGCTCATATCTGTCGCCAAAACCTCAAATTTGGTGATTTGACGTCGTTGTTATGCAGAGTACCGCAAAAATATGTGTTAAAATGCATGCCGCACGTGCAGCACGAGTGCTCTCACCACGGCGCCATCCCTGCACCCCTAAGAAAATAAAGAAAACAATCGTTAAAAAATAATGGTTTATTACGCCCTGCGCGTGAGCTGTACATTTTAGCACATTTCTTTGCCCGTTTTCGTCCTGACAATAGGGAGTTTAACCCTTTCACCGCCATAAATGCAAATTGACACTTATAGATTTTACTCGTCAATGGGGAAGCCGTTGGCGGTGAAAGAGTTAAGAAACCACGACGGACGAAAACGTGACTTCAAAATATAAGTTTGAGTATAGTTAATGCACGGAGATGGTTAGGAAACTGTTTTGTCTGTATTTGGCCTTGAACAAAACCACACCCTTTTTCGAGTAGGCAACCAATCAAATCTATCGATTAAATTATGCGCAACTAATTTGTGAACCCGTGCGAAGCGAAAACAAAAGATTGTGCACTGTCACGGTCAGTTCAACATCGATTACGACTACGTTATTCTTGCTTTTGAAGGTTTTAAGGTTTCATAACCACTCCCTCGATCGACTATGGTTTGAGCTATTCTAAGTATTCATGATTATTCCATCTTGTTTATATTATACAATATGCGCGAGGTGTCCTAGAAACTTAAGTGGATTGGTACGGACGGATTTGAAGTAAAGCTTGAGACTGAAGGTTCACTGTAGTTTGTCCACGTTGTCGCCAAAACCTTAAAATTGGTCATTTCACGTAGTAGTTTTGACGAGTACGGGAGAGAAATATTAAAAAATGCGTGCCGCACGTGCAGCACCATCATTTTGGTTCTTTTAACCAATAATATTACTTCTTTTTGGCGTTGTCGTTGCCGTAGCCGTCGTCGTTTCTTAATGATGATGAACCTTGGCCAGTTGTTCAAACGATGAATAGCGCTATTCGCCGGATAAATCACTATCCAGTGGATGAGTCATAGCGAAACCAATTTGCGCTATCCAATGAATAGATATTTATCCAGTGGATAGCGTTATGCACCTTTTGAACAACTGGGGCCAGGAGTACTACATTGTATATATACAGTATATGTGCCACAGCATTTTCATTTCTATTTTAAGATCATAATGTCCTGCCAATTGAGCTTCCCCCAGGAGTCTTGTACGTCAATAATTTATTGTACTGTAAGCCTTGCATATTTACAGTTATCGTTGAGGGCTCGGAATGGCCATTCATGTGGACTGGAGCTCACTTTTTTGCAGAAAATTTAATAAAAGACCCGTCTAAAAATAGGTTGGCCTTTGTGAATGCTGTGACATAGGCCAAGTATGGAACCTGTATGCTTCTAGTCATGCCAGACTCCTGACAGTGACTAAACAAATAATTTCCTTATTTCTGTTTCATCAAAATGTAGACAAGAGAATACCTCAAAATAGTCCTTGTTATAAATAAACACTAGGATAGCATTTATCCGGTGGATAGTGCTATGACAGATAATTGTTTAAATTGTCCAGATAACTGCGAGGATCACTTCTCCGCTTCGTCTATAGCCCGCACTTTAAACTGGTATATACATTATTTCATTTAGTCCTTTTATGCTCGCTAATTCGCTAAAGGACACTTCTCTTTTTTCTCTGCTTCAGCATGCAAGTGGTATCCCCAGAAAATTCTCCAAAATCAGAAAAATGTAACGGCGATTTCGTAAAAGTCATGGATGGCGACTGTTCCTCGTTCAGAGCTGAAACAAAATACTGCGGAAAGCAGGAACCGGCTCCATTCTTTTCTACTGGAAACAAACTATGCGTTAAGTTCTTTTCAGATGAATCCCAGGCTGCTCAAGGCTTCAGTGCTACTTATGAGGCTGTAGATCGACCGACTAACCCAGGAGGTATGGAATTCGAAATCGAGCTGTTTGACTATCCTTGGATTAGACCTTCTTCGATTCCTTACGACAGATTTAAAAACACATATAAAATTTTAATTAATGAGTAATTCTCAAGAACGTTTAGCGAAAAACTTGCACCGTAATGATCCAGCAACCAATTGTGTTCCTCGACTGTGCTCGAGATTCTCGATTCTCAAAAATCTTTGTTGAAAGTCTGTTCACATTCGAAGTTCCAATTCTGTTCGCAATGCACATGCTTAGCAATGTCGTCTTATCTTTTTCTTCTTCTTATAGATCAGTGTGGTGCTATACTGACGTCGCCGGTCGGTTTAGTTACGTCACCAAACTACCCCGAACCGTATCCAAGCAACGAAGAGTGTAATACTACCATCAGAGTTGCAAAGGGCCCAGTTAAAGTGGCTTTCCAAGCCTTTGATGTCGGGAGTGCAAGGTACGTGTATATTATTGGACTTGAAAACCGTCAATGTATATTTCTAGTCTGTTGCTCTATTCGGTGACTCCTTTGAAGTAAAAAAGGAGGAAGAAGTGTGGTCCAGTGGTTAGAGCGTTGGGTTTGCATGCGACTGCTCCGGGTTCAAATCCCGTTCTAACCTCTGGCTTGGATTTGTTTCCGGTTGTCCCGGATTCAACTCTACCACGCTTTGTAAATAGCTAACTGGTTGCCTCCCGCCAGTTGGGGTTCTTAATATTGTTTCTGTTAAGTTTGAATTGTTACTTTCACCTTGTTAACAGTGGAGTGCCTGTAAACTAGCTTGATAGCTAAGTGCACTTCCACTATAAACAAAGCATTTCCATTTTTACATTTTAAACGGACTTAAGCAGTTTAAACAACCAAGGTTAAACCAAACGTGAAAACATAACAGCCACTGCTATTTCGCTTACTTTGATCAGTAACTATCATGTTTTTTTTCCGATTTTTTTTAAAACTATATCTGCTAACCACGTATGTTTTTTTTTTCTAAAAAAGAAACGAACCGTAATTTTCTAGCTTCTTGATAGGAGCACATAGATAGATAGCTTATGACCAGGTGCGTCCTTCTTGATGGGTCCATCAACAGTCAACGATCCATATGCGTTCGTCAACAAATTGAGCTATTTTCAGGTTCGAAGTGCGCTGTGTATTCGTCTTTGAGGTTCTCTACGATGATTCAAGCTTTGATAACTTCAATAACTAGCTGCGAAATAGTCGCATACCATATTGACAGGTTCCCTCTTAAATGGTTGAATAGTTAATAATGTGAGAACCCTGGCTAGATTTGTGACAGATATGTGCCGAAACAATAAAATATAATTGAACTTAAATATAATTTTGATCGTTTCCTCATGTACAGCTGTGAAGATGATTTTGTGATAATAGAAGAACCCACAGATGGAAAACCGATTAAGTTGTGTGGACGTCAGATTCCAAAATCATTCAACATCTCTTCAAACGAGCTCAAAATTGCTTTCAAGTCCAAAGAGCGCCTCGGAAAACCCAAGCCAGGATTTGTGGCCACTTATACATCAGGGACGACTCCAGGTATCGAGAAAGCAGGCGAACAGGTTTTCAGCTGAGTCGAAGTTCATTACTCAGCCTTTTCATTGCTTTGGTTTGTGACTAGTTCAAAGATCTCGCCTCACCTTTTAAATCAGTGTGATGCAAAACCAAAGTTGCCAATCGCGATTTGCTTGCGGACTCTTATGAAAGTTACCTGTAGTTGCTTTTTGAATTATTAATAGGGAGTTTAAGAAACGACGACGACGACAACGAGAACGTCAAAAAAAGCAGTAATATTATTGGTTGAAAGAACCAAAATGATCGTGCTGCACTTGCGGCACGCATTTTTGAACATTTCTCTCCAGCGTCAAAATTGTCAAATTTAAAGTTTTGACGACAACGTGGACAAACTACATTGAATCTTTCAGCCACACCCTTCATTTCAAATCCGTCCGTACCAATCCAGTTATAGGACACTTCGCTCATATTGTATAATACTAGTTTACCTAAATGGTAGAAATGCTGACGAGGGGAAAAGAGATGCTCAATTATGCTTGAGGGAATTTAACCACGGTTCATGCGTGGAATTGAATGGAGATTTTAATAGGTCTTGAGCAGGGTCTTTACAAAACGTGTACCTCAAACTGGACCCCCAAGTGGACCACTCTACAGAGAAGAAAGTTTTCGGCATCAAATTCTAAAATCAAAATAGCAAAGTGTTCTGAATTTTTATCTAAAGGAGGTTGAAGATAACCTAGAAATAAATCGCTTTTCAAGTTCAGTTTCCAGTTCCGTGACGTCTTTCGCTTCGAAAATACAGCATTTTGAATTTCAGGACTGTCACCTTGCGAGACAACATGATACAAAGCTATTTGGGTGAAAAAAAAGGTCTACCTCCATGAATCTCAGCTGTTTGAGCTTTTCAAGTACATTAGGAGATGTGTTTATACACATGTATTTCATCTCCTGATCGAAAAGTAAGCGCTTTCATCACAAAGTGAACTACACATGTTTTCGTTAGTTACCGGCCTCGACATGGCGTCTCCATACAAAACTCTATAAAGTTGCGGGAAAGACTTGGACAAAAAATTCAAAAACGATGTATCGCACAGACCTGAGAATTGGAGAGGTGGTTAAAAGATTCCAAGTTCTGGCCTTTTTCATTGAATGATTTCGAATTAATTTTTGTTGCGTCACATTGTTTGAGGACTCGAGAAGAGAAACGAAATACAGATCTGGCTCTCTCAATTCCTTCGTTCGCGCATAATCAAAATTCCTTGCGCCTTTGACTACAATCCTTTGCGTTTCGAAGAAAAATGTACCCTTCTCCCGATTAGAGAGCTGCCTCGTTCATTCGCTTCAGGCTCACTCACTGCGACAACAATAAACAAGATGGAATAATCATGAATACTTGTAAAAGCTCAAACTTATATTTTGAAGTGATGTTTTTGTCGCCATAGGCGTGGTTGGTTTCTTAGACTGCCTAATGACTCATATCGTCAAAACGTTCGAGC
>OX421448.1:8105847-8118347 GCA_949126865.1 Montipora capitata | reverse complement strand
ACCGAGAAAAACTCTAATCAGTGTGGGAATTGAACCCACGACCTTCGGGTTAGATCACCGCTGCTCTACCGACTGAGCTACAAGGTCAGGACCTCTCAATAGGGATATTCGTTGTTTATAAACAATTCTCTTGGTAGTTAAATTTTGCCAACCCCAGAACAAAAGAATCATTTTGTCGGCAACCAATCGATCTCTGGTTGGCACATGAATTATAATCTGCCTTTAACGTCATTCGCGCGGCGGCCATATTGGTCATAGACAATAGATTTCGTTCCCCGAGCCTCGATTTGAAATGTTTGACGGGGAACGAGTTTTGGGGAGAAAAAACAAAAGCTTTCAATCCCTCGGGACTCAACATGGCGGCCGTGTGATTAAGACCTACAGGTGACGTAACGGTGAGTATCGCTATAAACAAATGAATAAATATCGACGAACAAAACCACGGGACTATAACAATTCTACCAAAGAAATCCCAATCACAAGAAAACAGTTCTCTCTGGCAAGAAAATGACACAAGAGGGTGCACAAAATCTGTGAGCCAGCAATTATTTCATTTGCAGAACTGTGTCCGAGCCATCACACAGCAAAGGCCAACCTTGTGTTGTCAATATTTACCATTATTCTTTTTTCGGTTTTAGTGTCAGCGGTCTGTCCGTTGAGAAATCCATACTACACTGGATTCAAATCATGCAAAGATTCGAGGGATTGTGGTACCGGAGGAGTGTGCTGTCTGGATATGGCTGGACGACATTACTGTCATCAGCTTAGTAGCGTGGAATGAGTAACAAATGAAACTCCAGATAGCTGGGATATCGGGAAATGATGCTTGAACGGGAGGTTGAACAGCCTGTAAGAAGCGAAACTTTAACGGAACTGTGTCATGAAATTTGGCCAAATTCAGCGACTGGTAATTGGCAACCAAATCAAGTGAAACGTAAAAATTACTACGAAAAACATTGAAGGAGGCAGGGATGAGCAAAATTGAAGAAGATTGAACTGGATTGCAATGAAAGGATTTGAAAATTGTTTTTCAGCCTAACAGCTTTTCAAAGTTTATCTCTGTTGTTTGAAACTAACATTTTGTATTCTTGACACATACTTTTTGGCATGTGGCTTTGATTTGAGTTGTTTAAAAGCAATTTCTGGGTTAACGTTAAGTTGTATAGCGAATAGAGGCGAGTAATTGATAAAACTAAGCAAATTCAACTGCCGTGCCGCGACACAGCCACTTTAAGGCAAAGGGGAAATAATGTAGCTCAGGTGCATTGTATCCCAATATCAGAAAACCTGGTTTTAGAAGAGGGCAAAGTCATTCAATTTATGAATTTCCGAGAATACTAGGACACACAGCAACAATAAACTCGCGGGTTTTCTGAGGGTTATCCAATACAGGCACTTGGTGTATAACGTTATTTGGTGCAGGCGTCACAAAGTGACCCTTTAAAGAAAATACGTAACCAAAAGGTAATACATGAAGTTCTTTAACTTAAGGACGTTCGCGCCAATTGTTTCTGCGCATCCTTACTGCGCACGCAAATGCACACGCCACGTCATACACGAGCGCGCGCGCTAAGTAATAAAATGAGAAATGATAGGGCAAAAGGCCATTGCTATAGCTTTGCCTGGATTTAACGCTCTTGGACGTTCGGTGACCCCTATTTTTCTTTCCACAAACGGATTTTATTTACAATTATCTCCACGTTGTCCAAAAATGAACAAAAAATCAATGTGGGAAGTTAAAAAAATTTCAAGATTTCTGCTCACGGGACATCAAATCCTGCCATCTTGCGGCTGCAAGGCGCGTGAAACTGTGGTCGCTAAATGCGAACTTGATCTTTAAGGAACCTCACCAGTTGACTAAATTCACTTAATAAGTCCACTTAAACAATATTTGGCAGAGAAGATTTCACTTCAAAGATTTAATTGCAATATATTTAGGTTTACAGACACTGGCCTTATTCGCTAACGAAGCCCGATTTTGTCACATTTTGGGTGTTTTTCCGGGCATGTTCTCTCCAAAACGAAGTCGGTGACCCCCCATTTTTTTTACATTTCTGACATAACTAACTCATTATCTTACAGTGGTTAAAGTTTCAGAAAAAAATCAATGTTGAAAAAATTTCGCGCGAACGTCCTTAAGGGGACACTTTGTGGCACATTGTAGTTTCTCGCTAAGGAGTCTGTGATTTACTTGCAAAACACGGAATCGAAAAATCATAGCACCTGAGAATTATGATCAGATACTGTACATTTTAGATGTAAGAAAATCCTTGGTATATGGATTTCACTTAAAAACGCGCTGACATCAAATAAAATCTCTCTAGTAATGATTTTTAAGGTTTAGGCTTTGTCACCACATCTTGGTCCCTCTGTAAAATTCCTAACAACTTCTAAAAAAATAATGTGAAAGCAAAAATGACGACATAGTGTGTTTTCTTTAAGACTGTATTATTTACGGGTTAGAGACTGTTGTGAGTGTTTTGTTTTCAAATACACAAACGCGCTTACTGTACAATGAACGAGAAAATTTCAATACTGCACGAAGCGAAGCTGAGTTCAGTATTGAAAATTTCGAGTTCATTGTACAGTAAACAAGTGCGTGTATTTGTAAACAAAACACGAACTAACAGTCTGTAACTCTTTTAATATTCAATTTGAAATCACTGCTGGCGATAGACTTACAATGGCTTCCCGCCCGACCTGTTTGAATGAACACTGAACACAGTGTTTTCGGGGATGGCGGCGTCAATTATTTCAGTATTTTTTTCCTCCTCAACCTTGAACTTGGAGCCATGTACGTTTGAAGTTGAAGAACACTGCACAGTTTTTATGCGTTATTGTAATAACGCACTCTGTCACTTTGATGTCGCTAGGTAACGGGAACTCACGTGATCAATTTTAACCAATGACGCGTGCGGATTTTAGACAGGGAACGAAGATTGAATATTAATTCAGGGATACTACCAATTGTATTCTCGTTATTGTTTCAAGTTCTCGAATTCAGTACTTAAGGTCTTACAATGTAAGTTATTCTTATACTCATACAAATATTCTATTCAAGTCCCAGGGTTCTCTCCTACTCGTCAAGAGAGAACCCTGGGAACGAGGTTGATAAATCGGCTCGTAACCGATCAGTAGACACAGATAACACTGATATAATGTTCAATTGTTAATGGATGAACAAAAAGGATTTAACGCTAGATATTTTGTATATGTCAACCAACCTTACGGTATGACATAACGTGAATAATACCTATTCCCGATTACATATTAAGAATAGCATGTAGATGGATTTTTTATTCCTAATTATAAGTGGAGAGGAATGACAGCGAAATAAAGCACTTTTATAGAACAACAAATATTATTGGGATTTTATAATAAGTAATAACTTTATTAACTCATTCGAATTGCAATTCCAATGTTACAATTGCAAAATGTGAAATGACAAAAATTTAAATATGTACATTGATAAAGTATTAGTTATTCTTTATTGCAGTTCAGTTCAGTCCCATTTCTTTATCGAGCTTGGTATGAAGCTTGTTTGGAATCTTTTAGTTCTACATTTTAAAAGTGGAAGTCTTCTAGGATTTTTAAGAAAGTAGGTTTTGGGGGTAGGTCTTGGCAAAAGGCTATATAGTTTACTATCGGAATGCGTTACGTTCTTGTAAAATTTCATGCACAGCTGTGTTCGCGTCTTTCCCAAAGTGTAGTCAGGTTCAGGACTTTAAGTTCTTCTCTTTGTATGACAACTGCGGGTGCACAATACGAAGCGCCCGACGCTGGTTGGCTTCTAACTAGTCTTTGAAGAGTGCCAAACAGGGCAAGCGCATTCTAATAAAGGTCTGATGAAGTAACAGAAAACAGATCGTAGATCTTGAGGATATACACCACTGGGCTTAAGAATTCTAAGGGCATAGAGTCATTTGCTAGCCTTGGAACAAATATCATCTATATGAGTCCACCTTTTAAGGTCAGAAGACACATTCACTCCAAGGGGTTTAGAAGAGGTAACACAGTCAAGTTGACGGCCATCTACCGTTATTTTAACCATGCAGTTACTTCCTCCGAAGAATAAGGTATAACATTCGGCTTTGACTTTTATTTTCTTATTTTTTCGCCTCCCGACTTTCCTGCCTACACATAAGATTTCGTTCCTTAAATTTCTTTACTTTTCAACTCTATCACTTTTCTTCTTTATTGTTTCTTTTTTTATTGATTGGTAAACTACGTCACGTGGTACCCTATCGATTTAACCCTTATGGCCAAGAATCTGTTTCTCTTCAGTGGGGGCTGGCCGCTTTTTAAAGCCAAATATTAGCACTCACAATAAAACTAAATCTTTAGTTTGAATTGGGCTAATTTTAAGACCTACGACCCGTCTTTTTACGATTCTAAGTTCGAGATCACGAAGTTACTTGTGTTGCTCTAAACACAGTTTATTGGTGCGATAAAATGGTAATAATGGTAAAACCACAATAATTCTGAACACAGCCCTTCTTTGCTGGTTGGTTCAATCACTTCTCTTGCTCTTCTTTCTGCAGCACACTGACCCTGCAAACAGTCATTTTAAGTTTGTGAATTGTGCTACAAATGCTGTTAATAAACGAGGCTGCTTTTAATAAAAGAGTATGAATTTTAAAACGTGGCGTGCTTTTATAAAATGTGCCGAATATTCAGAAACGAACCAAGTACATGGTCTCGATTTACTCGTTTCACTCGATTTGTTAAAGAGCGTAGATCTATGCGAATTTAGCATGAGATTAGATTACACCACGACTTCACCACAAATTGTGTTAGGGTTAGACTGACCTAAAATACCCTTCAGATAGTGCGCGGATAAATGGTCGAAAATCATAAGGAACTGCCAGTTGCAGGAGAAAGTCCTAAGCAAATATCTTATCGTCTTCATCGAACTCGACGTTTTTTTTCGGACTCCTGGATTAAAGGTACTACATTAATGGTATTACTGAGCCACTCACGCGATTCCTTAAGAATCTTGACATTCAAGCCACCAACAAACCAATTAAAACTCTCCAACAGGAATTCCCTGTCCCCAAGTTTCGACCTCCTAAAGATGATCAGTGCAATGTTGTTTACAAAATCCCGTGCGCAGCTTGTCCATGGAATTACATCGGTGAAACAAAAAGATCATTCAGCACCAGGAAGAAAGAACATATCAGGAATATAAAACAATGTGCTAAAGGTTCAAACGTTGCAAAACATGCATGCCTGGACTTTTGATCATGTAATTGACTTTGATAACTCTACGATTATTGACAAAGGAAATAACCGCATTAGAAAGACACTTGAGTCCTGGCATACGGTCAAAACTATTGAGGAGGACAACAATTAATGCCCACTCCCTAGACGATACAACATTCTTTTCAACAAATACTAATCTTAGCGCTTTTAGCATTCCTCCGAACATTCTTTCTACATGTTTTTAATTTATGCGTATCACTCTCTATATTTAAGTGTTTTAACGGTTCATTTCATGTTATCAGTTATGTTTATCCCTCGAAGACAAGACTGGCTGTCGAAAGCTCATATTGTTAATAATTGTTACCAGAGAACGCCTATTCAATTTTACTATGATTAATTCTGGTAACGGATCCTCGATATTTTTTGTATCAAAAGTCGTGAAAGGTGACCTGTTATATTGTGCTTCGCACGCTTGTATCGAGAACAGTGATGTTTCCCAGGAACGCCGGGTGAGTGATCCATGGATTTAATACGACTCTTTTTGTCGATTTGTGAGAAGAATTGCGTTAATATACGAATCTCGTTTTAGAATGCGCTTCTTATTTCAGAGAATGCTTTCCGCCTGTCATCCGTTTGCCTGCAATTAAGATCGTCTTGGACGCACCGTTTTCGATGTTAAACTACCCAGATGGCCTTTCCAAATTTACCATCTCCCACATGGTGGCCTCATTGATCCCTGGAGACAAGGTTGTTTGTTTGTTTGTTTGTTATTTGTTTAAGCAGGTTGAAGTTTTGGCAGCTATTCAGCTGATGTGCACCTGCTATACTTGTAAACTGCTGGAATCTTGCCGAATCTTGTCATACCTTAGCGATTCCCAATGAGCACACAATAATTCACGTCGAACCACTCCCTGGTCGACTGTGTAACGTTCTTTTAAAGGGGCTAGGTCACGCAAGTTTAGGCAATTTCAGCACTGATCGAATGGTCATAGAATTAACTAAAATATCAAAATAACTGTTCAAAACTATAGAAGAACTCTAACAAAACACAGGGAAGCCAAGAAGGGACATGGATGGACAAAACTGGAGAGGATTGAAGTGGATTGAATTTGGGTAAATTTGAAAAACGTCGGCCCACCTTTTTTCAAATTTATATCAATCTACATCAAAATGTCATTTACAAAGCTGGAAAATCATTCTCAGTTGTTATGTGGCCGTGATTTTGCAAATGAAAGACTCTTGCTCCGCCAATTTGACGTTTAGAGCACATAATTAACAAAATGAAACAAAGTTACCTAAAATAGCGTGACCTAGCCCCTTTAAGGTTAGTGCTAACCTTTTTGGACTCCAATTTCGCAAAATTTTAAAAAGCTACCATAAGATAGCTCATTATATTTGACGGTTTTCTTCTAAAAAAGAATTATTTGAAAATGTTTTTTTCTTGCGGAGTTATTGCAAATTTTGTGTTTTTCGTGACTAAAATGTTAATACCGCAAGGTGTTATGAGATGTCAACACTCGTCAACACTTTACACCTCCTGTACAGTTTGACGCTTGGCATACATCCGGGTATCTTCATTTTATCGCGTGTTGAGTTCGCCATTTATTTGTAGTCGATGCGGTTGTGTTAAAGGAATATGCGAGGCGGTATCATCCTTACTAGGCGTAAGGCCATGAAACGCATGAAACGAGGAGAGAAGTCGAAACGGGAAAGTTCCCCCGGGGTAAAAAGTAAGAAAAAGACCGGTCCTAGAATAAAGAAAGATTCCATCGAGGAAACAAAGAAAACTGAGTTCGCTGCTAGCGACAAGGGTTCTGCAATCAGGTATAAATAATCTATGGCTAATGATGCAGCGCTGAATGCCTTTCCCGCGAATTCAAAACTGTTTTGTCACAAACCTTCTTCAAAGGGCCTTATTACGTCGATTTTCATTGGTCGGCGGCATCATTGCGGGCACGACCGCATTCACATCCGCATTGACAAGTTATGAAAACGTGTAAAATATGTTCTGCCCTAAAAATCAGGGTTTATTTTTCCAGGAATAGCTCCTCTTCACATCAATTTATAGGGCATGTACATTTGTCGAAATTTGGCCGAAATGATTGTCGGATATTGGTGCACGAAAATGTGTCGGGCTTTTAAAAAAATCGAAATATTTTTACTTTGAACAGGTTCAAAGTTTATTTTCTCGGAAACCCATAGGAAGATCCTAAAAGCCTGACACTCTTTGATAGCCTGTAAAGTGCTGATTGATATACAACAGTTTGTTTGGTTGCGCGTGATAATGTCAGCAAAGTGAACATGTATGGTTTTGTGTTTGAAGCTTCCCGCGCGCTAGAGCAAGCCATAATAAACTTCAAATGTTCATATATTCGGATTCTTCATTTTATTACCTTTTCGGTGATATATAGTTTGCTGGAATTTTACCGATTTTAACGCGTTTACGAAAGATTTCCCGGAAGGCAGACCAATAAGGTTAGCAGTAACCTTAATACATTCATTATTATTTTCTTTAGTCAAATATCAAAGGTTTTCTCTAGAACCTGCTGAATAAGCGTAAATTTCAATAAACAGTGGTAAGAGGATAAAAGCTACCGAGGCAAATATCAGACGGCAATCCAAAGTCACCGTGACAACAGTTTCAAGTAAAGTAGTTGCACGCAATATAAAACAATGATGGGTGACAGAATTTGCATATTTAATTACATGTTGTAATAACATTTTAAGTATTAGAGAACTAACTTTAGACTGTCAGGACCTACAGTCTTAAAGGGGGTGAAAGCAAAACGAAAAGCGATAAAGATTTGAAAACAGTAAGTAAAAATTAGGGTGCAATCCTTTGGGATGATCTGAAAAAAGGATCACTGATTCAAGATTACTTGGATCATGGTGCATCAAAGGAACCGAAAAATCCTTCCCGGAGTGAATTTACCTGTTCCTTTGATGCACCGGGGTACAAGTGATCCTGGATCAGCCATCCTTTTTCGGATCATCCCAAAGGAACGCACCCTAATATAAAAGTCAGGCAATTTCATAAGCGTGTCTGCTATTCCCCGAGTGTTGCTATGGAAACGATACAACACTGCTAAAAGGCCCTCTTTTAATAATTCTGTTTTTGGAAAAGAGTTCAGAAGTCAATATCGGTGACCTACAAGTAGGTACCTAATACTTGGTATGAGAGAACAGAACGTGAGTTATTCATGAAATCCTATTAGAAGACTAAAAAAAATAGATTTAAAAAAAAAAAAATCTTTAATTTTTAAGAAGGGCAAAAAACGAATCTCTTACTTGAATACAAAAAGGTCAGGGTAGATGATAGCGCTTAGTTTCGAGATATTGCTCAACTCTTTTAGCTAACTAGTTATTTCCGGGTTTTGCGAATTTAGGTTACATTTTTATTACCGTTCACCCCGGTTTTGGTTTTGATTCATCATTTGACGTGGAAGTCTAAGTATTACAAGTGTGTCATACGCGTTCGCTCAACTGAAAACTCTTACTGATTACATCAGTTTGCAATGGATCATTTGAACTGAATCGGAAACCATTCCTTAAATATATTCTGGCTCCTAAGGAGAGGACAGAAATGTGGTAGGCGTGGCTATTAAGCATTTAAACTGATCCTTCCAAGAACTTGTCTATCGTAAACAATTCTGCGAAACGAAAAGAACTTGAATGAGATAGCACATTATAGAAGACAATGGGCCATTGCTTTTAAAGCGTTGTCGACATGTTTCACTTTTTACTCGAAGCCGTTTCTCAAGACGTCGAGGCAAAACCAGACAACGTTAACAGGGGTAAGTGGGCCGAAGCTATCTTAGCGAAAAAAGGCAACGTTAAAGAGTGCCTTTCGCCGACCAGGCCGGATATCCCAGCGAAAACAGGAGGAGTGGTAAATGACGGTAAAGTAAAGAAAGGTAAAAAAAAGCGGCACAGTGAGCTGCTTCTGGAAGCTCTCAACAAAGACGACCCTAACGAAGTATTGAGGTTAATAGTCGAAGGTAATGAAAAAAAAAGGAAGACACTTAAAACTCTAAACGATAACGCAAAAGCCATTGCTCAACGCGAACGAAAGAAGACAGCTTGTCTTTGCCAGTGTGGGCAGGGTTATCGTGACTGTTCCAAAGAAGTGATCGACGCTTTCCTTGATGAATGTTGCAATAAATGCCAAAACTGTAACTGTTGCAATTGCATGCAGCCGTGTTCTTGTGGATGTGTTGAGAAGATAAGAAAGGTTTGCCGGAATTGGCTGTGTTGCCCCCATATTGAGCAGCAATCTATGGAAAACCGTAGCTTTAACGAAGAGGAAAGAGAGTGGATCAAAATACTCTCCAATCCGCTGTACATCAGCTTGGAGTGGTTCTGGAGGATCTACACAAAGCCTGGGGGAAATGAAGCCGGAAAGGGAAACGAAAATGAAGAGAAAGACGTGATTGTTGCCGCTTTACGAGATTCGCATCTTCTTCAAACGATTGCCGGTAACGATATTCACCAACACAAAAAAGAATACGAACAGGCAGCAGATGAAATTCAAAAATTTGCCGTAGCTGTTGTCGAAGAAAGCACCTACGAACAACTGCTTAACATAATGGACACGCAAGGAGATGGGTGTTTAAAGCAAAACAAGCCTGAGAACTTCAGCCAAAGTTTAAGCGTCCTTAAGATTGCGGCTGACTTGGAGAGGATAAAGGTTTGTATATTTACTATTTTTTCAAGTTCAGGCGCACCCAGGCAACGACAGTTTGTTAGAGAAATAAATGCTTTTATTCGCTGTTTATGCATAGTATAGTAGTAGCTGGTTTTTACACCGCTTTCATGGATTTTATGCAAATGTTGTTTGCATGCATGCGTGGGATTCTACGGAAAAGTAATTGTTTGTTCAATTCCTCCCTAAGAATGCAAATATTTAAAAACTAAATGACATTTTTCAATTGGCGCAAAATATGAACAACAGTTTTTCAAAACAGAATAGCCGAGATTGCAAATTTCTTCTTTGGCGCTTTCTGCTCAATAGTCGACAATAATCAAGATTCCTGAACATTCGCTACTGGTTTTATCTCTTTCCTTATGTACGCTCTTCTCTTCAAAACGATTACTTAGTTTCGTAAAGTAGAAAGGCCCGTTGTTTCGATTAAAAAATTATCCGCTAAGCCATCGAAGCAAATTTTGACGTTTCGAAGTTGTATATTTTCGAAAGATGCATTTTTCTAATGGTAATTCGGGGTACGGCTCTCTCACGTCTCTTCAAGATAAAAAATGTTTGGCATCTCTGGCGCGTAATAGGTCGAATCGTCTGTCACATATTCTGAAATCGGTTCATCCCGATTTCCTCTTGACAAGTTAATCTGGGGTCATCTAGATTTTGACAAGCAAGTGACTTCTTTGAAATTTTCACGCGCAGTGTGTTGTGTGTTAACGCTGGGTACTACGGCCGTGCGCTGCTTTGAAGAAGAATCCGCAAACAGATTCTTCCAACCAAAACGGATTTTTAGTTCTTTTCTAAAATTCCATTACATCCGGGATTCTGGATTCCGGGGATTTTACATTAGAAAGAGACCATGCGTAGGGGCAAGCAACTCCCAGTGATACTAAGCCGATGTCACGGCATGCATTCTTAGACTACCTTTCCCACGAAAAGTCTAGTGACGCAGTGACGTCAAGTTCGTTTCTTGTGACGTCGGGCGCCCTCGAGAGTCTAATTCGCGGGAAATTCAATCTAAAAATAAATCGGTCTGTGAATATAGGCCAGTTGTTCGCACTGACTCATGGGCCCCGACAATAGATCAAATCTAAATCGGCTTTTTTCTTGGATTGGTGTTTTAAATTATGACGTTTTTTGAGAATGGAATCTTTCCCACTAAAAGGGTACGACATGGGTGTGCATACACTTGTCACTCATTCTACCTGGTCCCTAAAATGATTTTGTGTCTTATAAAGCTTATGTCGGGTTCAAACGTTCCAGGTATTGATCAAAATGAGCAAGCTGTTTGTGTATTATATATGTACGTGATTCGATTGCAACGTTTACAGAGTCTTTATGAACAACTGATTGCCACAAATTGTAGGGTATCGAACAAAATAATGGTATTTCTTTTTCATATTGTTATAAAAAAAATTAACGTTCAGCCCTTTTTACAAAAACGAAGAAGCAAAGACAATCAATATGTATTTTATCGATGTCTGTTTTATATTTGAATCGCTGTCGTGATGAGGTAGTATCGAAGACGAAGACCCCGACAACGAAGACCGAAGACCAACAAAGACCCACTCGAAAGCGAAGACCTCGAAAACATGACAAAGACCTCGAAAACGAAGACCCACTCGATAAAACGTACAAGTTCGCGGTTGCCATATTTGGGTGATGTCGCGTTTTTCCTCCTCCCTACCCCTATTGGACGGTTTTTGGCGTGAGACCCCACTCATAAGGAAAACTAGTATCTTTTGTCACGCAATATTTATCCATCAGTGCCTAACTTAAAAACGTTCGCGCGAAAATCTTCCCACATTGAAATTTGTTTCATTTCTCGCCTGACGTTAGGTCATAAATTGCTTATTACAAAACTGAAAAAAGATTGGGGGGTCACCGGCTTTGTTTCGGAGAAAAAGGCAAGGGGAAAATGCCCTAATATCGATAGATGGGTCATCATAAGAAGTTGTAGCTACTCATACGTCGAAAATCATAAAAATATGTTAGGGTGAAGGTTTCCGTGCATAGAAATATAGGAGTTGGCGTTTTAGATAATTTCATGCCGTGGGGATGTTGTAAACAGTAGAGTTTACAACATCAAGGAAAGAAGCACTTTTAAAAAGATAACTTCTTACATCGTGATTTTTTTCATTTCAACATATTTTGTAGATTGTAAGAAGTGTAAGTGATTCGTGACTTAAAATATCGGGGTCACCGATGATCTAAACGAGTAATATCGATGTGATGTTGCGAAGCTCTCGAAAAATTTCGTTTGTCAAGTTTGTGCGTGACCTGTCGGGGAGGGACTGGAATCAAGACAGGCTTGATCGATGGAAGGCTTTTGTAAAAAAAAAAACTTCCTCGAGCATAGCAACGAAGTTTCAAGCAGGCGTTATCTTTATTCTGTTAGTGTTTTGTATCACCTGTCTCTCCATTGCCGTCATGCTCATCTTCTGGAGTGTGGTTTTTGTGAAATATAATCTCTGGTTGTTTCCTCGTAGGTCCGCACTATTCAAGTGGACGAGGAAGGCAATACAATTCGGCTCTATTTTCATGAAAGTAAAGGAAAAGAACTTCAAAAAGATGCACTCATTTTGAACTAAGAAATTCGTAG
>OX421448.1:8088347-8100847 GCA_949126865.1 Montipora capitata | reverse complement strand
CCCTCGTCTGCACCAACGATGTCTAGCGAAAAAGTATGTTGCGCAGCAAAACTCTTGCTCCAGAGTTTTGTTCCCTCATATCAAACTGGTTTGATATGAGGGAGCAAGCTCCAGGGGCAAATCTGTGCACGAGTCTGTTTCAGGAGCAAGCTCCCTTGGTTTGTACTGAAATTTGCTTGCCGTGACATGGCGTGTCTCCAGTTGGCCAATCAAATTGGCTTATTTTTTTTATAACAAGTAGTTCCCATGCCCCAATGGGGTTGTTTCATCATTCAGCTCCCTCGTCGTGTCCTTCGTGTGTACTGGTTGGGGTACTTACTGGGAGCGTGTTTCAGGAGCAAGCTCCCTCGTGTGTACCCGCCTTTATCGCTGAAGTATCGGTGAACTAGTCAGCAACTATTCACCGAAGTGGAGGTCGCTAGTGGTGGATATTTACCGAACTCGGAGGCGAATAGCAAAGGATATCCGGAGTTTGAATAGCCAATCAGCGTGCGCGTTCCACGCTATCCACTGTGTTAGTATATACTAATTACTCGGGCCCGTAAGGGCACCGAGTTATAAAAAATTTTGGATTTCACTTTTTTTTCCTGTGCAGCAAAATGCACAATAGAAAACATGTTGCGGTGTTTGATTGGGCAATGCACAATAGAAAGCACGTGGCAGTGTTTTGATTGGGCAGTGCACAATAGAAGGCTCGTGGCGCTGTTTACATTGGTTATTAAAAGCAAGTCCAAAATTATGAAGAGCTCTGTGATGCGTTGTTTGTATTACTGAAGATCGACGTAGCGTTGGCGGTTTCTTCTTTGGGCGCTCAAAACACATGCAAAGAAAGGCATGCGCTTTTCACGGTAGACCCACACTAAAAGACGTCGAGCGTCAGCTTCGAAACGGGTCTTTCCGCGAACTGAATGAAATGGAAATGTACTCAAATGTAACTGAAATGGACGCAACTATTGAAATGGATACAAGTCAAAATACTAATTCCTTAATAAGCAGCGGGTAGTTTATTGAGAACTACTCTGAAGATGACAGCGACAAAGAAAATAACTCGACAAACAACATAGACGCCATATTGGAACTTCTGAAGACAAAGTAAAAACATTGGCACAGCGAACAAATGGCCTCACGCTTGTACCATTTTTACTGCGAACAATAAGCCTCCCGTTCAGTATACCATTGACTACGAAGATAAGTTTTTTGTCTATTGCATTTTTTTGTTTTTTTTTAATTGTTAAACAATTTGTTTCTTTGTAATGGTCTAGCCTATATCCTTTGTTCAACTAGCCATATTAGCGATCTCGTTCATTTCCATCTTGTGTATATAGTTCTGTTCTAGTCTTACAAGATTTGATATCATCAGTGGAGACTGTGATCAGCTCTTTAGAAAATAACTTTGATGTGGTTTGAAAGGTTGTACAGTTATTTGATTCCCAATGATAATAAAAACTTGATTTCAAAGGAGAAATACAGGTTTCGATATGCAAAAGTGTGTTTACTTTAGTTGCGATTTGCGTGTGCATCGACATAGACGTGACCGAGAACCGAGAACCGAGCAGAATCACAGAGAAAAGGCTGAGATGTCTGTTTTATAAAAGCAGAAGAAGGAGGAAACTTGCTGGGACATATTTGGTTAACAATTGACCGAGGTCATCCACATTTCATCGTATTACTTGGAGATCACTTGCTCGTAAACACAAGTATAGGAGGTACCTCAGATAAGCGTTTAAATCTAAGCACGTTGTATGTAACACTTTTCCAAAAGCGTGGATCAACGGGTTAATGCAAAATGTAAGTTAAATTAGTACAGAAATCAGGAATACCCGGTAAGATTTATAAATGAATGTTGCTGTTTCGTTTTCTCAGAAACGAAACGTATTTAATTTGAATCCAGGGTGAACTATTTACACAGTGAGTTATAGAGTAGCCAATCAAAACAGAGTTTGTAATTGGAAATCTAAACATCCACGAGATACAAAAACAAACTTGTGATATAGGCCTTTACACAAGTATCCGGATATTTTTCAGATATTTAGAAGTTTCTGAGATATTTAGAAAATTTTAGAACATTTTGTGGTATTTAGAACATTTGTAGCTATTTTTGGCTGTTTTCCAGCTTTTCCTCGCTGCGTTCTTGACAGAATACTCGGGTAGTCTCTCATATACCGGGCTCCGAAAGTGTGAAACATTAACAGCTGGTAGCCTCATACAGCAAATACTAGGTACACAGGAACAGAACGTGTCTTACACAGGGTACTGACCACTACGGGGTCAGGGGGAACACAGGGACGGGACGGGGGACAGCAGGTATAGAGGAACAGTGGGTACAGAGGCACAGAGGCACAAAGGAACAGTGGGTAAAGAGGTAAAGAGGAACAGTGGGTACAGAGAAACAGAGGAACAGTGGGTACAGAGGTAAAGAAGAACAGTGGGTACAGAGGAACAGTGGGTACAGAGGTACAGATGAACAGTGGGTACAGAGGTACAGAGGAACAGTGGGTACAGAGGTACAGAGGAACAGTAGGTACAGAGGTAAAGAAGAACAGTGGGTACAGAGGCACAGAGGAACAGTGGGTACAGAGGTACAGATGAACAATGGGTACAGAGGAACAGTGGGTACAGAGGAACAGAGGAACAGTGGGTACAGAGGTACAGAGGAACAGTGGGTACAGAGGAACAGAGGAACAGTAGGTACAGAGGTAAAGAGGAACAGTGGGTACAGAGGCACAGAGGAACAGTGGGTACAGAGGTAAAGAGGAACAGTGGATCCAGAGGTACAGATGAACAGTGGGTACAGAGGTACAGAGGAACAAAGGGTACAGAGGAACAGTGGGTACAAAGGAACAGTGGGTACAGAGGTACAGAGGAACAGTGGGTACAGAGGTACAGAGGAAAAGTGGGTACAGAGGAACAAAGGAACAGTGGGTATAGAGGAACAGTGGGTACAGATGTACAGAGGAACAGTGGGTACAGAGGTACAGTGGGTACAGCGGAACAGTGGGTACAGAGGAACAGTGGGTACAGCGGAACTTGAGTGGGTACAGAGGGACGATGGGTACAGAGGAGCAGAGAATCACTGGTCACAGTGGAACAGCGGTAAAGTGGGACAAAACGAATGCGAAAGTGTTAATATATAGGATCCGTGCCCATCAAAAGAGTTTACCGATTTTACAGTTAAAATGCAGAATTAAAAGTGAATTGCTTCCCTGCATTGAACAATTCCAAAACCACTTTTCTCTAACCTATTTTTTTGTAACTCACTCCTTTAAAAAAGTGGTTATCCTGTAGTATTAGGGATTGCAAGAAAGACGCCTGGTTTCTCATGTTTCGAGTAATATTGTAAATCAGGTTTACTATCTCGAAGCTTTAGAATAGTTTAAAGGGTGTACCTTCACATTAATGTCAAATGCTTCAGTGCTTAGCTACACCTGATATACGTACATAGCTTTTACTGGCACCTTACATGAAGAGTATTACCAATGTTATGAGGTCATCGCTTTAATATAAATATGAAATTTGTCACATCGTTTTTTTGGAGAAATATAAACATTAAGCCTTAGAGTATCGATTTTTTAAAAGATTTAAGTCCATACAATTTTCGAAAACCTTCTGCACGCTCTGAGTCTACTCCTTCTACTACTGCAAATCCCTTAATACCTGAAATACGTAGAGAAAGGGAAATAGTTTCTCTGCTGGACCGGCTGAGATCGCCAGCTGCAAGTGAGTTGTCAAGAAAAAGAAAGCTTTTGGTCAACGTCATGCCTGGAAATCGTCGATCGCAGACAAGTGTGTCAAGAAAGGTAAATGAGGCAGTGAAAGTTTCTGCAAGTCGAAGAGTGCAAGGGTTTAAAGAAGAGTCTTCTATTGTTAGCCGGAAAGGTACATTGTTCTGCCAATCTTGCCGGGAAGAGTTATCCCTGAAGACACAGAATATAGCCAATCAAAAAGCTCAAGGAGAACAAAAAGAAGATGGAAAAAAAACTACAAAGAAGGAAAGGCATATTGCTGACGCCATAACTAAGTGTGATAAGGCACGCTACCCTAAACGTGAGGCACTTCCCACTAGCACAAGAAGTTTTAGAGTAAATGTTGTGCAATCATTTCTTAAGAGTGGAACACCATTAAATAGAATGAAATATTTCAGAAAACTGTTTGAAGAAGCAGGCTTCCCTTTGACATCTTCGACCCACATGCGCCAATTGATACCTTTGTGTTGGAAGAGGAATATTTAACAATTATTCTTTGAAATCTAGGTAAATATTCTGCCACTATTCACCGAGATTGAAAAGAATAATTGTTTTAGTATATACTCATGAAGTGATCTCAACAACATTTGCAGAAGAAAACCATCCAAAGTCAAGTTAATTGACATCTCAATTCATGCGTGGAAAACGTGCAAGCGACACAGCATGCGCGAAAGTGTTTACAGAAGCTTCAAACATGGCAAATCTAAATAACCTTCGTTAAAATCCTCGTCACAAACAGCAAAATGGTCATTTAACACCGTTTTAATCGGGAATCTAAATAGAAAGTCTTCTTGTTAAAATATTGTCACCGTTCGATCAAAGTTTTTGAGGTTCATTTGAAATGGAAATTGAAAGTGCAGTTGGTAAAGGATTCACATGAAATGGCAGCTGCGCTGTAATTGAGGTGAGCGTTAGTTTGTTGTAAAATGACCCGTCTTGTTTCCTTGCAGCCGTTTAAAACTTTCTTAGACATTTTTTTAATTCCTCGATTTCAGTAACAAATTCGTTTGGGTGGGCGACCAGCCCTACAAGAGAGAATTACTCCGAGTGAAACAAATTGTTGGTGTGAAGATTGTTTTATTTTCAGCAATAATTATCTGGAAAAACGAAGTCAAACACTAGTTGGCAAAAGTATGAACTCTTCTCTTACCCTTGAAAACTTTCAGGCCAAATTTTGTGGCTTTCTTTGTCTTCTGTAGCACAGCATCATTTTGTATTCTCAATATTTCCGATTCATAAATGCTGGCGAGTTTAGGCCGGCCGTTTTGTTTGGATCAAGCATTATTCACTCCGTAGGGAGTGAATAATGCTCAATTACTCCGAGATAGCGAACCAATCAGGTTGCTTGAAACACCAAGATCACTGAGTGAGTATATACTAAAAATCAATATCAAAGGAAATACAGGGTAAGGAACATCTATTACGATATTTGATGGAACAACTCGAGATGGTGAAGCCCTAGCTGTTCTGGCTTGTTTTATGTAAGATTGGGAGGTGAAAGTTAGGCTTGTGAGATTTCAACTTGTAAAAAGTTCAGTTAACGGCGACGAATTAGCTCGCATTATAATTGAGGTACTCAATGGAAAGCTGAATGTTCCTCAAGGCTTCGTCTTAGCAGCAATGAGGGACAGAGTGCCAGTCAACACCAAGGCGTTACAAACGGTGTCTGTGTTGTACCCAGAAATGCTTGATGTTGGGTGCATCTCCCGCTTTCTAGACCGGGTGGGAACCAAATGCAACATTCCAGTTCTCAAGCAGTTCCTGACGACGTGGAATCTCATATTTAATTACTACAAGTATGAAGGGAAGAGGACTACGGAAAGAGGTATCCGGGAAAGCCATGACACGGTACAATGCGACGAGATGGCGGAGCTACTGGGAGTGTGCTAAAAATGTGTGTAAGGAGTGGAGGAATATCACTACATTTTTAGAGAGCAAAGAAGAGTTTGATGACACATTAAGGCAACAACTTTCCCAGATGTTGATGCATAATGCAGTACAGTTGAGAGTCCAGCTAGCATCACTCATGTAACTGGAGTTACTTGATATTTATCGCCTTGCAGAAGCTTGAAGAGCTCCGAGCTCTAATTTAAGAGCACAATTTCACAGTTATTTTAGGCGCGGTTCAAGAACTGTTTCCTCTGAACATTGGCGACCAGCAAAGATGTTACCAGTATGGTCCAAGGGAGTGTGTGACACCTGCCTTTCAGTATTTTCTGAACACTTTTGGCGAATGACTTGGTAGTCTCGTGCACTATGAACCTGTTCCGTGCTGCCAGCTTTTCGGTCCAAGAGCAGTCAAGGTATCTCGACCCGCAGCTGCCGACGTCGAAAAGATTAGAGATGTGCCGTTTTTGAACATCATTGATTTAATCCAGTCACTAAACGATGACCTCCCCACTTACCTTGTAAAAGCTGCAGAGATTAATGATGCCTTTGATGTCCTTTCTGACCCCATGCGATGGTGGAAAGACATCTCCCCTTACCTCCCATCATGGTCTTCCACGGTACAGAAAGTGGTAGTAGTGCAGCCATCATCTGCAACAGCGGAGAGGGTCTTTTCACTACTCGTGACCATGTTTGGAGACCAGCAACATGATGCCTTGGAGGACTAAGTAGAGGCTGCTCTTATGTATGCTTCAAGTTAGCGATCGTTAGTGCCTTGTATGGTGTGATTGGCTTGTATAAATTGCTGTTTGTCTAGGTTTCGACGTGAGTCTTGGTGCTCAACTATTGTAAGGGAAATTAGTTTAATTTTCATAATAATACGCAACTAATTTCCATTTGAATGGTTTTGCACCAGGACTCGCTTTGAAACTGAGGTATGCAGCAACTCGGAAATGGGCTATTGTATCAGCTTAAAGACTGCTTTATGACCATGGTTGATATTCTTCTAAAGGTAGAAACTTTGCCACCTTTGGAGCTGCGCCAACTTACGGAGATATGTCCAGGTTTGCACCTAATTAGATGCACGCGGATTTCAATAAGCGTCATGAAGTGTCCCCTTGCTCTTCTCGCCAACTTCAACATCACTTGTGTCTCAGAATACAGACAATTTATGTCACAAAGTGTCCCCCAAATGCTGCTCTTTAAGTAAAGATTAACTGCTGCATTTACCCAAAGCTAAAAATAACGCTAACCTTTACCCTTACCTTATTGTTGAAAATAGGTAGCAAATGCTTAGACTTAAGGGGACACTTTGTGTTGGATGTCAAAATTGGGAGTGCATCTAATTAGGTGCAAACCTGGACATAAGTGAACTTACGGTCCATAGTTCAAAGTCGGTATAGGATGTTTCCGCCTTTTGTTAAGTCTCAGAGGTTTCTTCAGGTTGCATTTTATTCTCTTACAGCAGGGCAGATATTTGTATTAATAGGAAGGATTGTTTCTCTGTCATAGTCATAATCGTCATACACATGATAGACATACCAACTGTTTAATCCATTAGTGAGAAAACACTAAACTTTGCATCCATGTTGTCTTGAAAGTTAATTGCCATGGTTCATATGTAACATATATAATAGAAGATTCACGGAAAATGGAATTTGAAATGTTATGCAGGGTAAAGTATTTGAAGGTAAAATAGGTATTTGTAGACTTTATGATTCGATGTATTGTGCACATAAACAAGTATCTGGTCTTCTCTTTAATGGTTAATATTGCATGACAGGCTTCTCAGCGTTCAGAGAGCTTGCGTTCACATTTATATCTTTATTCTCGAGAGTTTCAATACTTTAGACGAAGCGAAATAAATATAAACAAGTATCTGGTCTTCTCTTTACTGGTTAATATTGCTTGACAGGCTTCTCAACGTTCAGAGAGCTTGCGTTCACATTTATATCTTTATTCTCGACAGTTTATTCTCGAGAGTATTTTCGAGAGTCTCGAGAACCAAACTACAGTATTTTATCCTTTCTCCTGCCCTTACCATTCCGGAAAAGAAACATTGTTTTTGTTTTTTGACATAGTTTTTTGTTGAAATAGTTTCTTTTTGAAAGTGTGGTCCACTGCATGGCATATTGGTGGTAAGTTCAACCTTTGCAAGGACACAACCTAGAAAAAGTCTGGTTCACATCCCCTGATTGATCCCAGTAAAACAACTGTCAAGGTAATGTTTTCCTGTACGGATCAAACGCTGGTAATGAATGTGCAGCTATGTCACTATGTGCTATTATATATGATTATGACGGGAAATTAATTACTTCCCTTAATTATTATGAATGCAAGAAATCACCTCTACACGGCCTTATCAAGCTTATCAAGACAAAATTTAATGTTAACAAAATTACCTGCAGAAGTCATAGCGTTCAACACAACTTTTCAGATTCAATAGAGCCCAAGTCACACTGGTAATGTACATAGAGGTTGCATGTCTTTGATAAATACTTTCCAAAATTTGATCTCAGAGAATTGTAATTCTTTTATTTTGACAACTGGGTACATATTACTGTGAGTATTTAAACTACAACAAATGGTATTTTTAAAATATTTGATTCTCGTGCTATGAATTGGTTTGGCATGGCCATCCTCAAGGAACTTGTCTACTTCTGAAAGTATTTTCAAGTGTCGAGATATGGTGCACATCTTCACGTGTCGCGCACGTGACAAAGTGACCTTTACCTGCACCACTGTATGAAAAGGTTGGTCATCTTGGAAAGATGTTTTCACATCTCACCTTCGTTTCTCTTTCATTTTTTTCTGCAAAAGATTTTCCCACGAGTCATTTCGTTTCATCTTAAACCGTTCAATTAACGTCTCCTTTCTCAAACACTGAGTAAAAATACCCATCGGTCAGCAAAAAACAATGTACTTAGCCATTTTGGAATGAATACACTATTTTTACCTCGTTTCCATGGTCTAGTGGTCATTGTCACCACCTCATAATGAAGATAATCTGGGTCCGGGTATTCATTACATACACATTCGAACATCAAGAGAAGCGCAATGTAAGGCCGATGTAAGATGGACAGACTTCTCTCTTTTCTTTTCTTTAGTGCGAAAATAACCATACACCACTGTATTTTAGCAGGCCCGAGTTTAGGCTAACTGTAGCCTCTTGTTAAGCAATACAGGACGTTTTCTGTGTTTCCATAGCTAAACAAGAGGGGGAGTTGGGATAATTCGAGACAGTTATGCAAACCCAAGATGCAGTCTATGGTTTGCATAACTGTCGAGAATTCTCCCAACTCCCCCGAGTGTTTATATGAGGCTATGGAAACACAGAAAAAAGTCCTCTGTTGCTTTTATAAAATATTTCTCAAAGACAATTCGACAAATGAAGGAAAATGCTGATTTTTACGTCTTGATTGAAACAGATTTTCTTGATACATGCTCATATTTGCTACCAGCCAATCAAAACGCTCTCTACCAACACATAACCAATCAAAATTCGTGTGATATCACAGTCGTGTGTCGATACTCTCATCCAAACACAGTTATTGACCAATGAGAATGCGGGTACCATCCTAATTATTTTATAAAAGCCATTAGTATATACTAAAACAGTGGATAGCGTTGAGCACGCGCGCTGATTGGCTACTCAAACTCTGGATATCCTTTGCTATTCACCTCCGAGCAATTGGCGCGCAATTTGTAATCTTTGCAGGAATATATGAGTTAGAAGCATCTTTTCGTGCTATATTATCTCACTGTTTTAGTATATACTAAAACAACTATTCACCTCAGTGTCGGTGGCTAGTGATGCATATTTACCTCGCCGCTTCGCTGCTCAGTAAATATCCACCACTAGCCACCTTCACTTCAGTGAATAAGTGAATAGTTGTTATTTATCGGCCGATATAAATCTTGACCGATTCATCGACCACCTATTTTCCGACTGTCGATCGACTGTAGAACCGATATGTCGACCGTCGAGGCTTGATCAGACTTGGAGAAAGGTATAAAGCTCAACTTCACCTCTCCACCGTTCGGGTTATCTAGTTTTACTTCGAGCTGTTCCCTTTTGGCTGGATCATAAAGGAAACGTTTTTACCGCCTAGTTAATGATGCATGCTTTTTTCTGTATTTCAGTTAACAAGTTTAACAAGTTGTTGTTTGTATTTCTTCTTTGTTTTCTCGCCATATATTAACTGGGACCTACGCGGGGGGGGGGGGGGGGGGGATTTGGCATAGGCAGGTGTAGTAACGTCGGAGAAGATCTAGCTAGTAAGATTCAAGACGGCGTGGGAATCGTTGTGCTTTCGCTTGTGCGTATGCTTAACAAACGCCGATTCCCACTTGTGAAATAAGCACAACCGTGAGATAAACACGAGCAAAAGGAAAGGAAAATTACCTTTTCTTGTGCTTGTGCTTATGCTTGTTTATGCTTATCGCACAAGTGGGAACCAGGGGTAAGAACTGGTTACTTGCAAGTTCGCATTAGGAGCTTTAGCAGCGACAACGGCGCCAAAGAGAACGTCAGAAATTTGCATATTTAGTGAGCAAAAGCAATAGGTTTGCACGCCCTGCACGGGCGTTTTTGCATTTTTGTCTATTTTTTTGCCGTGGTCAGCAAAACAACAACATGGATTAGCTAGGTTTGAGAGTTTATGAAGAACGTTAGCACTTGAGAATAAATTGTCATTTTCTCCCCTAAATTAACCGCATTTTTGAGGAACTACCACACCCTTGTCACATTAAAAAGGTTGAAATAGGGCAATTAAGGATTAACTTCACGCGTATTTTCAAAGTTTTCTCAAAATTCTTCGAGTCGCGAAGCGACGAGGGCAATTTGGAAAACTTTGAAAATATAAGTGAAATTAATCCTTAATTGCACGAGGGAACATTGCGTTTACATGTTTATCACATGAAGGGCAAGATTATTGAGAGAAGCCCGTTCAGTGCCGCGGAAAATGACAATAAACATGCTCCCAGTCTGTTACAGTTCAATTCAATTAATCGTTGCAGTCAACAAAACTAGCGATTAAAATGTATTTTAAATATGGAAAAAACTCAGTTTAATCTGGAAGAAGATTCTCTTGTAACTTCGCTTGCTCTGGATAAGCAACTTTTAACCAAGCAGGATCAAGTAATCATGCCCTCTTGATTACCAAAAGTGCCTCGTGATTAAGGGAAAAAATGATCTCCGTCTCAGCCAATCAGCATTCAGTATTTTTGCCCTGTATGAGATTAAGTGGGCAAAAACAGTAGCTTTCCACGCCCTGCACGTGCGTTTTTCATTTTGTCTGTTTCTTTGCCGTTGTCAGCAAAACTACAACGTAAAATAGCCAAAAATGAGGTTTTATGAAGAACGTCAGCACTTGAGGCTAAATTTTAATTTCTCCCCTAAATTAAGGGCCTTTCCGACTAGTTTCATTTTTTAGGAACTACCACACCCTTGCTATATTAAAAAGGTTGAAATAGTTTCGTTTTCGTTGTCGTTGCTTAAGCTCCCAAGAAAATTTGGTTTTGGTCAGCCGTACGTACGTTCACCCTTCTACTAACGTATCGCGGGCTCAAGTTTAGAGCTCATTGAGGTCAGCTGTTTTTTTTTAATTCGCCGCTGACCGGGTACTGGGTTTCGATTGGACCGCAGGCTCAGGTCAGGTTAACTTCATTGTAAGAGAGCTCCGCTTTTAGGCTTGACTAAATCTATATATTATATCCGGTAATAGATGAATGTGTGATATATAGAGAATGCATACTGCGGTTATGCAATTCTAAGTGAAAGGGAACATCGCAGTTAATGATTAATAAAGCTTTTCGCTACTCGAGGACTATTACTAATATACCTCTAGTAGCGTAGCCAATCAAAATGCAGGATTTGCATTAGTCCACTAGTTGGGTGACACTAAAAGGAGATAAGTTCGTGTATTTAAAACTTGGCCATTAGCACTTACATTTCAACAGAGATATCCATTTAATGGACTGGAATTTAAAGTCCTATCCTTATCCCCATATAATACATCTCAGGGTCAGCCCTATTAATGGAAAGGGGTCCACACAAGGACAAAGAAAAACTGTCTCTAACTAGGATTGGATTAGCGTATTTATGATTAACGTTCTATATTCATTTCATTAGTTAACCACAGAGCACATAATCTAATAAAACGTGTTTTTTTTTTTCAGTTTGTGGCGAGTGACAAGTGCCAGACTATCCTCAACGAGGTCATTTACTACGGGTACCCAAGTTGGCAGAAGAAGAGCCGAACGCCAAAAATTCTATGGTCTATCGTCCAGCTGCTGCGTTTCATCTTCATTCCCATTCCTCTCGTCTATATAAAATTACGTTTGTGTAAGGAATGGTGTGGAGTGACTTGCCAGGAATGCCGACCCGATAGAGGAAACGGAGACGGAGATGAACAGAGAGATTGCTGTGTTTCATGTCGCTGTCACAAATGTGATGGTTTTCCACTGTTGTTCGAGCATCCCTATTCCAAGTTTGTCAACCACACCGTGTTTTACTTGGTTTTTCTCGGCTTCTTGATCGCAGCATCGTTTGAGGAAGAGTTTGGAACAACAGCCTTAGGAATAGTGTGGATCGGTCAGAAAAATCTCTTTTTTTTCACACTCAGATTTTTTAGTGTCTTGTCATAGCCAGCACCTTCAAGCATTTTCCATTCTAACCATCATAAATAACAAAGTAGAAATCAAGGCAACACTGGCAATGCCATCCCTTTTTTTTTTCGAATAGTGGGTGAGTAACGCCACACATGGTTATGAACATTGAGGGGCTGCCGTGAGATGGGGCCTACGGTTTATCGTCCTTATCCGAGAAAAGTAGATTTCAGGAGAGCAGGGATGGTGATATCATTATCA
>OX421448.1:8070847-8073347 GCA_949126865.1 Montipora capitata | reverse complement strand
AAAGAAGAGATAGAAGTATTATTGAAGAACCTGCAACTCAGAGAGATGGTAGCTGAAACAACGACATGTCGAACAGTGGGGGTTTTACCACCTCGAAAGTCGTAAAAAACGAGCACTTCTGTGTATGTTGCTGGCCTCTCCCTTCAGGCTTTTTTTCCTCCGTTTACCGTCGACAATGATGGGTTTTCCTAAGTTTTGGTTTAGTCGTTCGTATTAAAAAAATCTAAGCAAGCAAAAATAAAATCAGAAGCAATCGAAAAGGAACAATTTTCAAGATGCAGAAAGAGTTGAGTTGCAGAGGTTGACTGAACGACTGAGTTAGAGAGTTAATATGGTTCAACCTTGTTCCCAGGGTCTAAAGCTCTCTTCTATGCCTCCATTGTCGTTGAGAAAAGACCCTGGTTCACGCTGCTCACGTGTCTGCCAGAATCTGGAAGGTTCACTAAATGTGTGTTAGGGGATGGGTGGCAATGTAGGCCTTGTCGACATTGCAAAATAGGGAATCAGCACGCAATTGATTTTTTGGCGGGCCCCTGCCATCGACAAAACATTTGACGGCAGTATTTTATGTACTACACGTATGGAGTTCGACGTGAAAGGCAAAAAGTTGTGGTCAAATCGATCAGACGCCACAGAAAATATCTTCGCGTTATTCAAGTTTTCACCCACGTAAAGGTCCGGATCAACGAAGAATGCTAATAGTTTGCGACAATTTTAAGTAGTGTGTGCAATAAACGTTTGCTCAGTGCAACTGCAAGACATGCATGACATGCAGGAAAACGTCCGCCAGAGCGATTTGCAGTTAGTTCTTTTACAGACTATTTATTTAAAGAAGAAACGAGTAAACTCTACTCAAGAGCATGTTTTGTTATCTTTAAACTGAATTTATTACCAATGCTTAAAAAACTCCCCTCAAATGGTCTCAATGAGCCCCCACTTACCCCCCCCCCCCCCAGCAATGCCAAAAAAAAAAAGGAAAATTATTTTCCTAATTGAAGCTCGACTCTGTTTTTGCACAATTAGAAGCTCGTTCGTTATTCCACACCACCTTATCTGCTTGCAGGATAAGAAACAGGGAAGTAATATTTCTAACTACACAGGAGCAACCTATTCTGCCATTATGTTGCGACTTTCAAAGCACTTTGACATGTCATTGGTCCACGAGAGTCATGGCAATAATTTAGTAGTAACTAATTTATGGTATTCGTCGTATTACTTTCATAATTCGTGTAGTGAACCCCATATAGCAGCTCAGAGAGTAAGACACGATCCCTGCAATGAAACTGGCACAAATTTTCCTGCCTGAAATACGCTAGGGAAATAATTTGTTGCCTGATAAGCCAAAGCTACCAGAACCAATGATAGAGATGTGTCTAATTTACACGTGTGATACAGAAACAATGGCAAATGGAAACGAATAACGGATGATCAGATGAAGCTACGCAGGCGCAGTAGACGCCTGTATCCAAGATGGCTGCAGGACTTGCGTCATATTGGATTTGACTTTAACCAGGAGTCCATCAAGGAGAGCCTCTATCTCCCATACTTGGCCTTGGAGTCAACCCTTTCCCGAGTAGATCTACTGTTGGAACGCCTCCCAGGGGAAGTTTCACACGCCTTCAGTTCGAAGAGCCAATAAAAACAGAGCTATGACAGTCATTGTCTTACCCACACGAGCAGGCTGGGAATTCGGTAATGATTTAATGATTTTTTAAATGATTTTTCCGCTTTTCGCGGTTTACTCGACAGAAATATGATACTTTTCGCCGGAAAAAGTCGTTCTTAAAATAAATCTACTCGGGAAAGGGTTGACTCAAGGAATTAGTGGAGATAGAGGCTCCCCTTGATGGTCTCCTGCTTTAACCGTGTGTGGAGGGTCGTGTGGAGGAATGTAAGACGTGTTCCCGAACTTTTGCGCTGAAACATGCTTCCGTGCTGAGGCAGCAGGCTTCATTTTTTACCTGGGTTTCCCATGTTGACTTGTAAAATCGTCTTGCGTTAGACAGAGTAAAATGTATGCGTGAACCGCTCGGGAGGCAAAGGTTTATTACCTCAGCTTGCAGAGCGCAAACGACTCGCCATTCACAAGGCGTGGTAGATTTGAATTATGAGATTATAGCGAAATTTGAACATTGAGCAACCGAGTGCAAATTCAACAGCTCAACCTTTGCAACAGACAGCTTTCCTTTGTGTTTGCATTTATGCCGTCACATAAATTTTCTTAGGTTTTTATTTTGCTGTCGGACGAATGAACCAGGCTAAAGAAATATCACAGAGATGGAAAGCTATGTTGAAGAAGTGAATTGATTGACCCGAATGTTTTTCTGTCTAAAATAAATCTAGGACCGATTGACGACAATGAAGAGACTGGTGGTGAAATTTCTTAAAAAAAGCTACAAGGAGCATCCTGTGAGTGTTGGCCAAAGGACCCGTGCACGGACCATCTAAGGGTTTCCCGACAATCCGTCTTAGAAGGGCGCTCCCCTAAGAAAGCTTCTAA
>OX421448.1:8060847-8063347 GCA_949126865.1 Montipora capitata | reverse complement strand
GCAAGGAATGCAAGAACCTCTGCTACAGAAGCTGAAATGGGACAGGAACCCCGTTGAGAACACCAGCGTACCCATGCCCTCCAGGGGCCTGAGTACCGCTTCTGGGTGGCCTTTCCCCACGAGGCCACCAAGATGTCAACAACTTCCTTTGAAAAGCCTGTTGCTTGGTAATAGTCCCTGATAGTGGCCAAACTGTCAGATGAAGGGACTTCCACAGGGGATGGTGTGCTGTTGGCTGAAATGGGAGAAACAACAGAGATTGGCGCTGGTGTAGCAGCAGTGGGCGATCCACCAGCATCTGAATGAGATCTGGAAATCATAGCTGTCCGTTCCAGTTCGGGGCAATTAGGAGGACGGCAGTTGCTTGATCCTCTTTGATCTTCCTCAGTACCCGAGGAAGAAGGACTACGGGAGGATGGATTAGACACGTCCATTTGCTCCAGTCCAGGAGGAATGCATCCACAGCCAGAGCCCCCGGATCTGGGTACCTCGAGACATACTTGGATAATTAATTGGTGGTTTAAATGGCATGCAAATAGGTCCACGTCTGGTGTGTAAAATCTCTGACAAATGGACTGGAAGATCTTCCTGTCCAATGTCCATTCGGTTCTGGTCTCGATCTGCCTGGAAGCTGTGTCTGCTACCACATTTTGGATGCCTGGAATATGCTGAGCTGTCAATGATACTCCTGCTGTCAAGACTACTGCCCAGAACTCTAGGGCTTGTGCAGTCAGAGCAGGGGAGCGCGTGCCCCCTCTCTTGTTGATGTACGCCACCGCTGGGATGTTGTCTATTCTCAAGTGAAAGTGTTTGAGCGGGGGATGTTGAGCCTCTTGGGACTGCAGACGTACTTTCAGAGCTCTTAGCTCCATGACATTGATGTGCCACTGCGCCTCTTCCACACTCCAATGGCCCCCGGTGGCAATCCCCTGGTAGGCTGCACCCCAGTCCGTTTTCGAGGCATCGCTCCAAACCGTGAGATCGATGGGTGGAAGCTGAATTGGATAGCCATTTAGACGGCAGCTGCTCTCTGAGACCTACCACTCTAGGTCTTTGTGTGCCTGGGAGGTTAAGGGGACTATCACTTTCCTTGCCTGCTCATGTTGTGACACTGCTTGCAGGTATAGGCGTTGAAGACCTCTGTAATGAAGTGGTGCAACCAAGGTCCCTGTTTTTGATGCATGGCTCATTTGTCCAATTAACGTGGACAGACTCCTCACTAAGCCACTCCCTTGAGCAAGGAGGTTATGGCAGGTATCCACAATGGAGGTAAGTTTTGGTTGAAGGAGGGACAGGGTCATCGTTGTGGAGTCTAGGGCAGCTCCGAGGAAGATTAGACGTTGGCAAGGAATGGAGGAGCACTTCTCCTTCTTCACCAGAAAGCCCAGCTTTTCAAGTAAGTCTACCACTTGAGCAAAGATTTTCTGCAGCACCTTGACTGTTGGTGTAGTAATAACATGTCGGCTATGTAGATCACAACCCGAATACCCATGGACCGCAACACTGCCAGCACTGGCTTCAGTGTCTTTGTGAATGCCCGCGGAGCTGAGGACAAGCCCAAGGGAAGGCAGTGAAACTCGTATGTTCTGTCCTGATAGACGAACTGCAAAAACTTTCTGTGGGAGTGATGAATTGGAAGTGCGTAATATGCATCTTTAAGGTCTAATCTCATCATGAAGTCTCTCTGCTTTATCAGGGATACAGCAGTCCCTCCATCTTGAAGGACTCCTTCCCCAAGAACCGGTTTAGAGCACGATTATTGATGATGGGTCGATAATTGCCATTTTCTTTTTGTACTAAGAACAGGGTTGAAGCGAACTGCTCGTCCTGTGGCTTGACTTCGCGGACGACTCCCTTTGCTAACAATTCGGTGATAGCCCTTTCCATATGGTAAGCATCCGAGTGGCTACTCTCATGCGCCATTGCCTGGGGCGCCTGCAAAAGGGGATATTGTACCCCTGAATTGTTTGTAAGGTCCAAGTGTCCTGTGTTATTTGTTTCCAATTCTGAACAAAAAAGTGTAAACGAGTTGCTGGTCTGTTGGTGAGAGGCGTAAGCATTTTGAGACATGGGAACGGATAGTCAGCTCGAGCTGCTCTTGAGGTCGGATTGCTGGGAGGATCCTGCTGTTCTGGCCCTTTTGGGGAACTGCAGGTTAGACCTTGAGCCATATCCCCATTTCCGTTTCCCTCCAACTCGACTGTTGTCAGTAGTAGTAGTAGTAGTAGTAGTAGTAGTAGTAGTAGTAGTAGTAGTAGTAGTAGTAGTAGTAGTAGTAGTAGTAGTAGTAGTAGTAGTCTTTATTTCACCGATAAAATACATATCAAGTGTTACATTGATTATTACTATTAAATACTTATAAAAGCGCGAAATATACATTAATTACTAATAGCTAAATTGTAATGAAAACTAAGTCTGTTAACAAAAGCATTTTAAAAACGCTCAGTATTACAAATCGGAAATGTAGGCTTGACCTGTCTAAGCTTAAGGGTAGCAGGGT
>OX421448.1:8033347-8055847 GCA_949126865.1 Montipora capitata | reverse complement strand
GTACAACGAGAAGAAGCTTTATAACTGCAGATGGCATTTGTTGTTTTCCACCACTCTCGACTTCCGATACCATTAGCATAATTTAAACGAACTGTGTTATCCATAATGGCTTTAGAGATTCTCTTCAATAGATCTTTATGAGAACCCGTTACTTTGGTCTTGATCTTCAACAAATATTTAATAAGGGGGCTCATCCAAAAAGGATCGCGTGACGACATTTTTTCTATTCTTAAAGGCATACAAGCATTCAGAAGTTCCAGAATTTTTGTCTCGAGACTTGTCACAGCGTCTTCGATTTTGTTGGCCTCCAGTACGAAACCGCAATCCACCTGCTCAAGTTCAAAATAAAGATTGGCCTTGCGATGTTCCCTGCAATCTCTAAGTTGAACTTTATATCAAAGTGGCTTAAGTTTTATGCCTCGAGAAAATATCAATCCCTTATGATCGGTCTTCGTCAGCATCTGTATAGGATAGCAAAGATTGAACAAGCCTGGATTATTGGTGAAACAATTATCCAGGCACGACTCTCCTCTTGTGGGAAAGCTTACCAAAAGACTCCAGCCAGAAAGCGATTCCAAACGGGTAATATCCATTTGATTGAGATCTTTCCAAGAAGGAGTCCGCCAAGTCAATTATACAGCTCCTCAGACTCGTTTCTTGATAATTATGCAGCGGTGGGTGATAAACTCCACAAATTAGCATATGTTGTCCCTTCGGCAAGAAAGTAGTAATCGCAATCAGTTCAAACTCTTCCGATCTATATACATCGATAACCTTTATATTGTTGCTGATGTAAATGGCATTTCCCCCATTTTTACGCATATCCCTTCTACTCCAGTTACTGTCTCGGCGGTATAGAGCATAATTTGACATGGTGATAACCGCGTTAGGAACATCGAGTCTTAAATGAGTTTCAGAAACCACACATATGTCAATATCATTCAAGTGCAAATCCATTTCAAGAGCCATGGGGGATCTGATGCGATTTTTGGTCTTAAGAAGGCTGCAGATATTAATAAACAAAAATTTAGGGACAGCGTACCTTTCATCCATTTGACGATGAAGACTAGCGTATCTTGTAACCGGAATCAACACACGATCTTGACCATTCGGCCCTCTGCTGCGCCTTTGTACATTAAAGCAACTGGTAATAACAACAGGGATATTTTGTTTAGAGGCTCTACGCCCAGCCCTTTTACCGCGATATTGTAGTAATTGATGTTCCTTTAAACCCTTCAGTACTTGTCGATCAAAACGTGGTGCGATCGAAACATGGTGTCGATCAAAACGTGGTGAGGTAGTGTCCCCGAAAGGGCTGCTCCCTCCTGTGTGGTCCTTTGGAGAAGTGTTTCGAGGCCGGTGTGTTGATAAGCTTGCTGTTAGTTGAGCTATGGTCATGTTCACTCTTGATGTTTGCTCGGAACTTGTCCGGGAAAAGGTGCTTATCTTCTGGGATACCTTCCCGCAGAGTACGTTTACCAACTTCAGTGAGCAACTCAGAGAAGCGTTTTTGCCTCCAGGCATTAAGCCTAAAGTTGGCGTTTCGAAGGAGGACTAGAGCATCTTCCAGTAGGTCCTTAATGGCATCAGGGTCAGGACCTTCATCGTCATCCTCTCTCTCTGAATTATCAAGGGCTATCAAGGCTGCTAACAAGGGACGAGCCACAACCAAGAAGGCAGATTGACGTTCAGCCAAGCCATCATCAAAGGCGAGGAGATCCTTTGTTTTAGTGTAACCATGCCTCTTTTTTTTTTCCTCTTTCATCGCAGCCTCCATCATTGGAGCTACCAGCAAGGACTCTGTGTCTTTGATTTGTGTATAGTAAGTGATCAGTTCCTTCCACTTGTCTTTGGACAGGAACCTGGAAAAGAACTTATTTGTGAAACTCAACAGGTCTAGCTTGAGAGATGACAGTTTCTTGTTCTGTATTATAAAAGCGATCCCCTCGGAGGGTGGTTGGCCCAGTCGTTGCATCGGTGGACTTTGTCACCGTGTTAACGTTATCCTTCAGTTCATTCAGTCCCGGTAAAGAGAGCGAGGCAAGGACACCTTGCAGGACCGCTGGTAATGATTTTGCCACACACTCTGCCACCAACTTTTCAAGTTCTGGCTGTCTATTTCCGATACCCGCCATATGGATCGGGTCGGACGATGACAAAGTGTCGTCCTAAAGACACAGAAGGCGGTCATTGACTCGTACCTTCGTTCGTGCAAATCCTTGCTATAAATGCTTCAACAAAACGACAAAACTAACGCAATCGAAACGACTTACATTTTTAGAGTTTTCGCCAGTCATATCCGACATTAAAACCGCATTAAATGAAGGAAAACACCTCCTAATGAGCAGAGAAAACAGAAAAACGTGGTGGGCCGAAACGCGCCACGAAGCGAAGAGGCACAGCGCATGCACATCTTTTTTAATATTGTGGTATCCAGGCCGCAGCCGCGCGACATATGCACCAGTATTGCGACTATCAGTCGGAGAGGGGTGAAGGAGAAAACATGATCAGCAATTGCAGATAAGTGACAAATTGTTGTTAGAACTTTAAAATGTTCTGTTTTTCTGGGTGCTGGCAATTTTCCGGGAACTCTTTTCGGAAATTGTGGACAACCTCCAGGGGTAGTTTTTTTCCGTTCGGAAAGGAATTCGGGAAATGCCCTTACCATTTTCGAGAATCGGTCCGTTTCCAGGCCCTTTCTCACAGGATCAAGTAAATAAGCAGGATGGAATGCCGGGTCGTAAATGGTAAACGCCATTCTTATCCGATTGGTCATTAAATTCGGAAAATTGCTTACCTTTATGCAAAGATCATTCCATCCGGATTATTTGCCCCTCCCCCTCTCCCCAATACAAAATATGTTCCGCCGTCCCTGCAGAAGTTTGCTTTGTGCACCACTTTTGACCTGAATGAACGAGCTACTTTATCTTTGTAAGGGAAAAAAAGACTTGATTATTCGGTTATTCTGAAAAACTATTTTGAGGTTGAAAGTACCATAGAATTTGTTTATACCACAGAGCACAGAGCGTGGACTAGGTTTATTTTGTATTTACGCGGAGTAAAAGCATTAGAATTCTGAAGCTGATGTATAGAGTGTACCATAATGAATCGCCACCATGCATCGCAAGATCGTCTTCGTCGTACAATTTGACAAATGGCCATCTTCTCGATATTCCACGTTTCGAGTTATGAAATGTTTTATTAGATCGATTTGTAAGTTGGACGCGCCGTAAAGTAGTCAGTGATGTTGATTTTGGTAATGTGTGATGTAAAAAGTAAACCACCCTGCGAGCAGAGCCTCCTTTTGTCTTTTTCTTTACTGAGGAGGAGAAAAGTAGGCTCTGCCCGAATCGCGTCAACTCTTTGAAGCCGCCGCAGCCCGAGCTTCTGGACTAGTCAATCTTGTTTTCTCTCGTCAAACCGGTTTTTCCGGTGCGAGCGTCCCTTTAGTGACAAAACCGATGGTTATAATTAAGCCCGCTGTACCATGACAAACCAAGATGGCGGCGAGATCTGGCATATTAGGCTTGGGTTCGAGACTGTATCCTGGCAACATGCAGCGCATATTCAATAAAGATCTTACTCGATTCATGCAGAGCCTTTCTCGAGAACGCCAAAATCGAGCAAGGAAAAGAAAGGCTCTGCTTGCCGGGTGAAATAAAGTAACTTATTCGCGATTAACGAATACTCTATTTTGTATATAGCTCTTAGTGTATCTCAGTTTTTATCAGCTTATTCTTATTCTTGTATAAAAAGTCTGCTTAACCTTAGTAATCTTAGTTTCGTAAATTGAGACTTCCAAGTTTATTATTTTTGTTTTGCAGTTGATTATTATTTATACACGACTCCACAAGCTGATGGTTTTAATTCCCATCGTGTTTAAATGAAAGGCTTTAGGTTATGTTATGCACCGCGACAGGACCATCTTTTCGTGGTCCACGAAAGTCGCTATTTGCACCGAAAGATATTCTCAGTCTAAATCGTGATCGTTAGAGATCACCTAATAAGGATTACTAACTTCTTCAATTTCCCTTACAGTCATGTTGCTTGTTGTTTGCATATTTTTTGTCTATAGCTGAGATTTTTTTTATGATTACACTATCGACTGATTTCCCCTAAAGCCAAACAGGGACGTCCCAAGACGGGAACGAAAATCTTTGTAAAGTTGGTTACGAGAATTTCAGTCGTCTTCGAAATTCGTGGACCATGAAATTCCGCCATCGTCAAGCCACTTATCTTCAGTACATCTCATTGTATGAAGTGGTAAATCATTTTGTCAGCTCGCACGGCTCGCTTGGCGACAGTGATTTAAATAAATGACATACTTCAATAACTGTATGCAAAGTTTAATGTCTTTGTTGCTGAAAAATTACTTGAAGATTGTTCTGGCTTAACAAAATGCAAAACAAATACTGTTATTTCAATGCACTTCATTGCGCATTGTCCGTTTGATCAGTTACTCGAAAAAGACTCCGCTGCGACCGTTGGTCAAATTTAGTAAATAAAATCCTGAAAATCTTCACACAAACCTGCCCGTTTCAGCGTGACTGTTCGGTTCAGGAGCCCGTTTCTAGAAAGTCCAGAGATTTTCCGGGCCTTCTTCAGGTTTCATAATTCCCTCTGTATGTTAAGAACGGAGAGATTTTAAGTCAACAAACCACACTATCATTTTGCCTTTTGTTCTCTTGAAAACATGCTAAAAGCACAGCTTGCGAAAACAAGCTGAAGGCAGTTTCGTAAATAGCTTTTCTGGCCCGAAACGTTATCGGGACGTTCGAGAAACAGGCTCCAGATTTGAAAACATTGATCCGGTCAATGATAAAATCGATTCCTTCTGAAATGACCAACGAGTTGGCATTTTTAATCATCAACTCAATACATCAATTAAGTAGGATTCTTGAGCTGGATCGTTCTTGCTTTGACGTTGTCACGAAGAGACCATAGGGACCTTAAGCAAGGACGACGAGGACGGCTACGAGAACGCCGCAAATTTGCATATTTAGTGGACAAAAACAATAGCTTTGCTCGCCCAGCACGTGCATTTTACATTTTGATACATTTCTTTGCCGTTCTCGTCTTGACTACGACGTGAAATGATCAAATTTGAGGTCATGTGGAGGACGAGAGCACATGATGACGAATTTTCAATTTTCTCTCTGAATATCCACACCGTTCTCATCAATTTTATACTTGGGTTGTGCATTCACACTTTCCAAGCCGAACGACATGGAGTAATCGTAAAATTATTACAGTAACGGGAAATAATATTTTTAGACAACGTTCTCGTAGTCGTCGTCGTCGTGCTTGCTTAAGGTCCCTCATGTCTCAAAGAACACTCCGCTGCGACCGTTGCGCGGATCGAGTGGAATTTGTACACGAACCTGCCCATTTCAACCTGAATATTTTTGTTCAGTTTCCAAAAATTTGTCCGCTAAAACCCTCTGAAATGAGCAAAAATAAAAAACCGTGGTGCATCACGGTAGGTGATTAAGAGGTCTTTAATTTTTAACAAAGTTCTTTGCCGGGTTTCGCGATTACGATGTTTATTACCGGTAACCCGTTTTGATTCATCACTGATTTGACGTGGAAGTTTAAGTATTGCGATTGCGTCATACGCGCTCGCTCTGCTGAAAACTCTTAACATCATCAGTTTATCAATTTATCATGTGAACTGAGTCGGAAACCATTCCTCAAATATATTCTGTCTGCAAAGTTGGTAGGCGTTGTTTAGCAATTCAAATTAGTGCTTCCATGAACTAGTCTATAGGCTTTTATCGTAAACAAATTGAATTCTGCGAAATGAAAAAAAACTTGAATACGCTAGAGCATTTGCAGACAATGAGCCCTTGTTTTTAAAGAGTTGTCGACATGTTTCACGAATTTCTCGAAGCCGTTTCTGAAGACGTTAAAGAAGGAGGAGACAAGAACAAAGTTAAAGAGTTTTTTTCGCAACACATATCGGGAAAAGCAAGTGAGGACAATGTCTCTCAAGAAAAGCAGAAAAAAATGCGAACGCAGCTTGTGAAAACTCTCGACAACGAAGAATTTGACGAAGTATTGAAGTTAATAGTCGAAGATAATGGAAAGAACGCCAAGACACTTAAAACTCTAAACGATAATGCAGAAGCCATTGCTCAACGCGAACGAAAGAGGACAGCTTGTCTTTGCCACTGTGTGCAGGGTTGTCGTGATTGTTCCAAACAAGAGATTGACGCTTTTCTTCAGAAATGTTGCAAGACTAGCAACGCTTGCAATTTCTCGTGTTGCTGCCAAAATGAGCAGCAAGACACGGAAAACCGCAACCGTGCCAATTCCATGCAGTCGCGTTCTGGTGAACGTAGTAAAAAGCAACCTAAGGAAAACTTTAATGAAGATGAAAGAGAGTGGATCAAAATACTTTCCAATCCGCTGTACATCAGTTTGGAGTGGTTCCGGAGGATCTCCACAAAGGCGCCTAGTGAAAATGAACCCACAAAGAGAAAAGAAAATGAAGAGGAAGACGTGATTGTTGCCGCTTTACGAGATTCGCATCTTCTTCAAACGATTGCCGGTAACGATATTCACCAACACAAAAAAGAATACCAAAAGCGAGCAGAAATAATTGAGGAATTTGCCAAAGCTGTTGTCGAAGAAAGCACGTGCGAAGACGAACTACATGACATAATGGATACGCAAGGAGAACGGTGTCTAAAGCAAGGCGAACCTGAGAATTTCATCCAAAGTTTAAGCGTCCTTAAGATTGCCACTGACTTGGAGAGGATGAAGGTTTGTATATTTACCAGTTTCTTAAAGTTCAGGAGCACCCAGGCAACGACAAGTTGTTAGAGAAATAGATATTTTATTCAATGTTTATACATAGTATAGTAGTAGCTGTTTTTTACACTGCTTTCGTGGAATTTATGCAATTAAATGTTGTTTGCATGCATGAATGCGGTTTTGAGAGCTACGGAATAGTAATTATTTGTTCAGTTCCTCCCAAAGAATCCAAAGTAACAGTAATATTTAGGAACTAAATGCCAGCCGACATTTTTCAATTGACGCAAAATGTTAACACTATTAGCTTTTCAAAACAGAATAGCCGAGATTGCAAACTTCTTCTTTGGCGCTTCTGATAAATAGGGAAGATATCGTTGACCTTAGCTATTGTCATTAATGTGCCAACCAGAGCGTCATTGGCTGTCAAAAAAAAGTCTTTTGTTCCTGTGGTTGGCAAATTTGAATAACAAAAGCAATGTTTGCAAACAGATATCTTCCCTATTCTTGGATTTCACATGACGTCACGGCCGCCATGTTGGTGTCCCCAAACAATGAAATGGCGGCCATGTTGGTGTCGCAATCCGATCCTCCGGGAATTGAAAGCTATTATTATGCTAACGTCTTCTTTTGTTTTCGTTGAAAAACATGGCTGTTGATCACGTGAGTGAAAACCAACAATAGTCGACAATAATCAAAATTCCTCAACATTCGCTGTTGGTTTTATCTCTTTCCTTATGTATTCTCTTCTCTTCAAAAAACGATAACTAAGTTTCGTAAAGTAAAAAGGCCCGTTGTTTTTATAAAAAATTATCCGCTAAGCCATCAAAGCAAATTTTGACGATTCGAAGTTTTATATTTTCGAAAGATACATTTTTCTAATGGTAATTCGCGGAAACGCCTCTCTCACGTCTCTATTCCGATGATGATAAAAAAATGTTTGGCATCTCTTGCGCGTAATAGGATGGACGCGTCTGTCACATATTCTAAAGTCTGTTCTTCCCGATTTCCTCTTGACAATTTAATCTGTGGTCATGTATTGTAGGTTTTGGCAAGCGAGCGCCTTGTTTGAAATTTTCACGCGCAAAGTATGTTGTGTGTGAACGTTGGGTATAGAAGAATCCGGAAACAAATTCTTTCAACCGAAAACGGATTTATCGTTCTTTTACTAAAATTTTATTACATCCGCGTTGGAGCGAGGAACTCCCATACTCCACCTCGTTCCCAGGGTCTCTCTTCTCTGCCTCCATTGTCGTTGAACAGCCCCGAACTGAGGGGCATTCTGTCTGCGCGTGGTCGACTTTGAGATCTCTTATGAGCGTATCCGCTGGCCAGCCATAAGCAGTAACCAAAATAATGGCGGTCTCCATTGCGAAAAGTTTCGAGTTCGTGGCGTTATCTGTGTCCTTTATCTTCCTTGTCTTACGTGTAGATGTAGGCTGCGTGACATGTTATTGTTGAGTGTGTGACTGTAAGCTCATGAACCACAATGTATGCTGGGAACGGTTAGAGTGAAAAAACCATGTGCTCGAAGAGTAGTTAAAAAGTACGGAGCTTGTGCTTTAATAAAACGTTTTCCGACTTGATTTGAGTGTGTAACATTGGCGACCCTGCCAGGACTCGAACCAAAGAAGCTTTTCATCGACGAAGAGCCGCCGGAAATTGTGAAGGGCAAAGTGGTTTGGCACGTTTGGTTGATTTGTCGAGTGCGAGTTGGTTGTGGTAGACGCCGGACTAATTGCGACGTGAAGTGTAGCATTTCTATTGTGGACGGCTGATTGTACCATTGGTGAGTACGAAAGATTTATTTGTTTGAAGTATGGCGGATATTGAGAGTCTACAGATCGAAATTCAGGCCGCGTTGTGTACCTTGAGCGAGGAAAGGCTTAAAGACGTTTGTAGTGGGCTGGAAATTACTTTGCCGCCTGAGAGCAAGGGAAGCTTGGTCTTTATCCGAGCATGTTTGTCCATAGCTTTTCGCTTGGCCTGAAAAATGAGAATATTAGGATCGAAATGAAGCCTTACCTGGAGAAGAAAACTTTGAGCGATGAAGAGCTATTCGAGAAACTCAATGTGTGTTTCAGTAACGAAATGGAGCGATCACAGGAATTTCGTTCCCAGCTAACCCCCAAGCTGAATGCTATTCAAGAAGGAGGGGACAAGCCGGCAAAAAAGAATACTGAGGTGGAGCAAGCCCTTATGAAAGAACTAAGGGAGCTTAAGGCAGAAGTGGCTGCTGTCAAAGAGAGAGTTCGGGCCCCACCCCAAGCTCAAAATCCCCCCACACAACAGTATATGAGACAACCTCCACAGTGCAGGACCTGCCAACAAAGTGGAAATGGATGGCTTTGCAACCATTGCTTCAGGTGTGGGGCTAGTGGCCATTATGTGCGTGAGTGTACTGCCCAGTTTAGCCGACGCTCTCCTGCAGAATTTCAGGGAAACGGTCAGAGGTCACGCCCATGGGACAGGATGTGACCGGGCTAGAAAATCAGTCCCGTTGCGTTCAGTGTGGAAACCAGGGAACAGATGATGTACCACTTAACCGCTGCGAAGCTTATAAAACCAGTAGATATTGTTCAAAGGGATGTCAAGTAAAACACAGAACTGCGCACAGACCAGTTTGCATGGCTATACAGAAACAGAAAACAGCTGAAGTTGCTGGTGATGATTTGAACACGACATTCCCCTGCCACTTAACGCCAAGACAGCAGGCTGGACTGACAAAACTCGTAGGACGGAGGTGCATGGTAAAGTTTCTAATTCAGGGAAAAGAGGTGGAAGCACTATGGGATACAGGCTCCCAGGTCTGTGTTGTGTCAAAGAAGTGGCAACAAACTTACTTACCGCTGGAGGTGTTGGGAAATGTTAAAGAGTTGTTGGGAGCTGGAGAAGAGTTAAATCTGGAAGCAATGAATGGGACAGACATTCCATTCGATGGGTGGATCGAGGTCAGGTTTAAGTTGGCAGGAGACGGCACAACTACTGGTGAACTGACAGTTCCAGTACTGGTGGGACAAAAGGAAAAAGAGTACCCGATCATCGGCTTCAACGTTGTAGAAGAAGTTCTCAGTCAACATAGTGAAAACTCTCAAGCTGTAAGTAACATAATTCAGCAGTTATTTCCTTCAGTTCATCATACTCACGTAGGCGTTCTGGTCAATCTCATCCAGTCAAGATCACAGGATACTGGTGCCACAGCTGTCAAAGTTGGAAAGAGAGATGTTATGCTGCCAAAAGGAGAGGCAACGAAAGTTAAGTGTCAAATTCACTTCGGGCTTGTTCCAGAGGGAATGCCAATGATATTTGAGCCTAAGGAAGACGGCGAGCTCCCAGGAGGACTGAAATTGGGTGAGGAACTTACTAAAATCACCCCGGGAACATCCAGTCACGTGACCATCTTGGTTAGCAACAATACAGACAGAAACATCTTGCTAAAGCTCAGAACAGACCTGGGTCGAGTACACATGGTTAAGTCAGTTTTACCAATTCCAAATCCCCCCGACCAAAGCTGCACTCGCGGAAAGGAGAAACCTTATTCCGAAGCTACCTCACATCAAGGTCACAAACAAGATGAATGGGAGCCACCAGTTGACTTGAGTCAGCTAGAAGAAAATGAACAATTGATTGTCCGCGAAATGCTACGACAAGAAGCTGGTGCCTTTGCCAGAACCGACGATGATGTTGGCTGTGTTGAAAATTTGGAGCTTGAAATCCAGCTAAAGGACAATGAGCCAGTACAGAAGAACTATATCTCCATCCCCAAGCCACTCTATGGGGAAGTGAAAGAGTACTTGGAAGACCTGATTAATCGAAAACTGGATCTGCAAGTCCCGTTCGGCGTACTCTTCACCCATGGTCTGTGTTCGAAAAAAAGATAGGAGCCTGCGACTGTGTATCGATTATCGAGAGTTGAACAAGAAAACATATCCAGAAAGGCAGCCGATTCCCCGAATACAAGATATCTTAAATGGTCTGGGCGGCAACAAATGGTTTACAGTTCTGGACCAAGGGAAGGCCTACCACCAAGGCTTCATGGCAGAAGAAAGTCGCCCTCTCACTGCACTTGTGACCCCCTGGGGGTTGTATCAGTGGAACAGAATACCGTTTGGGCTTATGAATGCACCGGCGGTCTTCCAAAGGTGTATAAATGAATGTCTAGACGGCTTACGTGACAACATCTGCATTCCCCACCTGGATGATGTCTTGGTGTATAGTAAGACCTTTGATGAACACGTTCAGGATGTCCGACAAGTTCTGCGTCGACTACAGGAGCATGGTATAAAGGTAAAGCCATCAAAGTGCAAGTTCTTCCAACGACAAGTTAGATATTTGGGGCGGGTTGTTTCTGGCGATGGCTACTCTCTAGACTCAGCGGACACGGCCGCTGTACATAACTTAGCGAAACAGAAACCAGCAACAGTGGGTGATGTACGTAAATTGCTGGGGTTCTTGAGCTATTACAGACAATACGTCCAGGATTTCTCACGCATAGCTAAGCCCCCGTATGATCTCATGGTTGACCCGGATCCATTGGCTAGTAATTATTTTAATTAGGGTAACGTGGACAGAGGAACATCAGAAGAGGCTTGAAATGCTTATCCATCGACTGACTTCTCCTCCAGTGATGGAATTTCCCGACTTTACAAAATCATTTGTGCTTCATACAGACGCCTCCCAAGAGGGACTTGGAGCTGTATTGTATCAAGAACAGGATGGAAACTTGAGAGTTTTAGGTTATGCCTCTAGGACACTAACTCCATCAGAGAAAAACTATCACATGCACGCGGGGAAATTGAAGAACTGAGAAGTTTCGTGATTACTTGTACTACTCCACCTCCTTCACTGTCTACACCGACAACAATCCTCTTACTTACGTGCTATCGTCAGCCAAGTGGTCCGCGGTGAGGCATCGGTGGGTTGCAGAACTGGCAGATTTTAATTTTAATAAAGTATCGGCCTGGTAAATCTAACATTAACGCGGATGTACTATCCCGCCTGCCACTAGACCCCAGTGAATACATGTAAGCCTGTACTGCAGAAATGGAAAGGGACGCAATCTTTGCAACAAAACAAGCAGTAATCCATCAGAAAGAAGAAGCTACACCCTGGGTGGCAGCAGTCTCAGCAAGTGTTGGCATTGTGCACACAGAACCGGCCGTCACAGATTTAGTGTTCCGACAACTTACTTCAGAAGAAATACAAAGAGCTCAGCGGGAAGACCCCGATATCTCACGCATCTTAGTATACAAGAAACGGGGATATCCACCATCAGGAGGAGAACGAAAGAACGAGACTTGTACAACATCTTCCACGGTCTTTTACCACCATCTTGTCTGAGGGGGGGGGGGCGGGGGGGAAAGGCAAACTTTACAGTAAATGTATGGGATTTTGGCCGACTTTGAACCGCTGCAGCGCCGCTAAAAAGAGACAGATTTCCAACTTTTGCCGCTACTTTAAATAGTTTTATTGATGTCATTCATTCAACGAAAAATAAGGCCATTAAGCAAGGTATGACATCTGTAAATTCGAATAATAAATCTTCTCATGTTGCTTCTATTTTCACGTCAAGTTGACGTGATGATTTTGGAAGGGTTTGTATGGAATCTTAAAAATTCGTTTTTGGTCGTTGTAGCCTGAATCTGTTCTTTACATTTCATGAAAATAAGCTCAGGATAAATGTCTTTTAGAAGACACTATCACTGTGGAAAGCTGTCTCTTATAGCGGCGCTACAGCGGTTCAAAGTCGGCCAAAATCCCATAAATTTACTATAATTTTGCTGTGGTTGCCCCCCCAACCAAGATGGCGCCAAAACCGTGGAAGAGTCTATTGTCAACTGAGATACGCTATCTTCCAGGAGATTCAAGTTATCTTTGCGCAATATGTAGCTCTAAGAGAACTCGATATTGTTTTGGTACTGTATATCATTATAGTGCAATGGTAGATGTCTTAGTAAATAGCCCCTTGAGAAGACATGTGGTTACTTGTAAAATACTAAATCCCAGAAAGATTGAAGAAAATAAACCGGAATCGAGAAACATTAATTTGGCTTCGAGGCTGACATTTTGATCATTTTTAAGTTCCCTTACAACTTCATTTCTACCACAAGTTTGAGCGTGCACTCTGAGCCTCTGACAGCTTTGTACGACACAAGTTCACTGAAGTTAATCCCTAGGGATCGGGCAGGGTTAGTATCTGGATGGGTGACCTATAAAATATACCACTTTGAAACAAACATTGGACAAAAAATTCTGATTTAACGCTCAAAAATGCGAACTAAGCAAGGTACAGATTTTGTTAGCCTGCTTTATGCGAAACAAATATTGATGCAAAAGTAAATAAATATAGATACACAGTTTTTAGGAAGACCAGAAGAAGTTTTCAGGAAGTGTCGATCGAGAATAAAATATTTTGCCATCAGCAACAAAATTTGCGACAGGAAAACAACTCAAATTTTGAACCCAGAATATAAAAAGTTACTATGCATCAACGAAAGACATTTTGGGAGATTTTTGGCACGTTCAATATTTTTATTGTACATCGAATTCAGCGGGAGCCGTTTTCAAGTTACCTTTCATGTTTACTCGCGAAACAAAGGATACATCTGTGTCAAAATGATGGCAAGACACCGGGTTTTTGTTTTGTTAGTTTGGTCTTTTTTTCTTTCAACACAAAGACCACAATCGCCCATCTCTTGAGGTTGACCATTGTTTCTGCAAAGTTCAAAATTTACTCTCCTAGACGAGGTTATTTATCACCAGGTCATTCCATCGGTTTGGAAATAGCAGCTGCTTTATTACTCATTAGCGTCACAAATTCTTGCCAATTTTGGAGCTCATTTTGTTGAAACTCAAGCACGCTTTCAACAGACCTGGTTATGTTCATGAGTTATGCACGCGCTGCCGGTCTATTGTCACCACGGACTTACACTCTTACACTCTTACAATCCGGTGACATAGAGTGTAGTGCACTTACAGTGCACTACCACAAAAACGGATATTTTCTCTTCTCTTATTTGAGTTAACTGTTACTGCTAAGAGATTTAAATCAAAAGAAAATAAAGGTGGAAGAGAGGGCATCCCCCATACATGCGCTTTTCCATAGGTTATATGTCTCATTATATTTTTAGATCGACTCCCACGCTGTACAGATCTCAAGGGGGTTCTGCAAAAGCCAATCAAAATGGCGGAAGATGCGGAAAGCAAAATTGCTGTTCGTTTTGTTAACGAAAACGACTACAAGAATATCTCGACCGAAACGCTGTTTGCAAAACAAGCATTTAAACAGAATCGTCTTTACTGGCTTGTTTCAAAGCAACGAGAACGTCGTCGTTAAATGTGAATTCGCGTTTTTGTAATCGCTTCGCGACTATTCCAAGAATTTTATGAAGAACGTTAGCACTTGAGGAGATGGAACAAGTTCAGTCTTTGCAACTGTTTAAGTTGCTTCCAGCCACTAAATTCAATTATCACTTTCAGTTTGAATCAACCCCCATATATATGGCGTTGAGTTAAGGAATCGAATCCTGGCCACATTGGTAGGGGGCGGGTGCTCTCATCATTTCGCCAACCCTACGCCAACGTTTGAAAACACTGAATTTTAGGGAACCGGCATGGCGCGATGGTTAAAGCGGTAGATTTGGTCGAATCCAATTCTTCAGGATTCAAAATAATCTCGTTTTGACCAATAAATGGATCTGCGATTTAGTCTTCGGTGATCCCGAACGCAACTCGTGCCTCCTTGTCGTTAGGTTCCCCAGCGTTGGCATCCACTGCCCTGTAATCCATCAGCATATAAGCGCACTGCAGATAAAGGCGCATGCGCCTATATCCGAATATAGGCATAGGCGCATGCGCCCTTTAACGGGTCAAAATATGCGAGTTTAACAGATAGACTTGAACAGAATACTTCTTTTATGGTACAAATTTAATTATAATCATAGTTATTGTCTTTGGTTTATTCGTCTGAGCTACTCTTTTATCACACATTCAGCCTGAATTGCACTTGATCTTGGTCCTTTAACACTTGCATTTATGTTTACAATACCGTTGGTATTTTGCACTCTTATAAAGGATGCGATGATGAGAATCGGGTGCGCCTATAATAGAAATTTTATAGGCGCATGCGCATATGTAACGTCAATTTGAGTGCCTATAAAACGTCTAAAATTGCATAAAACACGTTTATAGGCACTGCGCTTATATGCGATGGAATAGGGTAGCATTAATGGAAAGTGGGTCTAAGGACAGAGGAAATTCTAACTATGCTTGGATTAACGCATTTATGATTAATTTGAATTGTGACTTTCTATACACAGCAACATAATCCAAAAGTTTAGAGCAACTTTGAATTTCATCGCTTAATCACAGGGCACACTATCTAATAAAATCTCTCTTTGTTGCAGTTTGTGGCGAGTGACAAATGTCAGGCTATCCTCAACAAGGTCATTTATTACGACTGGCAAGATTGGCAGACGAAGACCCGAGCTCCAAAAATTCTATGGTCCTTCCCGTTTTTTGTTCTCACCCTTCTCTGTAGCCCTTTATATATAGTTTTCCGATTATGGAATCAATTCTGTCGTTCTGGTTGCTGTAGTTCCGGTTGCTGCGACAGTGAATGCTGCCGTCGTTTTCGACTGTGGTTCGAGCATCCCTATTGCAAGTTTGTCAACCACACCATGTGTTACTTGGTTTTTCTCGGCTTCTTGATCGCAGCATCGTTTGAGGAAGAGTTTGGAACAACAGACACAGGACTAGTGTGGATCGGTCAGATATATCTCCTATTTTTATTTACACTAGGTTTTTTAGTGTCTTGTCATAGCCAGCATCTCGAAGCATTTACTATCCTGACCAAAATAGACAACAAAGTAGAAATCAAGGCAACACTGGCAATGCCATCCTTTTCCTTCGAATAGTGAGTGAGTAACGCCCCACATTGTTATGAACATTGAGGGGCTGTGACAACCTCGTTCCCAGGGTAAGGGGAGTAGACCCTGGGAACGAGGTTGGGGCTGTGAGATGGGGCCTGCGGTTTATCGTCTTTATCCGAGAAAACTAGATTTCAGGGGAGCAGGGATGGTGCAGTGGAGACAGCACTCGCCTCCCACAAACGTGGCTCGGGTTCGATTCCAATACTCGGCGTCAGATGTGGGTTGAGTTTGTTGGTTCTCTACTCTCCTCCAAGAGGTTTTTCTCCTGATACTCCGGATTTTCACTTGTGGAAAAACCAATGTATGATTCGATTTCTATAAGCAGCGTCCCCAATCAGTGCCCTAGCCCTAAAAGTCTTGAGACTTAAATAAAGTTCATTCCCATTATCATTATCATTATCATTATCATTATCATTATCATTATCATTATCATTATCATTATCATTATCATTATCATTATCATTATCATTATCATTATCATTCTTAGTCTTATTCTTATTATTATTGTGCTGAGAGCGTTAAATGAGTCCATACTTGTTTCTCTTCCAGACTGGGTTATCCTTGCTTTTGTACTTGGCCTTCTTGTGCAAGAAGTGCTGGCGTCCTGTAGAGAGGGATGTTTCATTTACTTTTCAAAATGGTGGAATGTTGTGGACACGATGATCGTCGTCCTCTTTGCACTTGCTTATGCTATGTGGGGTATTTCCTACGCCTACTTTGGCAGGCAATGGAAACCAGAGAACAATGCATTCATCACTGCAGATGTCCTCTTCTCAAGCGGTATCATCATGGCTTTCTTTCACTTAACGCATATCTTTCAGGTTCGTGCTCAAATAAAAGGTGTTTGTCTTTTGTCGTTTAATAGTGATGGTGATCTTCGACTCGAGAAACATCCGGTCTGTCGGGAAAACAAAACTAACTGTTTCCCTCGAGACCATACATTAAGTGTCCAAGTGTCACTCGGGTTCTATAAGAATAACTTGGAGTCACTTGATGCTCGGCCTCTTATACCTACAAAAATAAATTACTCTTTTTTCCAAAATGATTACATGATTATTCAGACAAACGGGCTAGTCAAGAATGTGGTTTCATTCATTGTTTAAGTACCTTTATTAGCTTTTATTAAACCGTATTAAATGCTCATTGGTTCTCCTCTCTGATTAAATGTTTGTTGGTTCTCCACGCGGCTTCGTGAGTTTTTTTTTTCTGCGAATATTCCGGTTTTCCCCTTTCTTCTCAAACCAACCTACGAGTTGATATTGGTTAGGGTTAGGGTTAGTAACCTACATACAAGAACACCCAGAACAGTAATTTTTACAGAGACACTATTCGACACAAATATCTAATCAACTACTTTAAAAACTTTGACTTACGATACACTACTTTACCTACTGTCCATAAAATGAAATTTAAAAACTATATAAAAAATTTCCATTTGTTATAAAATTTGTGAATCGTTTTGTTCCTGGCACTAATGTACTTTTCTGTTTTTATTTTCATGTTCACTTTCACTCGAAAGCATGTTACATTGGGAAATATAACATTCATTTTGCAGTCCCACAGATACAATTTGCCTATCATTATCAAATAATTTAATGTGGGACACACTGAGGAAATCACCCCAAGAATAACATCTTGTAGGTTGAGACTTATCTGTTGATTGGTTACCTGACTGAAAAATATATAGTTCAAAGGCGTTCCAAAACTTATTTGAAAGAGGACAATTATTAAGCAGAAGATGGTATAAAGTTTCCTTCTTATGGTTGCAGAAAGAGCAATAAAAGTTTTCAATGTAACCGAGCTTATACAATTTATCATTAGTGAACAGGATGGTATTTAGGACTTCACATTGAAATGCCTTTAGGTAAAGTTCACAAGTGACAGTACGTGGAAGAACTTTTCAAGTTGATCTTTAGTAATCTTAAATTCCCGTTGCAAGTCTATACTATTGTTTGGAAGGCGAGCCTTAGCGCCAAATAAGAGGGTGTAATAGTGTTTTGATTTTGCTTTAACTACATCAAATACGCATTCAGAATGTTTGAAAGAAGGTTTCGATAGATCGAAAGTAGACTGGAGTCGAGATTTCTCAATTTGGGCAGTACAGAATTGCGTAATCAGGTCCATGTTAAAAAGTTACTTTTATCCATTAGTGAAGTGATCCTATTAAAAGAAATTAAATTACCTACGTCAAAGTGAAGATCGTTTACACAGATGATACCAGCTCTAAAATACTGTCTATAATAAACAGGTTTGTTATCGATTAGTACCTCATTATTCCAAATGATAAATTGCCAATCCTTTTCCTTTGCGAAACTTTCACGAAATTCGGCCCGCCAATGTAGTAGTTCCCGATGAAATTTAGAAGTGATTTCTCCTTAAAATATATTGAATATACGATTTCCATGTACCATTATTACTGGGGGTGATAATTCTCCTCATGCAACCAAGTGTTAAGGCTTTAATCTGGGAGTCTAAATCTATCATTCTTAAGCCCCCTTTTCTGTAATCGTTTATTGTCAACAATCTTGTCACTTTATCGACACCTTTCCATAAAAACTTGAACAATAGCCGATTAATTTTTTACTTCCTTGATAATACATGTAGGTGTGGGTAATAACAGGGGCACCCAACGAGAATATAGTTCAAAACCACTTAAACATACAGTTGTTAAACTTATTTTGGTATTTAATCGGTAGATATAGGCATATTTTTATCTCCTACAAAGTTTTCATCTGTTCAGATTTCCTAGCTGCAAGTCTAGTGATCCGAAAATTATAGGGATTAAAACTTACCTTTTCGAAAATTTCAGGCAGAAAGGCTCCCGACAATTCTAGGTGACCTTTTTAGGGTAAAAATCCGTTAAAGTTTTTAGATGTCCGAAAATCCTAGGACAGACAGGCAAGCAAGAAATTTTACAACAAAGGTTCCGAAAATTCTAGTTCTCAAATCGTCTTCCGGACGGATATTTTCCAAAAATTGACGTTGGGTGCCCCTGTAATAGTGAAGAAATATACATGAGCTTTGACAACTGCAGACTTTTGATAATAACGATTTTTCCAAAAATTGAAAGTCGATTCTCTTGATGACCAGATATTTATAAGTTTTTTAATTTTTACAATTGTCTCTCTAAAATGTTTTTCGTAGAGCGGAGTAAGGAAAACCGCTAAGGCTTTTGTTGGTTCGTTGGGCCATTTGATGCCAAGTGGTTTGCTGTCGCTTTTCTTTAGTGAGCCAAGCCATAACCCCTCTGTTTTTGTACTATTTACTTTTAGACCTGATAGAATCTCAAAATTTTCCGAAGCTTGAAATAAAACAAGAGCAGAATCGGTATCTGCGAGTTTAACTGTTGTGTCATCTGCAAATTGAAGTACTTTTGTCTCAACGTTCCCTATTTTAATACCTTTAATTAGAACATTGTTCCGAATGGAAATTGCTAGGGTTTCAACGGATGTAATGAAAAGATACGGGGAGAGTGAATTGCCTTGCCTGACACCACGTTTAAGTGAGAAATAATCTGTGGCAACACCATTATTTACCACACAGCTTTGAATGTTCTTATAGAAAAGCTTGACCCAATGTATGAAATCCTTTCCAAAGTTGAAAGCTTTAAGACATTTAACATGAAAGTCCCATTCTAGCGAGTCGCATGCGTTTTTAAAATCAATAAATATTAAAAGACCAGGAATACTTTCAATATCTGTGAATTCCATGATATCAAAAAGTGACCTTACTGTTTCGCCTATAACGTGGCATGATAAAGCCCAAAATGGTTTCTTCTTTACTACTCTCCCCAACCTGTGAACCCTATGGAATTTTCACACATGGGGTTGTGTACAATCTCAAACGTCTCCTCGAAAAGTTCAGTTCAGTTCCAACTCTTTGGTTTTCTCCTTCTTCGCTTTCTTTTGCATAACGATAATGATGATGGGGATGGCAATAGATGGATAGATAATCTTTATTGCCGTTCATAAGCTATTCAGTAATATTAAAAAATTATAGTTGTACATGTACATGTGAGTGAATGTTGTGCCCTACAGTACTTGTTTGATTGCGCGTCCAAACAGCCAGAGGGACTCTACCTGATTTACATCACACGGAAGACTGCTCCATGTCGCCTTGCTTTAGCTAAGGCCATTTTAATTTGTGTCTCAAATAATGGTTCTCAGTGATTTATGATGTTTCGATTGTACTTTGAGTTTTAAGAAGGCGTGATTTAGATTTATAAATGATAATTGCTCAACAACATAGAATGGTTTTGTTTTCGGGATTTTGAACATAAATGCGTATCAACATATTCAACGATGAAGTCTCTCCACTACTGCTATTCCTGTTAAATGATAAAAATTTTTGTGGACTTATGGCAAATGCTATACATCGTATTTTCTCAAGAAGTTTTTTCAACATTGTTGGCTCTTAAGTCGATAGTATACTGAGAACCAGATCCCATTCATAACGTGCCAGACTCGGTCTTATTACGATGCTGGTATCTTTCCTCTCTGTCGGCAGGTGGACTCCGTCCTAGGTCCCTTGCAGCTTTCGCTGTACAGAATGCTTAGAGACGTTTGGAAATTTCTCCTGTTGTTTATTCTGCTCTATGTAGCCTTTGCCACTGGATTGACCAAGATGTATTCCTACTACGTTGCGTCTCAGATCAAACTAGAACAGCGGAACATGACCCTTTACGAAAAGTGGCATCCCTACGCCAAGTGAGTATAATAATAATAATACCTTTATTTATTACCTTTGGCGATAAGAATTAGATGCTTGCGCCCCCAAGGACTTAATGAGGATGATGGTTTTTACGCCCAGAACCGAAAGACGCGCGTAGGGGCGCGCAAAAGATGATTATAAGATTTATGGCATTTTCCGTTAGGTGTTTAAAATAATAGCCATTTCAGTTGTAATGCGCGCGCGTTGCCTTGGCAATTCAACAATTTAAAAGTCCTGTACGTTAACGGTTAGTTAGTCACCCTGAAGAAGATCACTGAATGTGATCGAAATATAGGTGGATTTAAAGGAAACTGTTCTCTGTCTTCATTTGTGATTAAGATATATTTGTGTTTATGAGGACGAGTGAGGAAGATGCTTGTGACAGCTTTATATATATATACTTGAACACAAGAGAAAAGACAAGTTTTAAACAACAACACCTATATTTCGGTGGCAAACAGCTACCTTCATCAGGGTGAATGACGGTCATTCACCCTGATGAAGGTAGCTGTTTGCCACCGAAATATAGGTGTTGTTGTTTAAAACTTGTCTTTTCTCTTGTACTCTTTTCTCTTGAAAAATACGGTGACGCCATGCCTCGTATAATATTAAATAACTTGTGAAGACTTCTTAAGGCAAATTGATTATAATCGAACCTCAAACGTTTCGCCGGTTAGGGCTTCATCAGTGACTGATAAGAATATATAACAAGTAAAGAACAATGGTCTTTGATAAGGTTCATTAATTAAGCCTGCTAGTGTATGGTCAGGACACGTCCAATACAACCATTCATGATGGTTTCACTGTTTTTCTTACTGATTTCGAGCGCTTCAATGATCTTGCGTGTCTGATGTTGTGGAATGTTGTTATGTAGAATGTCCATGAGATGTCTTTAAGCATTGGCGTATCGGTATGTCTAACAAGATGCTGATAAATAGTTTGTTTTTTCATCCGTACGTGTTCCTTGATTCTGAACCCAACAGTTCTACTCGTTTCTTCTATGTAAACTAAATGACAGTGTGTACATTCAATTATGTACACGAAGTTCTTAGATAAGCATTTGTTTACCTTCTTAGTTGATGTGCAGGTCTCACAAGCCTCGGGGCACTTTTTTTGTTCCTTTGGTGGTCTAAAGATACTTGATAACGGGCGACCAGTCATATAATTAACTTTGATATTATGAATACCTGATCGCTTGATTACTGCTTGCGTTTGTTGTTTTAGGTCCTCGTTGATAAATGAGACTTTTATATACAATGGGTCTTGTTCTAGTTCTTGTTCTGTGGGTTGAATATTACAATTGAAGTCCGTAGTGTGCGTTTGATAGTAGAGGTCTCGAATCGTTTGGGATATCCATTCTTCTTATGCAGCTTAGTGATAAACTTTATAGAGGCTCGCTGTGATTGTGCGCCAGTAGAGCGTGTGATGGCTGTCTTGATTTCTCCAATAAGAGTTCCTTTCTTTAGAGATAACGGACCATGGTTGTCCCAAGGTGTTAAGCATTGACTATGTATAGGCTTGATGTACAGTGTAGACGAGAAAGAACCCTTTTCTGGATAAAAAGTGACCATGGTGTCTAAGAATGGTAGACGATTGTTGTCAGGTGTTTCTATGATGAACTTTAAGGCTGAGTTCAGGCTGTTGGCAGTGGAGAGCACTGATTCTGGTGTAAGGTGGCCTGATGACCAGGCTACAAACATGTCGTCAATATATCGTCTGAGGTGTACGTTGTTGTCAAACGGTGTCTGTATTCCTTGATCTAGACTATTCACATAGATCAAAGCTAAGGTTGGAGCGAGGTTATTTCCCATGGCCAGCCAGACCGGACTTCTGCGTGTAACCTATACCTTCTATGAGGACTACGTCACTGGTACGACAGCCGTAACAATGATTCAAAATCGTTATCGCTCAGATGTTGGAGCTCGCCACAGTCTGATTTGTGTACAGAAAAGAATGTTCTTAATGCGCTAAAAATTCCCGGTGTTCCGTCTGCTTTGTCCTGTAATGGGATCGATCCGTAGAGATTGGATACGTCCAGGCTGCAGAAACCTTTAATATTGTGTAAGGATGAAATAAACTTAATAAATTGTTGCGTATTCCTGAGATG
>OX421448.1:8013347-8025847 GCA_949126865.1 Montipora capitata | reverse complement strand
ATTAGCAATAATAATAATAATAATAATAATAATAATAATAATAATAATAATAATAATAATAATGATAATAATAGTGAGCCTTGTTTTTGATTGTGATGAAGTCAATTGTGTGTAACTGAGATAACGAATGAGTGCATGTCACTTTTCTTTGTTTAATTCTTTGTTTAAACTAGGAAGATTCAGAGATTTGGAAGTTCTCTAGAACTCGAATGTGGCTTGAAAGTATTGATAAAGGCAACGTGTTACCATCGCCTTTGAACCTCCTTTACTACGTTCTGAAGATCATTTGCATTATCATTTACGTCATATGGTTCATCTGTTATTTTCACCCATGCTGCTCCAAAAAGGTAAGGATCAACTGCCTACCAGATGGCAATTTCGACTAATGCCGCATGGCAGACTATGGCGATAGCATTTAGAAGCCGCGTTAATTTGAAATTAGAAAGCTTTAGATTCTAGGACGAGAACGACTACTAGTACGAGATTTTCTCAATGAACAACAGTGAGCGCGCGCTAACCATCGCCATTTTGGCGGGAAAAACGTGATACCGTCGTCATTTTAGTACGAGGTTTTGCAAGAATGTCGTCGTATCAAAACAAGTCAACAACACGGTAGCAGTTTTGGCATTTTTCGATCAGCAGAAAAGGTTAAGTTACCAGCAATAAAAATAACTGAGGAACCTACACTGCTAACAAAAAGTAAGATTAATCGTCCGGGTTATGAATCTCAGAATTTTCGGTGAAATCGGGCAGTCAAATCTCGTACTCGTACTCGTTCTCGTCCTCTTCCTAGAATCTTAAGGTCTCTATTAAAGCAGCCGATGTGGAGCTTCCCACAAGATTGACAAGCACTAACGCTACACTGACTTGAGTGACAATGCCAAAAAGAAAGGAAAATTATTCTGCTAAAGCTTGAATCCGTTTTTGCGCAATTAAAAGCTCGTTCATTATTCCACACCACTTTATTTGCTTCTAGGATGAGGAACCGGAAAGGAAACATTCGGGGACGGACGGGGTAGGTATATGGCGGTAGCATGTAGAAGCCTCATTAATTTGAAATTAAAGCAGCTGTGGTATAATTCAAACTGACTTAGTGACTGTCCGGAGCTTCCCACAAGATTGACGAGCACTAAGTTAAGGTTAGACTGACTTGAGTGACGATGCCAAAAACACAAAGGAAAATTATTCTCCCAAAGCTCGACTCTGTTTTAGCACAATTAAAAGCTCGGTCATTATTCCACACCACTTTATTTGCTCGCGGGATGAGGAACAAGGAGAGAAATATTCGGAGACGGACCGGGTAGGTATCATAAACAACGGCTTTTCACTCTGACCGGTGAAATGAAAACCTTCGGATTGTCAGTGTTATCAGAAAATCGTTGACACTTGAAATACTTACAAAATGTTTTTGTGTCGAAAGGAGGGACTTAATATTTCTATTAACTACACAGTAGCAACCTATTCTGCAATTATTTTACTACTTTTAAAGCACTTTGACTGTCATTCGCCCTAGAGAGCCATGGCAGTAAATTCAGTAGTAATTAATTTATGGTCTTCGTCGTATTACTTTCATAATTCGTGTAGTGAGCCCTAGATGGCAGGCCAGAGAGTAAGACACGATCCCTACAATGGACCTCACACAAATTTTCCTGCCTGATATAAGCTGGGAAAATAATTTGTTGCCAGATAACCCCACGCTACCAGATACAATGATAGAGGTGTGTCTAATTTACACGTGTGCTACAGAAACAATGGCAAATGAAAACGATGATCATATGAAGCTACGCAGGCGCAGTAGATGCCTGTATCCAAGATGGCGGCAGGACTTGCCTCGTATTGGTGTGTGGAGGCATGTAAGAAGTGTTCCCGAACTTACGCTCTGCGCCATTTTCACAAGCATGTAATTGCAAGTGAGACAAGTTCACGAGAAATAACTGGTTTTGTTCTACTGTGCTGAGGCATCAGGGTTTGCTTTTTTCATTTAAATTTACCCAGGTTTTCCATATTGACTTGTAAAATTGTCTGGCGTTAGACAGACTAAAATGACTTAGAGACCCGCTCAGTAGGCAAAGGTTAATTGCCTCAGCTAGCGGAGAGAAACCAATTGACCATTTTCAAGGCGTGGTAGATTTCGATTAAGATATCATAGTGGGATTCGAGCCTCGAGCAACCGAGTGCAAGTCAACGCCGTCGCATGAATTTTCTTATGTTTTCATTTTGCTGTCGGACGAATGAACCAGGATAAAGAAATATCACAGAGATAAAAAGCTTTATTGAAGAAGTAAATTGATTCACTCGAATGTTTTTGCTTTCTAAAATAAATCTAGCTTCGATTGAGGATAATGAAAAAACTGGTGATGGAATTTGTTGAAAGATGCATCAAATGCAAGAAGGAAGGAAAAGGCGAGATTAGAGACCAGAGTGACCATAACAACAAAAAGGGAAAGCAACCTCTTAAGTCTCTGAAAGGTGCAGATCAAGGTCAAAGGATCAGTGCACAGATCAACCAAGGGTTCCCCGACAATTCATCTTAAAAGGGCGCTCTCCTAAGAAAGCTGCTAAAGAAACTAAACGTGGGGGTTGGGGATGAACGTGTGGGTACGCATGCATGTTTTTTATCTCGCTTTCGGCCTGTTGAGAGTCTTGGTAATCCTCCATATGAAGAAGGGGGTATGAACTAAGTTAATTACAACATCTAGAGGAGATTCGTATTTCAAGTAACAACGTCTGTGAAAAGGGTTGTGAGTGCGTGTGGGTTCAGTGCATGTGGGTGCCCGCATGTGAATGTGTGCGTGTGTGGGTGTGCGTTTACGCGCATTGTCTCTCCGAAAGGCTGCTGATGTTGTCTTGGTAACCATCTCTATGAAGAAGATAGAACCTTAATTAGTTACGTAGAAAGGAAGATAACAGGTACCTTTTTGTGATGCTTCACCCGGTTTACAGCCATTTATCCTCCCGGCAAAATTATCATATATCTGTAAGTAGTCTTTTATAGATTTTGCTAGCATTTTTGCTGATCTTTAACAAGTAGCACTGCTAGCATAATCGGTATATATTGATAAGCCCGAGGCTGGTAACGGAGGGAGGGCCTCCCTAGTAGAAAGCTGGCAGTCTGGCGCGAGATGACGGGAACCGGGAGTTGCTTGATGGTGTTAGTCCCATTACCTCTCATTTGCAAGTCTGCAAATGGCGTCAGCCACGCAGCCCGACTCTGTGGGAAACAAGGGAAGAGACCATACCTGAACCAGCAAATGTAGCCAGAGACCGTTGTCTTAAGACAAAGAATACACGATCGTGATACATTTTTTGGACTTGCTTCGCTCATTTTGCAAAAGGGGTAATTTTAAGAAAAAATGGCATAATTTAAAAAAACGAGCATTATTTGAGCATTATTTGGGAAAAAAGTCGGCCTTGCGAGTAGCATAATATTCTACTTTTACTAGCACAATCTGTAAAAGCTTATCTGTAAGTCATCGAGAATTCTCGGAGCCTCTTCCCCGCAGCCTCGCTGAGAAAAACACACTTTCTCACTTTTTTCAAGTCTTAAGCTCAACTCTTTTTCCCATCCCCTTTCTTTTACAGCAAAATAATTATGACAGTGAAGTTGAACAGAGTTTGAGTCGATGCAGCGGGGCAGGCTCCCTCAACTGCGATGATCATTCTTTGCTGCATCTGAAGTTGATCATTATTGCATTTCTTTGAAATATTGCTCTAAGAATCGCATTTCTTGAGAACTTTCCATTGCACTTCCCATGCATGCTCTGCCTCCGAGAAAATATTTTACTGAAAACTGAGATCCTCGCACCCTGAACATAATAGACGAGTTAACAAGTTCATACCCGCACAGAGACAAATTCACGCTCAAAAATTGTCGAGTACGTTCGGACCTTACTGTAGAAAATTGCGCGCCCTTGTGTAATATTGCCAAAATTTCAAAAATTAAAGGTCACTCGCTTAAGGTGCTTGTGGTCAGAGGTGTCGCAAAAAAGCGATGAATTATCTTTGAAGCCCTAGATTTCATTTATCAAATAGTGTAATCTAATTCTCCTGTAAAGTTGAGCGCTTTTAAAAAATCGTGGTGAGACTATCAGAGTCTATATATATGGAGTAGCTACAAATTTCAAGAATCGATACAGACACCATACGACATTTCAAGCGAGTCCCGATTCCATACAGAAACTATAACACACAAGTTTACAAGTACGTATGGACCTTCGAGGAAGGAAAACATCGTACAAATTGAAATGGATAGATCTCAAGAAATGAGAAGTCTAGGGCAACGCGAAGGCTTCTTTTCCTAGCCTATGCCTTGTGGAGTTATTGTGGTAGGAGTGGTGCTATTCCCCAACCTCGTTCCTAGGGCTTTTCTCCAACGAGAGTAGGGCGGGTTACCAGTCTTTTCCCTCCCGCCCTACTCTTGGCGCCGAAAAGCCCTGGGCATGAGGTTGACTATTCCACTCTCTTCGGTATTACTAGAACTCATTTTACTGACTTCAATTGGATAGAAAACGGAGTAAAGTTTGGAATGCGAGTGCTGGGGTTCGAGCCACTCATGTATCGTGGTACGAGTAGTTTTATCAACAACCACTACATATGGTCAGTAACCTTGGTTCCCAGAGCTTTCCTCCGCGGAGACGTGGGTGAAAAGCCCTTGAAACGAGATTGTATGGTCAGATATCTTTGGCTGAAATCGAACCTAAAGATATCCACTGAGCGGAAAAAATTCTCATTTGAAAGAACAATCATTTAAACTGAAACAGATACGTCCTTAGAATTTGAAGTTAAGAAGTATATTTCTAGTTTCAGAGATTATGATAGATGCCATTAGGGAGCTTAAGCACGCGCTTTTTTTGAGACGCGGACGGTAACCAGTAGTGAGCTGTTTTCTCTTTTAACTTGTCTTTACACAACCACATTTATATTGCTAAGTATTCTTTCTCCATTAGAGATGATAAGTATAAAAATCTGGGAGACACCACTGTCCTGGCACACGAAATGTTCTCTTCCGGTTACCGTCCGCGTCTCAAAAACGCGCGTGCTTGATCCCTATTAACACCTTGTGTGGAGTAGCTCGATAACTGCGATGATCTATATATCTTAGAAAACGGGTTTTTATCCGCTGTTTCAATATCTGCTTAACAAATAGACTCCTATGTTGCCGTGCGTCTGTTCAGTAATAGATCACAGATTACGTCAAAATGTTGTAAGAACAAAAATGTGGCACACGAGGGGATAGCCGAGTGTGTCACTAATGTTCTTACCACATTTTGACATCCTTAGTGATTTAGTACTGAAGAGGCGCACGGCAACATGGAATTTATTGGTTTTATATAGTAAAAAGTTAAACGTTTGTAATGATGACGTCAGCTCTGCGTCTATTCTCTATTAGATCATAGATGAGAACTAACCAAAATGTGTGCATTATTGAGATGATCTATATGTCTATCTATCATACACTTTATCTTTGATCATTTCGTAGTTTGCATTAATTAGTGTGAGAATTAATAATTAATAATTAATGACTATTCCAATTGATTTTAGTAGTCTTTTAAGCTTAAAATTAAATCTTGAGTGTTCATTTATCATTACTTTATGTTTGCATGTAAAATATTATTCCGAGTTGTTTACATTTTTAGGGCGCATTCTTTTGGGGGTTTTACCCTGTAATAGGAACACAGGTAATAATTGGTTTATCTGTGTTTTAGCAATTAGTTCTTTTTCGGATTGGACGAAATTGCTTTGCTGTGGCTAGAAGCACCATCAGACCTTGGGTTGAATTAACGTCAACCCTTCAGACACGTTAAATACCATAAATTATGCCAGGCACCTGCCAACGGCTTTTTCTCCAACCAGGAGCTCATCAAGAAGAGCCTCTATCACCCATACTTGGCCCTGGCCTAGTAGACTTATTTAAAGGGGCTAGGTCACGCTATTTTAGGTAAATTTGTTTAATTTTGTTAATTATGAGCTCTAAACGTCAAATTGGCGGAGCAAGAGTCTTTCATTTGCAAAATCACGGCCACATAACAACTGAGAATGATTTTCCAGCTGTGTAAATTACATTTTGATATAGACTGATATAAATTTGAAAAAAGGTGGGCCGACGTTTTTCAAATTTACCCAAATTCAATCCATTTCAATCCTCTCCAGTTTTGTCCATCCATGTCCCTTCTTGGCTTCCCTGTGTTTTGTTAGAGTTCTTCTATAGTTTTGAACAGTTATTTTAATATTTTAGTTAATTCTATGACCATTCGATCAGTGCTGAAATTGCCTAAAACTGCGTGACCTAGCCCCTTTAAGGGAACCTCCACTAACAAAATAACTTTAACCACGGAGCATGCTGTTTACAATTAAAATTGTTCAAACTTTTTCCAATCAAAGCGTTTATAATCGAGAAAAATGAACTTCAAAAACGCTGGCTTTGGTTTTCAAATTTCCCGGGCGTCGCCATCTTGAATGATTGTGACGTGTCGTGGTTGCCCTATTAGGGACTTTAAGATCTACGACGCGGTGGTCGACGAGAACGCCACGAAACAACAATATCGTTGGTTAAAAGAGGAAAAATAATCGTGCTGCACGTGCGGCACGCATTTTAGCACATAAACGTGCGGTACTCTGCGCAACAACGACGTGAAATCACCAAATTTGAGGTTTTGACGACAACGTGAGCGTTCAAATGTGAATCTTTCGTTCTCTATTTTTGCTCTGAAACCGCTCGTACCAATTTATTTTTAGGATACTTCGGCCGCATTGTAAGACGCGAACGAGATGGCAAAACCGCGAGAAACATACGATAGTGCAACGTTATATTTTGAGGTGACGTTTTCGTCGACGTCGGCGTCGTAGATCTTAAAGTCCCTATTGTTCCAGAACAAACGCTATTTGTGTCAGAACAATAGGGCAACCACGACTCGTAACAATTATTCGAGATGGCGGCGCCCAGGAAATTTGAAAGCCAAAACAAGCGTTTTTGAAATTCATTTCTTTCGGATACAAACGCTTTCATTGGAAAAAGTTTGAACAAATTTAATTGTTAGCCTTATGTTCTGTGGTTTAAAGTTCTTTTGTTGTTTTAGTGGAGGTTCCCTTTAAAGAATGCCTTCCTTGGGAGATTCAGCACGCCCACTGTTGTAAAAGCCAATCAAAACAGAGCTATCTCAGTGTCAAGGGAAATATGATACTTTTTCGCGGGGAAACCTGTTCTTAAAATAACTTTACTCGGGAAAGGGTTGACTCAAGGAATTAGTGGAGGTGGAGGCTCCCCTACGATTGATGAGCTCCTGGTCTAGCGGTATAACTCAGTAACAGACAGTATGTTTTAAAGCCGTGTTCGACCCTTTGATCTTCAAGTTTTTCTCTCACTTTTTTGATTAGTAAACTCTTCCTGAAGAGAAATGGTCATCTCGGAAGAAAACAACGACAGGAGAAAACAACGACAGGATATGTCATTTTTTTCGGGAAACGGTCTCAAAAGAATGCGCCATACAGTTGTACATTTAAAAGTCTGGAATCACAAAACGTAAAAATGTACTTTCGACAATCTATCCAAAGGGTTAGCGCGAGATAAAAAGAAAAATATTGTAGAAGAACCAGTGTAGTTGACTTTTAATTAGTGACCAGAGTACTAGTCCACAGTCAAATGAGTGTTCTACAACCAGGCGCTTTCGTCTCGACAGGAAAAAGACTCGTTTCCAGAGCACTAATGGCTGGTACTTTGCAGTTTCCAGCTGTAAATCGTTCGTTGTGAAATAATGGAATGTGACTTTTGGACATGATGTGGACTAGTAAACTTTATAAAAAAGTGTGAAAATGTGTATTAAAACTACCACTTGTTGTGACTTTGTGTAATGCCGCAATTTACTGCGTGAATGGAGCCGAAAAAATGACATTTAAGTTTTATGGACTGCAGTTATCGGTTAACTGTGTTTTTCCTCTTTAAAAAAGGCTGGTTTTCAGATCTCACCACAAGCATTAGATCAGGTAAATTAGTGTGTTTTGACTGACGTTTTGACCGAGCTACTAAAAATTAACCAATGACCAATAACCCACGGAGCTTGTATGTTGCTGGCCTCTCCCTTAAAAGTGTTTTTCCTCCGTTTATCGTCGACAATGATGGGTTTTTTTAAGCTTGTGTTTAGTCGGTCGTATTCAAAAAATCTAAACAAGCAAAAATAATATCAGAAGCAATCGAAAAGGAACAATTTTCAAGATGCAGAAAGAGTTTTGTTGCAGGGGTAGACTGAACGACTGAGTTAGAGAGTTAATGTGGTTCAATTTCGTTCCCAGGGTGGAAGCAAGGAAGAGAGACCCTGGGAACGAAGTTGAATGTGGTTCAGCTCACATATTTTCATCCCAAGCGGACAGAAAGCCTCTCCTGTGGAAGAGTGTCACCTTTACCCTGGGATTGAAGTTACTATAACCGCTTAAAAGTTTAGTCATTACTTTCTTCATATCTTTTTTGGTTGAAACCTCAAAAATATAGGTCAATCGGGGGACGGTAAACGGAGAAAAAGAAGCGGACGGCCTTATGCTTAATAGTGGCCTTCAGACTGGAGTACGAGAACAAGTACCAGTGCGATTTTTCTGTGCTGGGAACGAAAATTTTCGAATTGCGCGTTTTCAAAAGTGAGATCTCGTACACGCAGTTGTCCTCGTACTGCAATCTGAAGGTCGCTATTGAAAACTAGCCTTTGTTACGGTGTATCCCATTTTAATCTCACACTTTTACACTTTTACGTGGGCATTTAGAATCAAAGAAATGAACGTCAATTACATTTTCTGTTAGCCGGTCTGGGTAAATTTTCCGGCTTCAACCTAGCAAATAGTTCCTTGATTTCTCAACAGGGCAAAATCTATAAAAGCCTAGTGCCGCCCATACACCCACATGTTCACACGCATGCGCAAGGAAGCTCGTATCTGAATCTACGTTCCAGCACTTAGCAAAGTCCCTTTTTGACTTATGCCTGTTTCTGCTTAAGTGGCTTCGTACACCACAAGCTTTTTTAGAGACATCACGCTAAGTCGGCCACTTCTGCTGGAGAGAACAAGACAGCCACAACACTAGGGACTCCATCCCCTAGTCTATTTCGAATAGTGTGTGGGATCTTTAACGTCCCACAGAGTTTAGGAACAAAAGTTGATTGAAGGGACCTGTGGTTCATAGTCCTTATCCGAGAAGACTTGAAATGAAATTACAAATCCAGCACCTTCTCCTTAGTTATTTCAAGATCTGAGGTTGGGTCTCCCGCATAACAGCGCAACCAACTGAGCCACCGACGCGCGTATTAAAGGTATCCTCAAAAAAAAAAAAAAAATTAAACTTTAACTACAGGAAATGATAATACCTGGCTTACGCCTTTATTCGCCTTGTACTTAATTAAGTAAAAGGTAAAGTCTGCTTACGAGCCAAGTGGCCCATTAGGCTGGAGGTTATCCCGATTTCTGTAGCATGAAGCTACTAGGAGTATTTCTACTCCCCCCTGGATGGGATGCCAGTCCATCGCAGGGTTAAATTCGCCAATACCCAGTAATGCACCTGAGTAGAGAGAGGCACCGTGAGAGTGAGAGTAAAGTGTCTTGCCCAAGAACACAACACAATGCCCCCAGCCAGGGCCCAAACCCGGACAACTCGATCCGGAGTCGAGCGCGCTAACCATGAGGCCACCGCGCGTCCCACGCTTAACTTACGTACATAAATAGAAAAAACATAATATTTGTTTGTACTTGATATAACCTAGAGCTAAAATAATCCTAAGATTTTCTAGCCAGTTCTCCAGATTTTAAAGTTGTAAAGAATTGAGATAGAATCTATTTACAAAGAAGCCGTTTTAAAAGTACAATGCAAAAGAGAGAAAAGATATACGCTTAAGTTATGTTTAACTATGTTGTTCTGACAGTAGATAAGGTTTCGATAGTTTTGAGAATTGGTATATGTTTAGTTTTTTTAAGATTTGAGGCAAATTTGTCCCAGACAATACATACAGCATAGGAAGCAAAAAGAAAAATTACTGTGACGTTTGACGACTTAAATCCTCTCCGTTCTTGATACAAAGGGAATTTTGACACCAAGAAATGGCCCGTTAAGTTTCGGGACTTTCGAGAAATGGGCCCCTGGAGCGAGGCTTCCTTTTCCCGAAACAGCGCCGGGCTGGTAATCGAGCCCACCTAATTCTTCTGTGGACCATCCTGCCTCAAAATCTAAGAATTGCGGATTCCTTGGGGAAATTCAAATGACTTATTAGACAATCAGATTCTTGCGAAAACAACCATGTTTAAGCTTGGACTGACGATTTACAGTGTCGACATAAAAATCTTATATTATCGCACCTTAATTTTTCACGTGCCTATGTTGTCGGTCAAATCTGATCCCAGGTTGAATCCGTTTTTACCCAGGTTATTTGGTGATCCTCATTTTACAGTACTAGGTTGAATATGCACCTAATTTAAAGCAGTTATCAGCCCCCTAAGAAGGGCTGAAATCACCTATACCTTCCGCCCTGCCTTATGCATCTCAACACATCTTAGACCATCTTAATGTTTCCTATCATCTCATCGGTTTCTGTATTCATACATTTATCTGTTTAGTCTCAACATTATAACATAGTAAGGAAACGAAGAACTGCACTACGCACTGACCAGTACTCGAACTCGGACCCCTCCAGATCTATAGTTGAGTATCTTCAGACAACAGTCTCTACATAACAGTGTCTACACAACAACGACGAGCATGCTCAACCCAACACAATTATTTTCATTATTTACTTTTGTATAATAAGTCAATTGATATCCATATATAACAATCCTAAATCCTAAATCCTAACTTTCTCCAGGCTTAAATTTAGGCTCCAAAAAAAGTTTCTTCAATTCACCTTAGTACGTAATAAAACAAGCCACGTAAAATGAGAATAACCAATTTAACCTAGGTAAAAACGGATTCAACTTGACAACGATTGGATTTTACCAGCAGCATTCAACATCTATAGTGAATTGTCCAGCCGAGTGCGAGGACTACTCAGTTTTCTCATTCGTACCAACCTACTTGTAGGATTCTTCACGCCTACTGTACAACATGATCATGATGTGATAATCGGGAAATACTTACGATAGTGCAAAGCTATGTTTTGGAATTACGTCCCCTTTGCAGTAGGTATCGTTGTTGCTTAATTGCGTCGACGAAAGAGACGCTTCGTAATTGAGTGGTTGGGGTATTCTGTTTGTTCGTGGTTGGCCTGTGCAAGTACCAAGCGCGAGAAATCGAGAAAAGAGGTTGTGGTGGGGTTCCAAATCTACGCGTCACAATAGCATACAGCATGCAAAGCGTTTGTTTTGCGCCATTTTGAAACGTCACGATAACATCCGGCATACCGATTAATCATTTGGAAAAATTCGGGAAAAATCGGAACTGTGAAAAATGCTCGAACAAAAAACACTATTTTGCAGACCAGAATTTCATAAATAATTGTCATGATTAAAAAAATTGAAAATTATTATCCTTGATTCCATGGAAAATTTCGGTAGAATTTCAAATAAACAATGTTATTTGTTGACTCATATGTCAGGGTATCTTGGAGATATAATCGTATAAATTTTCCTTTAGCCCCAAAAATGGCGGTAAAAGATGCGAAGGCGAGGAAAGGGACTACAAGCTGGGCAACATAGAGGTATGCCAAACACTAAATATATGTTGCTGACTGAGCTTGCTCGGTCGAGACGGTTGGGTTTTGTTCCAATTCATTAATGTCCGATGCACAGGCACGTAGCAATAATTAAGGATGGAAACTGCACTGTTATAGTGAGGCCCACATACCTGGTCAATTTGTCCCCTCCAAAAACTGCGAGAGACTTACAAAAGTGTGGCATTGGGGAATGTTTCAGAACTAGAAACGAGTGCAAATCGAGAAAACAATGCTGATATAAGAACTCTTAGTGCCGGCATTTTGCAATGAAATGCTAATTTACCCACTCCAAAAAAGTGGGAGACTGGTGAGAGTGTGGCATGGTGGATTGTTTGGGTGGACGACAGTACTTATCTTCGACGACAGACACACGCAAATCGAGAAAACAGTGCTAATATTCAAAGTCTGCATGCAACTTACAAAGGAAATGCCACTTTGCGAAGATACTGAATGCCTGGCATAACCTTCTTGTTGAATAATATGATGCTAGCTTTTGAGAGACCAATAGCAAGTTGTCATGACAGAGAAATCTTGCCTGACTTTTTTGGCTAACTTTTTTTTGTATGAACCATCGTTAGTGTTTTTATGAGGCTACTAAAACTACGTAGTCCCAGGATTTAAGCTACACACTCGAGCCAGAATCCGGGCAATTATCAATACCCGGCTGGGACCTTTAGATTGCGGGAGGAAAAGGACGAGTACGAGTACGAATTTTCTGTTCTGAGCACGCGCACTTCGAAAAATGTCGGCCTCGAAACATTATGCGCAACTGCGGATTTTGCTTTTTTTTTTCTATAACCAGATAGAAACTATTGTTGCCTTGGT
>OX421448.1:8000847-8008347 GCA_949126865.1 Montipora capitata | reverse complement strand
TTCTCGAACACAAGCATGTTTTATTTTTACACAAGGAGACGATTTCCTCTTTGCCGTTTCAGACAAACATGCAGCGTTTAGCTGGGTGTGTTTGGTTTTTTGCTCAACTCCTTCAATGTGAAGCGATGGTCGATCCCTTCTCCTTTCCAAATTTTCCCTGCCAGTAGCTTGCATCCATTAAGGCTGATTGGTGTCATGTTTAATGAGGCTCAGGAAACTGATCCCTACTGAAGCCAAACTTCAGATTTACAAGAAAGCGATTTTACCCCAGCTTACATATTGCAGCCTAGTCTGGCATTTTTGTAAGGCGTCGGATAGAAAGAAACTGGAACGCGTGAACGAAAGAGGTCTTAGGTGGTTTTCTGTAATTGGAATTTGTCATACAACAACTTATTAAAAGGTGCTAATCTTACTTCCTTATATAATAGCCGTCTTCAAGATATAGCAATATTTATGTTCAAGGTCAAGCATAAGTTACTCCCTATATAAGAATATTCTGGACCAGGAGCTCATTAAGAGGAGCCTCCATCTCCTCTAATTCCTTGAGTCAACCCTTTCCCGAGTAAATTTATTTTTAGGAACAGGTTCCCTTGACGCTGAGATAGCTCTGTTTTGATTGGCTTTTACAACAGTGAGCGTGCTGAATCTCCCAAGGGAGGTGTTCTATAAATAAATCTACTCGGGAAAGAGTTGACTCCGAGGCCAAGTATGGGAGATAGAGGCTCCTCTTAATGAGCTCCTGTCTGGACTTATTCAGCGAAACGCCCTCTAATTACCATCTGAGAAATTCTGATTTCTATATCCCACGATTCAACAGTGTCAGGCATGGGAAACATTCATTGACGTTCTTTGGACCACGACTTTGGTCCAAACTTAGCCCAGGAGACAGAGAAAGACAGACGTTAACGGCCTTCATGGCCAATATTAGAAAAAGAGATTTAATCGCCGGCTGTTCCCTCGTTGGTCCTTGCTGTTCAAGTGGACGAGAAAGAAAATTTAATTCTTCTCTATTTTCATCGAAGCAGAGAAAAAGAAGTTTGAGCTAAGAAGTTCGTAGGGTCATAAATTTTAAAACATCGAGAAAATTACCCAACGGTTCGTGACTGACTATAACTAACCTTCCTCGAGTTTTCCTAACTTCCTCATCCACCACTTTTAACTCGGTTAGATACCTTTTCCAGCCTCCCACTCCCTTTTCTTTAATGTTTTATAATGAATAGGAAATTCAAATCTACCATTTTTTTGCCGTTTGGATTTTTCCCCGGGCGTTTTCGACCCCATAATATCTTAAGGACCAGTCAATCGTAGCTAATCCGTGATGCATCACTGTTCCGTTACTTACGCAGTAAAGTTGCGCATGAACAATTGGCGTGAACTGAGCTAGAACGTCGTTAAGTCCTTTCTTCAATCTAGAGCGGTACACAATGTCTTTCGCTGGCTCCGCTTGTTCCGCTGCAACAAAGGCAACTGCATCTTCAAACAAAGATTTGATTGACTTTTCCCAGCAACGGAACCTTAGTGATGCTGTGTTAGTTGTAGAGGAAAGCAGATTTTATGTTCATCGTTGTATTCTGGCAATGTGGTCGGAGGTATTTTCACGAATGTTTCAGTCTGAATTCAAAGAGAGCACCAAAAGCGAAATCCCTCTTCCCGGAAAGAAAGCTTACCAAGTCAAAGAACTGTCATTGGTCATTAATTTTACCCCCTTTCGTCGAAAGCGATCGACGAAACCAACTACTGGTTCTTGCTCATACTCGCTAGAGAATACATAATGGCCGACGTTACAGAGAGATGTGAGAACTTTCTGTTATCCATCGTCAAAAAGTATCCTGTGAAGAATTTCATGTACGATGCAAGCCGTCCTAATTGTTTAGAGCTCTTAGCTCTCGCCCAGGAGTACGAGCTCAAAAGGTTGGAATCGGCATGTGTTATGGGAGCTCAAGATCTCAGCCTGGCGGAATTTAAACGGTACCCGATGTATCATAAATTTAATTCTCACACCTATCTCAAGATTGTCGAAGGTAAGATAGAAAAGATGGAATACGAACTCCAGAATAAATGTCGATGCCCCACGTGCTTAAGTCACGCGAAGTTGAAACAAGGACATTGATTCTTCTGCGCTCGTAACTGTTGAAGACAAGCGAGAGCGAGTGCTGTAGAACTAAATTCGCCAATGAGGGTAACCACAACAATACTTTATTGAAGCTCACCAAATAAGTTTTTCAGCATCAACACGAATAATGTATGATAATGAGGCGGAACGGCCACAAACATTTTAGCTCTGTTGTTATTGCCCTAGTGCACTTTTATTTCTTAACTTTTACTAACCTAAATGGAAGCAAAATACTCTGCGATGATACATTTACTCACAGAGGGATTTTTAAATTGCCTTACTTCGCTTCAGGTGATTTAACAGCCGACATCGCAATAACAGCCACATGTATTTCAAGTTCTACCACGGATTTGACCAGGGAAACATTCCTTCGGCAAAGAATATCATACTACTCCGACAGTTCAGCTACTTTTAATCCAGACTTACTACAAATCATTCGTAGCAGCGAATTCATCCTCAACCAGGACCCGAGACTCGTACAAAATATTTCACTTGTTCAAGAACCATTGCTCGAAATCATCGATGCACTACATGCAAATCAAGGTTTCACAGCAAATGCATTGGACTGTCTGTCGCTAATTACTACTGTGCAACTAAGCGTATGAGGTGTAAAATGCCCTCAGTTTCTTTTTTTTGGTGTGACATCAGTGCATATAAATTTATGCTTGCATACATTTACACACATGACTGTAACTTTACCTGGGGTAGGGTGGGGGGTAGGGAATTATTCAAAAAAAGTTATAGCTGCTGAAGAATGAATTGCTGTGTCAGAAAAAAAATAATATAAGAAGTATTAGAGTCTTAAAATGTATATATGCTTGGAATATCAGTCCATTTTGCATGAAAAAATAAACAGTGCGTGTTTGGAGAAATCAACCATTCGTCCCATACTAATTCAAGCCCTTAAGTAGACTTGCCACTACTCGACCTCACGAGAATCCCAGGAGAAAATGTTTTGGCGGGCGAAGCGTGATTTTTCGGATGCGAATCTACACGAGGCGAAGGTATTTTAAAAGTCTAGCCCTTAATTTTGTGTCATTTTCTCTTGGCTGTGCATGGTCGCACCCGAATCGTCACATGTTGACTGCACCTACCTGTCCACCGTCCAAACTTTGTGGTTGTAGTTGCGGTCGTATGGAGCTTTTAGAATAAATCTTTTTCGATTGTGGAGCCAAAGATACGTTGTTGACATCAAAAGACAAAATTATATATGTATTGTTTTACAAACAAACACTTTGCACGAGGGCGGGGATTCACATAAAGGTCAGGCAAACTGATCTCAATCAACAAGCCGGTCATCTCCTAGTGAGAATTAATTACGGTCACTTCGTTCCAAGGTCAGCTCGTTCCAAGTCAGATCGTTCCACAAAATAGTCAACTTTCACAATCGAATTTACTTGAATAAGTTTACTTGATAACCGTAGGAGATCGATTTAAAGTTCGTATCGATAGATTTACGAGAACTTGGAAAGTAGTATCGAAAATGAAGACCGGCCGGCGAAATTTAGACTGCAAAACAGTCGTTTTCTTTCATTTTCGGAAGGCGCGAAGCGCCGTAAGCGTGATCCTCGCGTGTAAAGCGCGCGAGCCTCACACGCCCGTAGGGCGTGTGCCCTCGCCGTTTCTACACTCGCTCCAGACCTTTCGTTGGAATATTTACCGCGTCTCAAAATACGACTTTCGTTTGAATATTTACTGCGTCTCTTGCGTTCGCAAAAAATACGACTGTTTTGCAGTCTAGCGAAATTCGCCGTCTAATGCATGTAAACTCGCCGTCTACTTTTCCTTGGAAGTTACCCCAAATTTTACAAATTTGCTAACGACATTTGAATTCTCAAATTCTTATTGAAAACCCTGAGCTTGGATTTAGGGGTCAAACTATCTGAGTGTTTTGTGAAAGAATCTGACAGTAACTTGGAACAAACTGACTTGGAACGAACTGACCATTGAACGAATTGACCGGATACCTCTAGTGACCTTTGAGAAGCTTTGGAACAGCTTTGAGAATTACTTTTAGCGAGACTGAGAATACCTGCCAGAAAAACTGATCCGACTTTTGGCTCATCCTCGGTGTAAAAACCTGTGAAATTCACAGATGACGTAACACAAAGGAAAACAAAAGAGCAAAAAAACATCAAACAATAACCTAACAGGTTTTTACACCGAGGTATTCCCCAACTTTTAGCAATCTGAGCTGTTCTTAGAACTACTGTTATTGTCAGTATAGGCGTGTGACGAAGTGAAAATAAGGAATAGTTTCAACAAATACAGGCTAGTCGTTGGCATGCACTGATTATTTGGTGGCAAAGGAATTTCGAGGATGCTTCAATGGGAAATTCTGGTGTTCATTACTACCCTTCACACCCCGCGCGCCAGCGCTAGACAATACCAACAACATAATCTGGTGCGTGACTCGTGCATGGTGCCTTCGGACAGACAGGACCAGCGCTTTATTAACCAACATAGTCTTACACTGTGAACGAGCTTGTGAATTATAGTAATGCTACGAACCGTAACGAACACGCTTTCCAACTACTCTTTGTTCCGTTGGAAAGCATTATTCTGTGTTACTTTTGTTTTACTTAGAGGCCATTTATTTGCCAGTATTGAAAAGTTTGGTTCACATTTATGAAATATGGCAAATTAATTGTCTGTGGCTGACACAAATGTAATTGTGTCGCTTTTACATTCCTGAGTTAATTCGACTCGCAACTGAGGTACAGACAAACCCAGGTCCACGAATTGTTGATCCAACTAAAACTAGTGCCGCACCATACAGTCAAGGTAATGTTGAAGTATTTGGTACGGCAGGCAGGCTCACAATGTGTGGCAATGTCTCTGTCGGCACTTGTTTATAATTTCAGAAATCTGACAACTTCTTCAGCTGACTTGGTTCAAACTGTGAACATTGGGAATAACATGTATTCATCTTTGTCACCATATGCAAACAGGGACTCCTATTTTTGACAGATTTGCCTGTTATGGTTAACTTAAGTGGCACTAACTATCAGTTGAAATACACTGAAAGTTTTGTTAATTAAACAGTGCACTTCCTCTAATTTCAGACTTTCCTTACGTTATATAACTGTTAGTGGCCTTTGATTCTTTGCTCATGGATAATTATCATTCATTTATTTTAACAGTTGACATTTACACTGTCTGTCTAATGGAAGGTGTAAAGTTTTTGATTCTCGTGGTAGAGATTTATTAGGTATGGGACACCCATTTGGAACATGAACTTCAATTGAAATAGATTCATTAATGAATTTGGTACAACATTTTCAGAATATATGTGCACAAACATCTGTTACTTATGAGATTAAAATGTGTTAACATTATTAAAATGCAAAGCAACAGTGGCAGCATTATTCATTCATTATATGTTGAAAACCAAAATTTTAGACCCTAGGAGCACTTTTTGCTCCTAGGGTCTAAAATTTAAAAATAATGTTTATCTTTGTTCTTGCAAAGAATGTTCTGCTGTGTCATTTTATTCTATTTGTTTTTCTACCTTAAAGTCTTGTAACTATTGCACCTCTCAAACAGTTGATTGCATCACTGAAAATGGTAGAGCATTTTATCAGAAATGTTACTCGGGCAAATATGTCTTTATTTCTGATTTGCTAACGAAATTAGACATAGGCACTGGCCATGTAAAAGTTATTCATGGAGCAAGATGTCAGCGATATTTATCTTGAAATGTGGTTCCCAGAAAACAACAGCTTAAAACTGCCATTTTGGATAGTAAGGAAAGCAGCACAGGCTTTAATTTTGATGTGGATTTCTAGCTATTGCATTAGTGGTGTTTTCCAGTGGCATGCAAAGCAAAAGATGAGTTACCATGTATACAATGGTTCTGAACCAAAAAAAAGTACCGAAAGTATTTTCAGACGTAGATTCTGTTACTTAATTGTTTTGAAACAAAGTATGAAGTTACATTTCTTAGATGTTTATGTGAACTATCAAACATTGAAGGGAAACAAATAATAAGGAAGCATAAATCTACTTCAGAAATTGCAGCGACCGGAAGAAAGAGGAGAGAAATATTGAACCTACTTTTGATCCTTTTATGTCGGCCTATCGTAAGCTGTACAGCTGTGAGTCAACTTTGGTTCGTCTAGTTGAAGACTGGAAACAAGCTATTGACACAGGAAAAACCGTAGGCGTTTTATCGACAAATCTAGATATGAGTAAAGCCTTCGACACAATGCATCCAACTCTATTGTTGGCTAAACTTCAGGCATACGTACGGCTTCTCTAACGAATCAGTAATATTAATGCGTTCCTTTTCATGGACCGCAAAGGAAGGACTAAACTAGGAGCTGTGGTCAGCGACTGGAAACCAATCAATATGGGCTCTCCCCAGGGTTCCAATTTGGGACCGTTATTATGGAATATTTACCGAAATGATCTCGTATACCTGGACCGTTCATCTAGTCTTTCAATGTATGCTGACGACCATCCAACTCTATTATGCTCATAGTAACATAAATGTCCTTATGGAGAGGATCAAGTATGAAGGGCAACGAATATAAGCGTGGTACAAAGAAAACCATTTGGTTGGCAACTTGAACAAATATAAAGCCATGATTATCCGAAGTAAACACAAGCCATCTCAGCTGACGTTATTTATTTCTATGCTTTTTTTTTTAACAGCCTGTCATTTGTTTTTGCTGGAAATGCTGCAGCTAGTTGTTCCCTATTAAGACTCTGGGTGCTGCGAAAAAAAGTAGACTCACGCCAAAACAAACCGCAGTCCGTGTTTGAGTCAAGGCTGGCTTTATTGCCGATTCCATCGAAGTTTAATTAGGCGAATAATTGTTTTAGTATAAATACATAGGTGATTATTTCAAAAAAGAGAAAAAAAAAACATTTCAACGCGAAATCATATTCACTTACAGTGGCAAAACGACTACTGGCAGCCGTTTTGTCCGTCGAGGTGATTATCGGCTGATAATTAACAATTATTCCATGAGCGCGCGTTGGATATGAGATGATAGATAGCCAACGAGGCGCGTAGCGCCGAGTTGGCTATAATCATCTCATATCCAACAAGCGCGAGTGGAATAATTGTTTTATTAAAAACGCCCCCAAAATATAGAAAACTAGACTACAATAAAAATAAAAAGGCCCAAAAAATCACGCATATGCATGCCGAGTTTGTAGATCATGGTATAATGGCTCATAACCCATGGTGGCTTAGCCAATCAAAACTCTCGGATTGCATTATCCAATGAAACAGTTTTTAATAATCCGAGATAGCGAGCCAATGAGAGCGCGCGATTTTGTATAATCACCTGTGTATTTATACTAATATATTAATATCTGTAGTTTTACGGCACCGAAAGTAGGTGGGTACGTCTTGACTATTAGCCTGTATTGGTTTA
>OX421448.1:7985847-7993347 GCA_949126865.1 Montipora capitata | reverse complement strand
TTCTGATTACTTTTCAGAAATAAAAAATGGGGCTCACCTAGTTCGTTTTTGAGATATACGCAACTAAAGACAAAATAAAGGGTGGTTTTACAGGGCTTGACCGTTGCCACGGTGACATGTTATGCCACAATAATGACTGTATCTTATTCATCAATAATTCGTGTCTTATTTGGTACCACAATATTGCCAATATATGATACAACGTTGTGGTGCCAATCCTTCTAATAAGAGCGTCACTTGGAGGCGTTGAAACTTGTTCGGGCTTCCTTAAGCTCCCTCATGTAACATGAGAATACCTCAAAATAGTCTTTGTTATAAACAAATACTAGGATAGCATTTATCCGGTGGATAGCGCTATGAGAGACAATTGTTTAAATTGTCCAGATAAATGCAAGGATCATGATTAATTATTTTTGAAAAATGCGAGAGTACCCTCAATTTTGTTTTTGGATTAAGGACAATAAACCATAGGCGTCGTCTCACAACCCTTCAATGTTTATAAACCTGTGGGTTGTAAAGAACCCGCACACTATTTGCAAGGAGAAGGACATGGCGTTCCCGGTGTTGTAGTGTGTCCTCTGAGGTATATCATGGTTAGGAGGATAAACGCTCGGAGGCCGACTTGTGTTAGAAACTCCGTGTCCCTTAATGTACAAGTGAAACGAAACGTAAGCTTTATCTGGATTGTATTTTATTCATTTCGTAGCCTGGTCCGGTTGTAATTACATAAGGTTTGGTAACGATTGACTTTCCCTTGTTTTATTTACTTCTTGCAGCGCATAGTAGAGATAATAAAACTCTGGTTAATGAAACAGAGGGAGTGTCATGAATAATTCAACAGGACCTGATAGTCGTGTTCAACATTAGAAAGAACAAGCACAAGACAATATAACCTGTACGGAATCTTGTTGGTGCTTTTGTTATTCTGTGGATATCTTTTCAATGCGATGATTAAATTATCTTTCTATAGAAGAATCCAGTGACCTCTCGTCGACAATAGAAAGAGAAGGAAAGGGATTTATGGGACAGAAAAAACCATCCTTGTACAAGGTAAAATACATTACATTATTTACAATCAAAGCTTAGTTAAAATAATTTTCCTTTTTTCCCTGGGTTGTTTACAACAATAGGGCCTCCTTGCCAATTTGAGGGCTTTCTTGGATGCTCTCGCTCTGAGGGATATCTCATGGGATGCCTATTAATGGAACAAACGCGTGCTTAATGTACGTATATATTTCTTCTTTTTCAGGTTTTTTTGCATTAAGTCATACATGAAAGGAAATGAAAGGAACTTTATTTAATGTGTAGTCGTTCTAGCTCTGGAGCGCTAAGTGGGGAACTGGGGAAACCGGAGTACCCGGAGAAAACCTCTCGATGCAGAGTAGGGAACCAACAAACTAAATCGAACTCGGGCCACATTGGTGGGAGGCGAGAGCTCCCACTACTGCGCCATCCCTGCACATATTCCGTTAGACTGTATTCACAGTCGCTAACAATAATACTTAGCGTTTTATCAATCGAATATCAATACGCTAGCTAAAACCAACACTAAGTTGTTCTCTGTTTAGTTAAGAAAAAAAAGGCTTGATCGCAGGGCTGTCCTCTCTTTCACCCCTTTTACGTTATGTAAAACGACACGAAACATCTAGCACTGAATATATTTAACAACTATTTACCTCAGTGGAGGTGACTAGTGGTGGATATCTACCGAGCCACCGCTAGCCACTGACACTGAGGTGAATAGTAAGAAAAAATAGCAAATCCCGCGTGAATTGCTCGGAGGTGAATAGCAAAGGATATCCGGAGTTTGAGTAGCCAATCAGAGTGCGCTTTGAACGCTATCCACTCTTTTAGTACACACTAAAAAGCATTAGTATAAATACACAGGTGATTATACAAAATCGCCCGCTCTCATTGGCTCGCTATCTCGGATTATGAGCCGATAATCACCTCTACGGACAAAATGGCTGCCAGTTGTCGTTTTGCCACTGTAAGTGAAGATGATTTTCGCGTTGAAATGTTCTTTTTTTTTTCTTTTTTGAAATAATCACCTGTGTATTTATACTAAAACAATTAATGACTTCTTTCATAATGGCGGCCAAATTAAATATTATTCTTTTTTTTAATGCTAATAAGCCTTTCTAGCCTCGCTCCGGCGAGCAAATTTTAAAAGAATGTTTTTTAAAATGAGGAGAGCAGCTCTAACCAACATAAATACCAAGGAATATAAAGGAGGAAGCCATTTATGAAAATAGTCTTTGTCAATATTCTTGGCAAAGCAGAACAAATAATAATAGATGTATGTCGTCAGCTTATGAGGAAAATGGAAACCAGCTTTAATATAGCCGCTGTTCGTTTAAGATTGAAGTTGAAATGGCATAAAAACAAGAGCAGTTACTTCGATGATGATTTTTTTTCCTTTTCAGGATCATGTGCCCCAGTTAAATCGTTGTCCTGCCTTCACTTACTTTACTCATTTCCATGCAATAATGACGATGATTGCTTTGAAAGCGGCATGAGATGCTGTAGAACCAAATGTGAAAATGGTAAAAAGATGTGCGTTCCTCGAGGTAAGCGATGATGAACTTGAATTTCATTTGAGTGTCAACTGCATTTAGCCCTGGGGCACTAATTGGGGTCACCGCTGTACAGAAAATCAAATCAAATCAACTCGACTCATATCAAATCGCAGGTTGGTTTTTGAGGGGAGAGGAAAACCGGAGTACCTGAAGAAAAACCATTCGGAGCAGAGTACAGAACCAACAAACGCGATATTCACTGTTTATAAACAATTCTCTTGATAGTTAAATTTTGCCAACCACAGAACAAAAGAACCATTTTGTCGACAACCAATCGATCTCTCGTTGGCACATTAATGATTATGGACCTTTAACCTCATTCGCGCGGCGGCCATATTGGCCATTTTGTACCCCGAGCCTCGAGTTGAGATGTTTGGGAACGAGTTTTGTTGCGCAAAAACAAAAGCTTTCAATCCCTCGGGACTCAACATGGCCGCCGTGTGATTAAGGACTATAGGTGACGTAACGGTGAGTATCGCTATAAAACAGATGAATAAATATAGACGAACAAAAACAGGGGACTATAACCATTCTACCAAAGAAATCTTAATCACAAGAAAATATTCGTCTCCCCGGCAAACAAAATGTGTACGAAAGCTGTCAGCCAGGAATTATTTCATGTGCAGAACTGTGTCCGAGCCATACCACAGCAAAGGCTGTGATATCCAATATTTAATGTTACTCTTTTTTCGGTTTTAGTGTCAGCGGTCTGTCCATTGAGAAATCCATACTACACTGGATTCAAATCATGCAAAGATTCCAGGGATTGTGGTACCGGAGGAGTGTGCTGTTTGGATATGGCTGGACGACATTACTGTCATCAGGTTAGTAGCGTAGAATGATTAACAAATTAACCTCCAGATAGCTGGGATATCGGGAAATGATGCTTGAACGGGAGGTTGAACAGTCTGTAAGAAGCGAACTTTAAAGGGACTGTGTCATGAAATTTAGCCAAATTAAGCGACTGGTAATTGGTAACCAAATCAACTGAAACGTAAGAATAAGTACGAAAAACATTGAAGGAGGCATGGATGGGCAAAATGGTAGAAGATTCAACTGGATTTCAATGGAAGGATTTGAAACTATTTTTTAGCCTAACAGCTTTTCAAAGTTTATCTCTGTTTTTTGAAACTAATATTTTGTATTATTGACACATGCTTTTTGGCATGAGGCTTTGATTTGTGTTGTCCAAAAGCAATTTCTGGGTTAACGTTAAGTTGTATGGAGAATAAAGGCGAGTAATTGATAAAACTCAGCAAAATAAACTGCCGTGCCGTGACACAGCCACTTTAAGGCAAAGGGGAAAGAATGTAGCTCAGGTGCATTGTCTCCCAATATCAGAAAACCTGGTTTTAGAAGAGGGCAAAGTCATTCAATTTTTGAATTTCCGAGAATACTAGGACACACAGCAACAATAAACTCGCGGGTTTTCTGAGGGTTATCCAATACAGGCACTTGGTGTATAATGTTAATTGGTGCGAGCGTCACAAAGTGCCCCTCTTAAGAAGATACGTAGCCAAAAGGTAATACATGAAGTTCTTTAACTTAAGGGGACACTTTGTGGCACATTGGGAGTTGTATCGTTAAGGAGTTTGTGATTTACTTGCAAAACACGGAAAAACCATGTGGGTGATCATCGCACCTGAGAATTATGATCAGATACTGTACATTTTAGATGTAAGAAAATCCTTGGTATATGGATTTCACTTAAAAACGCGCTGACATCAAATAAAATCTCTCTAGTAATGATTTTTAAGGTTTAGGCTTTGTCACCACATCTTGGTCCCTCTGTAAAATTCCTAACAACTTCTAAAAAAATAATGTGAAAGCAAAAATGACGACATAGTGTGTTTTCTTTAAGACTGTATTATTTACGGGTTAGAGACTGTTGTGAGTGTTTTGTTTTCAAATACACAAACGCGCTTACTGTACAATGAACGAGAAAATTTCAATACTGCACGAAGCGAAGCTGAGTGCAGTATTGAAAATTTCGAGTTCATTGTACAGTAAGCAAGTGCGTGTATTTGAAAACAAAACACTCAAAACAGTCTCTAACTCTTTTAATATTCAATTTGAAATCACTGCTGGCGATAGACTTACAATGGCTTCCCGCCCGACCTGTTTGAATGAACACTGAACACAGTGTTTTCCGGGATGGCCGCGTCAATTATTTCAGTATTTTTTTCCTCCTCAACCTCGGAAAATCTTGAACTTGAAGCCATGTACGTTTGAAGTTGAAGAACACTGCACAGTTTTTATGCGTTATTGTAATAACGCACTCGGTCACTTTGATGTCGCTAGGTAACGGGAACTCACGTGATCAATTTTAACCAATGACGCGTGCGGATTTTAGACAGGGAACGAAGATCGAATATTAATTCAGGGATACTACCAATTGTATTCTCGTTATTGTTTCAAGTTCTCGAATTCAGTACTTAAGGTCTTACAATGTACGTTATTCTTATACTCATACAAATATTCTATTCAAGTCCCAGGGTTCTCTCCTACTCGTCAAGAGAGAACCCTGGGAACGAGGTTGATAAATCGGCTCGTAACCGATCAGTAGACACAGATAACACTGATATAATGTTTAATTGTTAATGGATGAACAAAAAGGATTTAACGCTAGATATTTTGTATATGTCAACCAACCTTACGGTATGACATAACGTGAATAATACCTATTCCCGATTACATATTAAGAATAGCATGTAGATGGATTTTTTTATTCCTAATTATAAGTGGAGAGGAATGACAGCGAAATGAAGCACTTTTATAGAACAACAAATATTATTTGGATTTTATAATAAGTAATAACTTTATTAAATCATTCGAATTGCAATTCCAATTTTACAATTGCAAAATGTAAAATGACAAATATTTAAATATGTACATTGATAAAGTATTAGTTATTCTTGATTGCAGTTCAGTTCAGTCCCATTTCTTTATAGAGCTTGGTATGAAGCTTGTTTGGAATCTTTTAGTTCTACATTTTAAAAGTGGAAGTCTTCTAGGATTTTTAAGAAAGTAGGTTTTGGGGGTAGGTCTTGGTAAAAGGCTATATAGTTTACTATCGGAATGCGTTACGTTCTTGTAAAATTTCATGCACGGGTGTGTTCGCGTCTTTCCCAAAGTGTAGTCAGGTTCACGACTTTAAGTGCTTCTCTTTGTATGACAACTGCGGGTGCACAATACGAAGCGCCCGACGCTGGTTGGCTTCTAACTAGTCTTTGAAGAGTTCCAAACAGGGCAAGCGCATTCTAATACAGTTCTGATAAAGTAACAGACAACAGATCGTAGATCTTGAGGATGTACACCACTGTGCTTAAGAATTCTCAGGGCAAAGAGTCATTTGCTAGCCTTGGAACAAATATCATCTATATGAGTCCACCTTTTAAGGTCAGGAGACACATTCACTCCAAGTGGTTTAGAAGAGGTAACACAGTCAAGTTGATGGCCATCTACCGTTATTTTAACCATGCAGTTACTTCCTCCGAAGAATAAGGTATAACATTCGGCTTTGATTTTTATTTTCTTATTTTTTCGCCTCCCGACTTTCCTGCCTACACATAAGATTTCGTTCCTTAAATTTCTTTACTTTTCAACTCTATCACTTTTCTTCTTTATTGTTTCTTTTTTTATTGATTGGTAAACTACGTCACGTGGTACCCTATCGATTTAACCCTAATGGCCAAGAATCCGTTTCTCTTCAGTGGGGGCTGGCCCCTTTTTAAAGCCAAATATTAGCACTCACAATAAAACTAAATCTTTAGTTTGAATTGGGCTAATTTTAAGACCTACGACCCGTCTTTTTACGATTCTAAGATTCGAGATCACGAAGTTACTTGTGTTGCTCTAAACAGTTTATTGGTGAGATAACTGATGGTAATAATAGTAAAACCACAACAATTCTGAACACAGCCCTTCTTTGCTGGTTGGTTCAATCACTTCTCTTGCTCTTCTTTTGCAACACACTGACCCTGCAAACAGTCATTTTAAGTTTGTGAATTGTGCTACAAATGCTGTTAATAAACGAGGCTGCTTTTAATAAAAGAGGATGAATTTTAAAAGAGGGCGTGCTTTTATAAAATGTGCCGAATATTCAGAAACGAACCAAGTGCATGGTCTCCATTTACTCGTTTCACTCGATTCGTTAAAGAGCGCAGATCTATGCGAATTTAGCTTGAGATTAGATTTTCTCGGATAAGGACGATAAACCGTAAGCCCCGTCTCATAACCCTTCAATGTTCATAATCCTGTGGGACGTAAAAGAACCCACACACTTGTCGCAAAGAGTAGGGCATGTAGTTCCCGGTGTTGTGGTCTGTCCCTCTGTGGTGTATCATGGCTGGGAGGGTAAATGCTCGGAGATATTAGCTACACCAAGCTACTCTAAAATCCGAGGGTAAAGAAAGCTATATGATATGATATGACATGATATGACACCACGACTTCACCACAAATTGTGTGAGGGTTAGACTGACCTAAAATACCCTTCAGATAGTGCGCGGATAAATGGTCGAAAATCATAACGAACTGCCAGTTGCAGGAGAAAGTCCTAAGCAAAGATCTTATCGTCTTCATCAAACTCGACGTTTTTTTTCGGACTCCTGGATTAAAGGTACTAAATTAATGGTATTACTGAGCCACTCACGCGATTTCTTAAGAATCTTGACATTCAAGTCACCAACAAACCAATTCAGTAAAACTCTCCAACAGGAATTCCCTGTCCCCAAGTTTCGACCTCCTAAAGATGATCAGTGCAATGTTGTTTACAAAATCCCGTGCACATCTTGTCCATGGAATTACATCGGTGAAACAAAAAGATCATTCAGCACCAGGAAAAAAGAACATATCAGGAATATAAAACAATGTGCTAAAGGTTCAAACGTTGCAAAACATGCATGCCTGGAGTTTTGAT
>OX421448.1:7960847-7973347 GCA_949126865.1 Montipora capitata | reverse complement strand
CATCGTTTCTGAGCTATTTGTCGAAGCGTTTCACACAATTTTATGTAGGTGGATCAAAGTGCTCCAACATCTGGACTTCACTTTGCCATGAAAGCACTTACTTTTCGCTCATGAAATAAAATATGTATGAACACATCTCCTAATGTACTTGAAAGGCTCAAACTGCTGAGACTCAGAGTGATATACATTTTTTCAATCAAATAGCTTGGTACCACGGTGTCACGTAAACTGATTAATGTGACAATTTAAAATAGGAAGTTCAAAATACAGTATTTTCGAAACGAAAGACGTCACGGAACTGGAAACTTGGAAAAACATTTATTTCTCGGGCATATTTTAACCTCCTATAGATAACAATTCAGAAGACCTTGCTAATATGATGATCTCACTGCGAAACCATCTGTAGTTTGACAATCACGTGCTACTTCAAAGCTTTGTTTATCTATAAAATTGCTATAATGTTTTCCCTTTAAGGGCTTTTTGCGTTCCTTCAGCGGCTTCATTAAACGCGCAAACGGTCTCGGTTAGAAACAAAATACGAAAGCTACGAGAAGTAACTGCTCTAAGAATTAAAATTTGACATCAAATTACAGAACCGTATTCTTCACAGATCATCATCTGTGAACACGGGGCACCCGAACATTTTGTTCGTCCTCGCGAACTATCGGCGAATCATTGTACAGTTTGCAGAGCCCGAACTTTGGTACTCTTTGTATGCGGATTGGCTCCGAAGTGTATTCTAGTGTTACGTAGTCATTTTCGGAAAACTAACGTGATGGCAATGGTGACTACGCGCATGCGCAGTAGTCACAAAAACTACCTTTTCCAACTTCTGCGGCACATGGTATTCCGAGTAAACGCTTAAAAAAGCGTCTTGTTGTTTTGGATTACTGTTTTTTTAAACTAAATAAAAACGTATTTGACCACTTTCTGGCCATTATACGATATGCGAAAATTTTGTAATTTGAACAGGGTTTTGAAAAGCATATCATCTTGTACGCCATCGATTGAATGGACTATTTTTTGCCATACATCTTGAAAAAATTGTAAGGCGGGTATATTTGTCGTCGCCACTTGGCAAGATGAGCTAAAATAAGATCAGTAGGGTTAGATAACAGTTTTGTTGAAATTGAAATTTAAACATGTGAGAACTGAAACAACAAACAGATCGAACAGCTTAAACAAATAGAGTTCTTAACGAAAACTTAGGTTATTGTTCTGTATCACTGTTTTGTTTTAACTAAATAAACACGTCCTTGACCACTTTCTGACTATTATACGATATGCGAAAATTTTCTAATTTCAACAGGTTTTCGAAAAGCATATCATCTTTTACACCATCGATTGAACCGACCATTTTTTGCAACACATCTTGAAGAACTGTAAGGCGGGTATATTTGTCGTCGCCGCTTTTATCGTTATTTTCAACAAGAAACTTTACTAAAGTGAGTACTTGGCAAGATGAGCTTCGGAAAATATTTCCGCAATGATCACATTTTGTAATTTTGCTAGAATCATCTTGTTGAATTTTTTTCAGACACTTACGGCACTGTTTGAAACGTGAAAGTTCCTCGATGCAATCAATGCGCTTGACATTAAGCTGCATACATTGTGGAGCTTTAGGATCGACTTCTAGCAGTGGAATGTTGTCGAAAGCATCTCTCCGCTCCAGTGTCAGGTTGTCAGTTTTGAATATGGTGGTTTGCAAGGTAGTATTAATGAGACGTCCGTTTTTCTCATCGCTGTTTTCTCGGATTCTGACATTTTGGAATGTATAGACTTCTCCAACAGATGTTGTTTGGATGTGTTCTTCCCAAAGAATTAGTTTCAACATGGCTGTTTCATCGGCAATGTAACAATCCACTTTCTTCAAATTGGCGGCGCCAACAGTTTCTACATCCTTTCCTTTGAAGACTATTTTGCCACAACAGCTTATTAAATCCATTTCTGCAGTACTGTCCACTACTGCTCTCAAGGAATGAAAGAGCGGGTAACACATCTGTTGATACTGGAAGTTGTACTCTGAACTGCTCGGTGTAGAGACTTTTGTCATGTCATTGATGAAAATGGTTTTTCCGTCCTTAGCAAAGTTAAATCGTTGCAACTTCACGGCAGTTTTGCTTTCCTGTCTTTCCACAAATAGTTTGCGCTTTGTACGAGAAAAGCAAACGGCGCGATGGAATGCAGCTGAAGACTGAAATGTTACGTTGCAGTAACTTGAAGTATTGGAACGATTGGCTCTCACAGGTGTGATTTCGAGGATATATGCTATCAACTCATCCGGGGGACTCGATTCAGCTCTTCCTTTTGTGTTAAGTGGATTTTCAGATGAATTGTTTGCACATTGAGCAAGTTGAGCTGATGACGTTGTTGAATTTGAAGTGGACACGGGTTGAGGTGGGTTATTTGTATCTGCATCAAACTGTTTCTGCATTGGAGTTGGTAGTTGATCTTCTTCACAATCTATACTTTGAGGTGTAGTGATTTCTAATGAAGACGGCTGATTTTTGTTGTTGGTGCTGCTCCTCTTCTTTTTAGTAGCCATCTCGTACCCCTCCTTTGCCGAATGCGTAGATGGCAAATATTACGAAATGGAAAGTACATTACTAATTGCGACCCTATTGGTTCTTTTTTCAGGCTTTTCATTGGGTTACATTTCTTTTGTTTGTGATTGGAGAATTTGGATCCATCGAAAAAGCAAGCTTTTTAGTATACTGCACTTTCAAATACTGTAATAATAGACCATTTTATTTGAGTGCTGCATTTTGAAAACAATATATTTTGAATTTTGGGGAAACGAAGGGTGTGGGTTTCCCGTCTATGGTGCTTCTGTGAAAATTGAACATTCCTAGGACAGTGTTTTCTGTAGAGGAGGGAGAACAATCTGCGGACGTGTTTTCTTGCCTATTTACGGTCGGAGAGGTTGATCATTATATAGTTAAAAATACTTACTATGCAAGGGACTTATTAAGTTATTTGTTTATTTTATTTTTAGTGAACAGCAACGCTTACAAAAAGGATATGGCCTTCCCAAAAGCGTGCTTAAATTTTTGGTGACCCTCACCTTTTTGGTTGCTTAAAATGTAATGACTCTCCCCGTGCCATATGCACCATGCCTTCCTCCACCGCGTACCTCTAATAAATGACAGCTGGTGCCTTATTGGCATCTTTCTTTTTAATATGGGGGGTCGCAGTTGTTTTTGCAGGCGGGCAGGATTCAATCTTAAGTTCTCCAGCTGAGCAAGAAAAATTTCCAGCTAAAGTTAGGTTAATATTTTTTAAAATACATGTGAAATGAATGATAATAAAACGGTCGTGATCGCAGAAACCAGCGAGAAATCTGGACCCCATAGTTGTCATTTTCTCCTCTTTCCCGCTCGGGTTTGTTGACCGAGAGTGAGTTGGGCTCGAATTCCTAGTAGGGGCTGCTCACATAACTGCTTGTGCCTTCGGCGCTCGCTCGGTTTTCAAGCGCTTGCGGCGTTCGATACAATCTCCAGCCAACTTGGCATCTCCAATGTATTGAAAAATTGGGTCAGGTGAAATTTGTAGCTTCTAGGGTGGGGAGGGTAGGAGGTCGAACATTTTTCCCTTTTTTTTTCACTGGTACGAGACATCACTATGCGAAAGGGAGTCGCCTACTGTTGTCTCGGAAGTTGGAAAAAATCCTTCTGGCACCAAGGGCAATAAGCAACAATAAAGTAGCAGTAATCAAGGATTAGTGAGGTGCATTCGACTATCACGAGATTGAGGTTTTTTGTTCCAGAATAAGATGGCGTGTAAACGCTGAAATCGATACCGGAGGGACATCCCGCCGGATTGACATGATTAGAATGTGTTCTCCTCCAACGCAAATACCCTTATTTACCGGTAATCAAATATGATGTTTTATTTGGCTTCTCTCGCAGTCGCTCGAGTGTTGCTAAACATCTAGCTGCGTTTAGAGTACCCCAATGTTACTCTCTACCGCAGATGGTGGTATCTCGATTGGAAAACTAGGGTACTGTCAATAGTTTACTGTAGTGCAATTTTATTTTAATATTTCTTCACGGAAATTTCAATCTGACCTGTTGCGTGTAATTTTGGCTTCAATGGATGTTGCGTACGAAGCAAATGAGACGCACACCCCTGCACAGCGGTGGTTCAGGTGGTTCAGTGAGCATCAGGCCACCATGCGGGAACCCTGACTCAATGACTGGTTTAAAGCAACTTAAAGTAGCTGGGAAGAAAGCGCTGGCTTTGTTGTGTCATCTGCAGATGGTTAGACCTTCAAGTCTTTGCAAAGAAGGACTATAATTTAAAGTGTAGGCCCCGTCTCATAAATATCATTGAAGTTTCCTCTGGGACCTCAGGTAGCCGATCCTTGATATACGATTTATAGAAGGGTCTATAGACTTTGTATGGGAAAATTAACCTTCAGCTTATAAATGCTAAAGTCAGCTGTAACTGATGTATAAATAAATTTCACTTACCTCTACGTACAGTTGTCCTCCACGTTTCTATGCAATGGGAGCGCAAACTGTGTCGGTTTTTACACGGCTTTGTGGCTTACGAATTCTTATGATGTCGTACTGAGTTGTCATTTCTCCGCATAAAGAGAACAAAGGCTGGTGACTCGCGGCGATCTCGTCCCACAAATTGCCCTCGCATCACAAAGCAACGGACCGAATCTCTATAAAAACACCACAGCTTTAAGGCCAGATAAATTTCCTATCACATCATCTCCACTCCAGGATCGGAGTCAAACAGCGATTTTGGACGGATAAATTCGTAAGCCACAAAACCGTTTAAACTGTGACCGACACAGTTTGCTCCGATTGCACAGAAACGCGGAGGACAACTGTAGGTAGAGGTAAGTGAGAGTTTATTTCTACATTTACAGCTTACTTTAGCACTTATAAGCTGAAAGTTAATTTTCTCATACAAAGTCTATAAATTGTATACCGAGCTTGCGCTGCCTGTGGAAAGACGTTAAAAAAACCCACACACTATTGTGGGCTGTCCTTGGTGTATGGGTGGGGCGGTATAGCAGATTCACATCAGCTGAGTAGCCGCTAAAACTTAATCCTACTCAAGTGACGTAGTTACTAAAACAAGGAATGACCTACATGTTGACTACAGGGATCGAGCCACAATGAGCTACAGTGATTTACAATAACCCACAGTAATCTAGAATGACCTACAATGAATCAGAGCAGGAAAAAATGAAAAGAAGATTATAAATAACTTATTTTTCCGACAATGGTTTGTTTGGTTCAGGAGTGCACATTGAAAATTTTCAACTTTATGGCAATGAGATTTTGATTGGTTCAAAGCGTAGACAAAGCGCAGAGTGGAATCTTAACCTTTAAACATGCTGCAGTGCCCTCAGAGCTGCAAATTATCTTTCATTTTCGCTCATTTCTTTTCATTAGCTCATTTCAGCTTATAATATATACCTCATTGTAGGTGATTGTAGATTATTGTAGGTCATTGAAGCTCATTGTAGATCATTGAAGCTCATTATTGGCCATTGTAGGTCATTGTAGATCCCTGTAGGTCATTGTAGGTCACTGTAGACCATTCAGTAGCTCATTGTAGGTCAGTGTAGATCATTGTAGAGCTCTCATTGGAGCTCATTGTTGGTCATTGTATATTACTGTAGGTCATTGTAGCTTGTTGTAGGTGATTCCTTGTTTTAGTAACTACAACTCAAACAAGTAAATAAACAAACAAATTTTGTGAACATGATTATGTAATGTTAATATCACTTTTATAATGTCATGAAGCCTTGAAATGCTCAATAGGACTATATTCAATACTTTTCATTGACAATAATATTAACTTATTTTTGTTATACTCCACTGTTATTTCCAAAGTTTCTCAGGCAGAAACATATATTATCAACAGATTATATATGTTAATTTTCAGTTGCAGGCCTTCAAAAGGTAAATTTCAACTAATAGTTTCTTCAGTTTGTAAAACTACTTGTAGGTTGACTCATGTTGCTATACTCCATTTTGCAGCAAACCTTGGTTCTTCTTCTTTAATTTAAATGAGGAGTTTTCATCAATGGCTGGCATCCTATATGAATCTTTGAATAAGTCCAGTTTTTACTCTTTTATGACAACTCACACAATCATGTGATAGTGTATTATTTCTAGATATTGTCTATTCATGAGAATAGTTTTTGTCAACAGTAGTATGAATCTTTTATCTGAAATTGAAAAAAGAAAAATATTCTTACAACTTTATTTATTGAAAGATAGTTCTACTATAGAGGCACTTTATTTAACAAATTGAAGAAGGGGCTATTTATGATTTTCCATTAAATTTAACTTACCATGTTTCAGACAGGGTTAGTCTCTCTGGCACCTGATATTGTGCCAATGCCCCTAATAAGATAGGGGGAGATCACACTGAATTAGATAGCTATAGAAAGTGCAACTCATTATTAATAAAGCTGCTATGTCTAATGATAATTGGCATTAATACACTGTTGAGATGTGCATGCATTGAAGTTAAAATGTCGAATTAATTGATTGTGGGCTTGATAATACTTCTTAAATATTTTAATTTGAACAAAAAATAAGATACTTAAAGGACCTATTTAGCTGTAAAATAGTAATTAGTTGAAAGTGAATGATAATTTGACAGCATCGTGATCAGAATAATAAACACTAACTACAGAATTGTGAAATATATTAAACAATGGACTTTTTGGGTAAATATGATCAAGCAAACTTCCACTAGAGACAAATGTTGGACTCTGAATCATTTGTGTATAATTTAAAGCGTCCATTAATGACTTCAATGGTTTCATACTACTTTCATCAAAGTAATTTAGGTTGAAGTCTCCTAGAATCATATCAACACTGTTGGTATTAAGAATATTTCTAAGACAGCCTAAATAATTTAGAACATTAGTACTAGGCTTTCGATATAGTAAGAGAATGGTTCTTCTTGCTGGTGTTGTACTATAACTAAGAACAAATTTCAGTGCCTTTATTTCATTGAAATATTCATGTTCCATTGCTTCAACAGTGTTTTTGGTACAAAAAGCTAAGCTTGAGAATCTATCAGAGGCATGATCTTGTCTGTATAGTATAAATGGCTGCATTGCTTTGAGGTACAAGTTGAGTTTCTGTAAAAGCTATTAGATCACTTTTGAAGATCTTGGAATCAAATTTGATGTCAATACTGTGCTTTCTCAGTGATCTAATATTAAGAAGGCATATTGTTACTACTGAGCGGTTTTCCTGAGTGACAGTTCATTTGTCAACTGTTCAGTATGTGATAAATTGTTTCTGAGTTGCTCATACTCTTTTTGTACCCTTGGATCAGCTCCAATATGTTTGTTTTCCATTTGTCCAAGAATTTGAATTCCTTTTAAAGATGTGGCACGGCTTAATGCAACATAGACTTGTCCATAGTTAAATGATCTTTGTTTATACAAGTCAAAGCTGATAACCACATTTTGTAAAGTCAGTCCTTGTACTTTATGTACAGTGCATGCCCATGCCAGTGTAATAGGGAATTAAAATTGTACTCGTTGAATTTCAGGTGAAGATGGTTTACCTGGCCTGACTTTGAATGGTCCAATAGGCACTGCTCTATTTTCTTTAGCAAAATCATTATTGGACTTGTTATAAATCAGATTATTTCCTGCTTTTTCATCGGCAAATTTTATGTAGATAACTGTTGGTTCTTGTTTATTTGGAGTAACGTCAATTTTAATAACAGTTCCCATTTGGCCATTGATTAGACTGTCTGCAATATCAATATCAGATGTAAGCATCACCCTTGCACATTCTTTAATAAAGATTTTGTAATCAAGTCCCCCAGTTTCAGATCGTCTTTTTGATAACATTCTATTTATATCTTGTTGTGAGATAGTTGGTGGATATTGATCTTTTGCTTCCAGTATAAACTGATCTTTAGGTATCTGATCTAGCTTTCTTTTGTTGTGCTCATTAACAGGATTATTCTCAGCCCATATATGAAGAGCATCTGATAAATAATTAGGATTTGATGGATCAATAAGTCTAGACTGAATACATTTGATATCTTCCTTTGTTTGAGAACCTGTCCGAAAACGATTTAAGAGTGCAGTAAATGGCTGATCATCTTTCTGTCTCATAATCTCTGTCAACTCCACCATTTTGAAAACATGCCATGGGTGATATACATTATGAATATCAGTGAAATTTTCGAAAACTGGTTTTCTTTGTATTGGTGGTAGCTGGTACAAATCACCCACAGCAATAATACTTATTCCAGCAAACAGTTCACTGGCAGGTGTACCAAAAATTTCCTTTAACCTTTGATCAATATGAAGTAATGTAGTGTTTCCAACCATAGAAATCTCATCTATTATTATGAGCTTAAGTTCAGATAAAGATATTCTCAACTGAGTTCTTTTTTGATCAACCAATGCTGGTAAATTATTGCCTGTATCCTTGGGAATTCCTAAGGCACTATTAATAGTTGTTCCATTTATATTTATTGCAGCTACTCCAGTACAGTGGGAGCCATCAAAAGTACTGATGGACATTCAGGGTTTATAGGAGCGTGTCTAAACGTCTTTGTTACCGTGTGATATATTGTGTTAATTAAGTGACTCTTTCCTGCTCCTCCTCCCCCAGTGACAAAGATATAAATGGGTTCTACTTTTTCAGGTTTTAGACTATTCATGTTTTTCACTCTACTTCTACACCAAAATAAAACAATATCATAAGCACACCGTTGCCTACTGTTTAAGGATCTCACACATTCACGCATTGCATCATCAGAAATAGCTGAAGGTTGGTTGTATGATATTATCCCTGACGACTGACTTTCTTTAGTGTTATTTGATGCAGAATCAAGATGTGCTGGTAATTGTTTATTGAATGTTTCCTCTTCTATTGAATAATCTTTCACTTCAGAATGCATATCATCATTTTCTTGGTCATTGATACAGTCATAAGAATGAACGATTCCTTGATTATTTTTAAATGAGTCAAGCGCTTCTGTGATAGCTTCTGCATCAGGTTCAAATATGGTTCGATTTTGCTCTATTATAGCTTGAACATGAGGTTCATAGAACTTTGATACATATGTGTTATCATTTGAAAGCAAGTTACTTTCTTCTCTCCATGGGTATTAGAGCATAAGTAAATGATGAAAATATTTTTCGGGCTCTTTCTTTTTGTTTGGCGTGTGATACCTTACAACAGCCTTGATTTTTCGACATTTCATAATCTCATTGGTCTTGATTAACCTTATTTGGTGTGGAAGTATTTCATTATTTGGCAATGTATGTTGCAATTCAGCTATAGTATCAGTAAGAATTTCTGGTTGAGAGTCAGATGTTTCCTCACAGCCTTTTCTATAGTCTTTGAAATAATAAGCAGCAAATTGTGCTAGACACAAACTATTTACAATAGGAATTGACGTTGGTCTTAACAAATAGCGTTCAATAATATTAGATTTGAAAACATCTGTACTTTCATCATCTAGATCAGCAAGATCTTCTCTTGATTTTATAACATGTACTCTATTGTTTGGTAAATCTGTACTGACAAACACTGTTGCTGGAAAAATTTTTCTCAGCCATAATTCTGGCATACACCTGTATACACATTCTTGAGAGCTAACCTCTCTAGTAGAAAGAAAAGCGGCACCAATTTTTTTAAGTCCATTTCTTATGTCCATATTTGCAGATTTAGCCTCCTTTGCAGCATTAATGATGGCCTGCGAACATTGTGTCTCATCTTTTGTGAAATATGAGCACACATAAGTAATGCATTTGTAGTGATTAAATACTGGCTGCAAGTCTACATTAGCTCCAAATCCCTTTAAACCAGCGATAAAGTAATTGTTAATGAAACAACTGTCCATTGGTCGTTTGAGATGCAACTCACAATCAGAGTCAGGTGAAATTGATAAAGCTGAATAATACTCTTCTTCTGTAATGCCGACAGAACTAAAAATATCATTTTCAGTTAAAGTGTCATTATAATTCGATTTACTTGGATTCAAAAGATCATCTATTTTCTCTTTAACCAAAGAAAGGATTCCTTTTCGTCTGCTAAGAACCATCATCTTCCTCTCCTCATCTATGTCATCAGATAGAGGTTCTGCTAAAATTGTTGAGTTTGTAAAAAAATGACCAAAATTAAACCTGCATTGTATGTTTTTGTATTTTCTACAAGCCTTAGAATGGGTGTGCTTTTGATAAGTTTTGACTAAATCGTGTAAGAGGGGATCCTCTTTATCACTTGGAAGGTTGGCTTGAACATGTTGCTCGACAAAGCCGTCTAGGTATGCCTGTTTGTTGTCATGTGTTAATTTTGGGCAATCTGAGGTCCAGATCAAAGCATGTAAGTGAGGAGAGCCCCTCATTTGAAATTCAATACGCAGTGCATAGTAAACTATTTTACCAATTGGTTTTGCACTGGAGAGTAGAACCTCAGTGAAGAATGTTTCAACTCTGTACTGGAAATGTTAAGTAACAATCACAGGGTTGAGATTTAACATTGTGCACCTGTCATTATAAGATAGAGCCTCAATTTCCTCATTAGACATATTTTTGCCTTGTAATTTTGAAATGATCTGAAACAACTCAGGCCATCTTAAATCAGCACAGGATAAGGTCATAAACCATGTTGGGATTCCAAGTTGTTTTACCATGGCAACAACTTCCTACATGAATCTTTGCCAATAAGGAGGTGTTCCTGGAATTTGCCTCAAAAAAAGATACGCTTGATTTTGATGTATCAAATTCTTTATGTCTTGAACATTTGACCTTACCTGTGAAGCTGAAATAGGTTGCCCACTAACTTATAAGTGCAATGTTTATACTGTCTGCAACCTTTTTCTGTTCTATGACAAATTGGGCAAAAAAATAAGTATTCTGGGTTGGTTGCAAATCGTCCACTGTAATGTAAGAGTCTTGCATTAAAGTACTTTACTGGAGATAGTTTAACCTTTCTTTCCGCAATACAACCATATCGCCCTTCAGGAAACAAAACAGGAAAAGCTAGTTCCTCACATTGTTTGTCAGTGAAAAATGATACAGGATGCTTATTCTCACCAGGTGCAATGTTGTAAATTTCATTGCCAAATGACACTTCATTATTTTGTTCTGTGGTAACAGGGTAGCTGGGTATTACAGATTGCAAACAAGTTTCATTTGTTGATGCCCTGTGTTCATTCAAAGGATCATCTCTCTCCTCCTGAACATCATCAGCTGCACTATTTTTACACGTAATGTCTTCTTGAGTAGTAAAAGTTCCTCTGTTAATTTCAATTAATTGGTCATCAATACTTGATTCTTCAGTATTACCTGCCATTCTTTGTTGAAGTTCTGTAAAGTTATTGTCAATATTATGTATATTTATTGTTATTGTTATTTATTTTTAGCCAGTTTAGAGCTTGAATTGAAAGTTGAGGACGGACAGCTTGAAAGTAAACATGACCTCTAAATTGCAATTTCCGTTTTAGTTTAAGCATGATAATACCAGATCTTTCAGGAGGGCGAGGTAAAATACTGCATGTTTGGTCACATTCAACTGGCACATTGCAAATTGCACCTTTTATCTTTCTTTGCTGACCTTTTGGCATCACCACTAATTTTTCAAACATTATTCTCTGAGCAATGAGAATCTGCTCAAGTTTCGCCAAGACTAATAATTCAGGAGGTATTTCATCAATAGCTAAATTGTTATGTACAGCTTGACATGGGACTTGTCCCTTAGAAATTCTTAAGTCACAGGTTTTACAAATATACTGCTTTCCATCAAATGACAGTTTTCCTGTGAAAAGATCTTGTAAATTGTATTTCTCTTTTTTAAGGATTACAACTGTTTTTCGATAAAGTAGTCTATGACAAACAGCACAAATGTAAAATGGACCGTCATTAGTTTTACTTTGGAAAACAGAAATATAATGATCTAAATTATTATTAAAATGAGCCTCATTTTCTCTATATCTTTTTGTGGCTTCTCGTTCCTTCGCTTTTTGCAAGATAGCCTCTTTATCCACTGGGTTTAAAGATTTATACCACTGCACCCTCTTGGACAATTCCTTCTGCTTTTTTGCTGGCTCCAGTGATTTGTACCATTCTGCCATAGCAGACAAGCGTTGTCTCTCCTTAAACTTGGTTCCATTTGATCATAATTCTGCTTTTCTTTGTTTGCAATTAACTGTTTATGGGCATAAGGCTTATGCTTTCGCATTATTTTTTGCCTCAAATTATTCGGAATGTCGCACATGCACCTTAGAAATTTGATGCAATAATGTGTTGCATTGCACTGAAATTCGTTTGTTACTGTGTCAATTATTATTTGAATAAGAGATCCAACATCATAAGTATTTTGAAACATTTTCAGGCTTCCATTATCTCTAAATGCTGTTAAGTAATACTTTGTACTTTTTAATTTCAAGCTATACTGAAGAATACCAGTGAAGCAGTAATTATAAAGCCATAGTAAAAATCCAGTGTTTCCAGGAGTATTATCAAGAATTAATTTTTGCAG
>OX421448.1:7945847-7955847 GCA_949126865.1 Montipora capitata | reverse complement strand
TAAAGAAAAATTTATTTGCACTGACCAACATATTTTGATCATCTGTAACATCTGGTTCAGCAGCCCAATTCAATGAAGCTGTGTACTAATAATGCACCTATCAATGTTAAGGCCCAGGGAGGGGGGGTCGGGCTAACCACGGGAGTTTGATCGTGAGGTCTGTCCACAGGGTAGGGATTTTAATCGTATGTGACGTCCCCAGGCTAAAGATTTTGATGGTACAAAGGACATTTTACCACCTTCACTTGCCGCTGGGTGGGGATTTTGACCAATTATTTTGTACGGGGGGTGGGGAATTTGAATTTTTTTAAATGAAAATGTCAAAATCCCCACCCCATGCCCGACCTCCCCCCCTCGCTGGGGCTTAACATTAATAGGTGCATAATAGTTCCCTAAAGAAGCTTCAATAATTATGGTCTCCACTTTGATTGAAAATTTAAAGGATCAAAAGAGATTTTGAATGTCTTTTATTTTTCTTGTTGCTGTAGCAGTTACAGCCATAAATGGCACATTCTTGGAAACCACGGACTGCAGCATTATGTTATTATATGAAACGATAGTGATGTTATAGCTAAGCATAGTAACATTTCTTAGCACTGGCCAAAAAGTGAGCAGCAAACCAAGATGAACGTTTCTGTTTAGGTAATTTGCTCATCACTTTATAACAATAAAAATTGGGTTTGCTAAGTTTGTTTTTTTTAGTTATAAGTACCTGAAGATAAAATATAAGCAATTTATTCCTTCACGCTATCACAATAATGGCAGCACAAATATAATTTTGGTGTTTCACGTATGTATGGAAGCATGATACAGCAGGGATCGCGTTAACGCAGAAATCGTGCATTTTTACGCAAATAAAATCCAAAAAATGCATGATCGAAATTTTAATGCGTCCCAGGACGCAAGGCACTGTCTTAAATAACTCACACAACTTGCTTTGATTTGTCAGTATATTCTGTTGTTTGTAAAACTGTTGGAGCAATCTGTGCTCATAATTGAAGTTCTAAGAAATGGGGTTTAAAACATCTAAAAAGGTTAAAACTAAATTCCTCTTCTTCAGAGGAATGTACTCTGCAAGTCACTGAATGCAAATATATAGCAAAAGCCGTCACTGTTCGTTGCTCCTAAGGGAGGAAACCAGTAATACGTAAACCCTTGGGAAGGGTGCCCTTTCATTAACAGAGTTCTTGTCCAGGAATGAATGTAACGGCTCTAGAAAAAGCCTTTGTCGGCCGGTCCTATGCATATGCATATTCGTCAATATTAATTCCATGTTGGTTACTCTCTTTTTCTCATAATTTAAAACATACTCTTTTTCTCGCAAAGGGTCACCAAGATTTTGGGACCCCCAAAAAATGCTTGGGACCCCAATTTGGCCGAACATGCGGGTCCCAGGACCCAGATTGGAAAATCCTAGTGCCATCCCTGTACAGTATTGTTGTAATAATTATCACCCATCAACTAATCAAGTCGATTTAAAGTGTCAATACTGTTTTGAGCCTTTTTGAACCCACATCAGCAGTTGTAATTTGGCACCATATCACAAATTTTAACAGAAATCTTATTTGATGAGCGAGTTCTGAATCTTAAAAGAAGAAGAAAAACCTTAAATAATCGAAAAGTTTTTCTATCATGAACCACTCTCTCTTATCTCTTGTGGGGACAATTGACTGATCAACAAGAATACTTCATACACAACAATGGTTCTCCAGTTTTAGAGTGAAACAGGGTTTCCTTGAGCTTGAACTGACTCTTGGTGCTTGTTTTGGGAGCTTCCCTTGCGTATCATCAAAGATATGTGCTGCCTCCTTGAGCTTCCATACATTTTCAGCAGCATTTAGCTCAGCAAAACATGAAAGATAGATCTTATCTGGCCACATTTTCCCCGTGTACTCTTCAAAAAGAGGTAACATTCCGCGCCATTATGTCATGCAAACACAACAAACCTTGCAATCCGTTTTGCTGTATTTCGACAACAATACTCAAAATCCGTTGCGGGGGCAAGGGGGGGGGGGGGCGACCTATAAAATAGAAAACCCATTTGTTATGCTATATAGTGTTGCATAATTGAAGACTCTAAAGTGAACACAAAGCGAGAAATCGATTTCTAAAAAGAATGAAGGGGTAGTTTCTAAAGAAACTGTGGTACTGCGTCGGTGGGGAAGTAGTATACAATCATCCAGATTCGCTCTGACGAAGGGCTAACGCTCGAAACGTCAGCTTTTAGAATCTCTGTACGGTGGCCAATTTACATTATCAACTCCGTTGATAAAACCAAATTTTTGATTTCTAAAAAGGGCACACTCGAAGCGTGTCAACAAAACAATGCAATGTGGGACTTCGTAAAATATTATAAAAATGTACGATTAAAATTCGTCTTACCTTTAAACATAGCAATGAAAAACAACTCCAATATGTTTAATCTGGCGCATTTATGGTGAATTATCAATAAACCAAAGCGAAAAAATGCCGAATTAACCGAGGGCTTCTGAGTTTCTCCATGGAACTTTTCGTCCGACATGAAGATCTGTATGAACGCTGCTCATTGGTCGAAATTTATCACGTGACAGCTGTCCAACCTCCTCTGTGCTTGCATGAAATGTGATACTTAGTGGTTCTTTTAAATACATTTCAGTGACATTTGAGTTCATGTTAATAGCTGTTGAAATCTCTTTGCGTTTTGTTTTCAGTTCGCGGACCGATCCGTTTCAAAACTGACCCTCTACATCTGTTAGTGTGGATCTACCGCGAACAGTCTGTGCGCTTGTGTGCATTTTGAGCGTCTCCTCAGAAAGACAGTTCCCAACAAACGCCATTAGCGATGATACACTGAAAGTGGTGCAACATTAAACAATTGCGTTATCAATATTTGGTAGAGGGAGGTTCAATATATTGCTCAAGGGGGTAAGGCGCACAGCTTTCAGCCAATGAAATCACCTCCTCGTAATTCTATTGTCCATTTGCTGCACAGAAAACTAAATTCTACGCAGATTATAACTCGGATACCTTTCAGATATTCCGAGTAAAAACACGAGAGTTCAATGTTCAGTTCGTTGGGGGTCAAAGACGTGCGACCACGTGATGTAGTAGGATCCAGTTTTCCACACCTTCCAAGAACTCGCCTATCGCAACAATTCTGCGAAACGAAAAAAACTTGACACAGTAGTATCAGTAGGCAATTTGAAAACAATGAGCCCTTGTTTTTAAAGCGTTGTTGGTATGTTTCACGAATTTCTCGAAGCCGTTTCTGAAGAAGTTAAGGGAGGACGAGACAAGAACAAAGTGAAAGAGTTTCTTTCGCGACACAAATCGGAAAAAGCAAGTGACTGTCAAGAAAAGCCGCAGAAAGAAATTCGAACGCAGCTTGTGGAAGCCCTCGACAACGAAGACTTTGACGAAGTATTGAGGTTAATAGTCGAAGATAATGGAGAGAACGCCAAGACACTTAAAACTCTAAACGATAATGCAAAAGCCATTGCTCAACGTGAACGAAAGAGGACAGCTTGTCTTTGCCAGTGTGTGCAGGGTTGTCGTGATTGTTCCAAACAAGAGATTGGCGCTCTTCTTCAGAAATGTTGCAAGACTAACAACGCTTGCAATTGCTCGTGTTGCTGCCAAAATGAGCAGCAAGACAGGCAAAACTGCAACCGTGGCAATTGCATGCAGCCGCGTTCTTGTGACTGTAGTAAGGAGCAACCTAAGGAAAACTTTAATAAAGAGGAACGAGAGTGGATCAAAATACTTTCCAATCCGCTGTACATCAGTTTGGAGTGGTTCCGGAGGATCTCCACAAAGCGTGGTGGAAATGAAGCCGGAAAGAGAAAAGAAAATGAAGAGGAAGACGTGATTGTTGCCGCTTTACGAGATTCGCATCTTCTTCAAACGATTGCCGGTAACGATATTCACCAACACAACAAAGAATACCAAAAGCGAGCAGAAATAATTGAGGAATTTGCCAAAGCTGTTGTTGAAGAAAGCACGTGCGAACACGAACTACATGACATAATGGATACGCAAGGAGAAGGGTGTCTAAAGCAAGGCAAACCTGACAAGTTCATCCAAAGTTTAAGCGTCCTTAAGATTGCCACTGACTTGAAGAGGATGAAGGTTTGTATATTTACCAGTTTTTTAAGTTCAGGAGCAACCAGGCAACGAAAGTTGTTAGAGAAATATTTTATTCAATGTTTATACATAGTATAGTAGCTGTTTTTTAAACTGCTTTAATGGAATTTATGCAATTAAATGTTGTTTGCATGCATGAATGCGGTTTTGAGTTCTCCATAAAGGTGCAGGTGTTGGCATTAGAAACTTCTATAGCATTCTAGAACTGTTCTATTTAGAAGAGCAGGGGATCGTTTGATATTTTAGAACTTTAGAGATTTTAGAGATTTTAGAACCCCCAAAAGACCTTACATATTCTAGAGCTTTAGAAATCTTAGACTCGCAACATGGACCATGGATATTCTAGAACTGTAGAACGTTTAGAGATTTTAGAAGCCCCAAAGCCCCTCAGTCTTTTTAAAATAACTCTAAAATAGAAGATAGCTATAGATGACGTGATAATATCATACGATCCCTTCGGGGCTTCTAAAATCTCTAAACGTTCTACAGTTCTAGAATATTCATGGTCCATGTTGTGAGTCTAAGATTTCTAAAGCTGTACAATATGTAAGGTTTTTTGGGTGTTTGGGGTATCAAACGATCCCTAGATCTTCTAACTAGTCTCGTTCTTTTATTCAAATTTGAGCTTTCATGTTACGGTTCGGTTAATCACACTCTTTACGAGATACTGTGATGAATATAGCACTCGTTTACTGATTAAGCCTAAGCGCTCGTTTCAGTGATTAGGCCTAAGCACTCTTTTACAATTTTAGCTTTCATTTTACGGTTAGGTTAACTACACTTTTTTCCGAGATCGTGTGAAGAATATAGCACTCGTTTACTGATTAAGCGTAAGCGCTCGTTTCAGTGATTAGGATTTTACCTTGCATTCTACGGTTCGGTTAACTATACTTTTTACCGAGATCGTGTCAGGAATATAGCACTCGTTTACTGATGAAGCCCAAGCGCTCGTTTCAGTGATTAGGCCAAGCACCTAAGTGAGCTAAAACTTTCCGCCGTTTTCCCAAACGAATTACAAATGGACAAGGGATTAGATATTGTTATTGAACGCGAGCTTCGAGACCCAAATGGAAGAATGCTATTACTTAAAATGCTAATCAATGATAAAAAATATTTTCTGGTGAATGTTTATGGCCCAAATAAGATGCCGAGGCAATTAAATTTTTTCAATACTTGTCAACTTTACGAGCGATGGATTTTGAAAGCGACAACAACGTGATCATAGGAGATGATTTTAATTGTCCGCTAGATCCGGCAAAGGATAAAAAGGGAGGGATTTTAATTCCACGTCAACATCTAATTAATTCGATTGAAAATATCCAAAGTGAATTCAATCTCCATGATATTTGGCGTGTTAAGAACCCTACTACCCTTAGTTTTACATGGAGTAAAACCTCTCCTTTTATATTTTGTAGGCTTGATTATTGGCTGATTTCCGATAGTTTACATGATCTGGTTACTCGAGTTGACATTATAGCTTCAATAAAAATAGGTCAGCAATGCGTACTTGGGGTCTTATGCTTAGCTTAACTCCATTCAGCCCTTACAGAATTTGGTACTACGGTCTCACTTTTACCATGCGTGATTGGTTCAAAATTTGCCATAACAATGCAGCAGTGAAATGAGTTCCTTAAGTATGCTTCAAATTTCAGACCTGTTCAGAATTTTACATCGATGACTTGCCACTAAAATTTCTCTTAATGCCATTTGCACAGTTTAGACAACTCTTGCTGCACGCTACATCATCTCTATCAGCTATTTACCAGTAACAGAAGCACTAGATTGGCTAAGAAACAAGCATGGCACTGTCATACATTCATATGATCTTATAAATGATCAAAAGAATGCTGAAATTCAACTAGAATTCTAAGATGAATCATCACTAGATGAGGCGTTCAATGAACAAGTACTCTCAGAGCTTGGTGCAAATCCCCACACTACTGGAAATCAGTCCATCACCAGTAACAATGTATAAACAGCCAAGAGAAATATCTGATGACCAATTACGTCGATCAGTTACATGTAGGTCATTACATAATAAAAAACGCAACCTAAAGCTTACAACAGGGTGCTTTCATGGACTAGAAATAAAATGAAAACCTCAACAGTCTGAAGTCACAAAATGTTGAACCAGTTTATTTGTTTATAACTGGAGGTGGTGGTGCTGGGAAAAGCCATTTGATTAAAACACTTTACCACACTGTAGTAAAAACCTATAGACATGCTCCAATGAATCCTGAGATTCCAACAGTGTTACTAGCAGCATCTACTGGAGTAGCAGTAATAAACATTGATGGTACACACAGCATTAGCAATACCTAAAAATACAGGTGATGATGTGGAGGAAAATCCAGGTCCTACAATGTTTGACATCATTGATCCTACAACCACTGTGTCTGCTGACTCTAGTCAAGGAAATGAAGCAACCTTTGGTGTGAATGCTGGAAGCAATGTGTAGCAATGTCACATACTGCTATGATATACCACCAAATACAAGATATTAGTTTGTGGGCTAATTCTACTTTGAACAATATTTTGGTTCTTGGAAATAATCTATACAGTTCTATAACATGTTCTGTGCAAACAAATGACTATTTGCTGATAACTGATGTTCCAGACATGGTTTCAATATTTGATAAAGTGTATTCATTACAATATACACCCTTTTAATAAGTCTAATATATGCCGTTTTCTGCTAATGACGTCAAACTCATGCTTTTAAAATTTATTCAGAAATGTACAAAGGCTTCAAAAAAGAAAAGAAATCAGAAAAGTTTTAGGCCTTTGTACATTTCTAAATAAAATTTGAAAGCAAGAGTTCGACGTCATTAGCGGAAAACGGCATATATTAGACTTATTAAAAGGGTGTATAGTGAGTCATTTACTGGAAGTTTGTTCATGACATCAAACATTGGTCCATATATGTCTCTTAGAAATTCACTTCTAGGAGTATTTTCAAACTCTCAACGGAATTACAATTGTTGTTTGTTAACTAATGGCATTAATACACTATATTGTAATAAATACACATTATCAAATATTGAAACAATGTCTGGAACATCAGTTAACAGCAAATAGTCATTTGTTCGCACAGAACATCTTATAGAACTGCATAGATTATTTCCAATAACCAAAATATTGTTCAAAGTAGAATTAGTCCACAAACTAATATCTTGTATTTGATGGTGTAATACCAGGAAGTGACATTGCTACACATTACTTTACCAGCATTCACACCAAAGATTGTTTCACTTCCTTGACTAGAGTCAGAGGACACAGTGGTTGTTGGATCAATGATATCAAATATTGTAGGACCTGGATTTTCCTCCACATCATTTGCTTGCCTTATAAGCAATGGGATATAAACATTGTAGCACATCATTTGTGCAAACCAAAACATCACCTCATTACCACCCTGCTAGCAGAGCCTTTCTTTTGCTTGCTCGACTTTGGCGTTCTCGAGAAAGGCTCTGCTTGAATCGAGTAAGATCTTTATTGAATATGCGCTGCATGTTGCCAGGATACAGTCTCGAACCCAAGCCTAATATGCCAGATCTCGCCGCCATCTTGGTTTTTCATGGTACAGCGGGCTCAATTATAACCATCGGTTTTGTCACTAAACGGACGCTCGCACTGGAATAACCGGTTTGACGAGAGAAAACAAGATTGACTAGTCCAGAAGTTCGGGCTGCGGCGGCTTCAAAGAGTTGACGCGATTCGGGCAGAGCCTACTTTTCTCCTCCTCAGTAGAGAAAAAGACAAAAGGAGGCTCTGCTCGCAGGGTGCCTCATTACACGACTTGTAATGTCCAACAACTTGTTTTAATGTTGGCAAGTAAAACACATTTAAGTAAAACATCATCGGCATCGTATTCCAAAATCGCCCTCGCACACCAGAAAATGCATCCTTGACTTTCACAAAATTGTTGTGACAGCCGATCCTTGACCGGTATTGTTCGATTGTTGTTCCCATGCTGGCGGCTAGTAGCAGACAACAGTAAGAGTACGAAATACTATTCTTTGAGAGTGCAAAACTCTTATTCAATGCCACTATTTTTTAGAGTACAATAACTCTTTCAGTTTGGGATGTAACCCACACCGACATTTCAAGCCGATAAATACTGGTTTGTGATAGCTTGTGAGATACTTGTGAGGTATGTGGTGCGCAACGAATTTCGAGCCAAAGAATGTGGGCTTGCGAAAGCGTCTTAGCTTCAGTGCAATCCGCACTAAACACAAGCCGAGTCTAAATATGTTGGCTTGCGAGAGTAAACAACTCCCGTATCGATTCCACTCAGCGACGTCACCTGGATGAAATAACAAAGAACAAACAAGGCAGGCTAGGATAGTTAATTTTCGAAATGAAAGAAAGAAAACCAATCTGAAACAGCACGACAGATCAATTTTGAAACACAAATAACTTGCCTTACAACTAATTTGCGACAGAAAACTCTTCAAATTTTTCCCAAAACAGGGAAAACGACCGCAGATTTATTTGCAAACAACGAACGCTAGAAGCAATGGCCGACACTTGAAAACAATGACCTCGCAATTACTAGTACCCAGTAAACTGATCACTCTGCTATAGTATTAGAATTAAAGGAAATTGAAGAGAATTGTAAAGGACCAGGTTACTTCTTTATTCGCCAATCCAGAATATGGGAAGACGATCACTAGTGAGTTGCCTACTTGGGTAGAAGAAGCAAATGATTTGTCAAATGATAGAATAAAATGGGACTGGTTAAAATTTAAAATTAAGATGAGTTCAATCGCTTTTTCAAAGAAAATGTCCCGAGAGCGTCGGAAGTTGGAGGAGGAACTGAATTCTAAATACCAAGATGCACTAAATAGATTTCAGCAAAACCCTTCGAATGTTACAAAACAGGAAGCTGAAAAACTTAAAAGTGAACTTGAAGCATTGTATGATCAGAAAGTTGAGGGGATAATTGTTCGCTCCAGAGCACGCTGGCATGAGCATGGCGAGACGAATAGCAAGTATTTTCTTAATTTAGAAAAAGGTAATCACATTAAAAAGCATATAAGAAAGTTGTACATCAGTGGTACAATTTCAACGGGCCCTTTTCAAATAATGGATGCTCAAAAGTCGTTTTACAGTAAATTATATCAAAGACAACAAAAAAATCAGAACAGTGCTGAAGCTAATTGTTTCTTGGACAATCCTAGTATCGCAAAACTTTCTGAAGAACAAAGAACAAGTTGTGAAGGCAAAATTGCTATCGAAGAATGTGAGAAAATTTTGGGCTCTTTCCAAACGAAGCCCCAAAGCCCCTCCGGCAGTCTTTTTAAAATAACTCTAAAATAGAAGATAGCTATAGATGACGTGATAATATCAAACGATCCCTTCGGGGCTTCTAAAATCTCTAAACGTTCTACAGTTCTAGAATATTCATGGTCCAAGTTGTGAGTCTAAGATTTCTAAAGCTCTACAATATGTAAGGTCTTTTGGGGGTTCTAAAATCTCTAAAATCTCTAAAGTTCTAGAATATCAAACGATCCCTAGATCTTCTAACTAGTCTCGTTCTTTTATTCAAATTTGAGCTTTCATGTTACGGTTCGGTTAATCACACTCTTTACGAGATACTGTGATGAATATAGCACTCGTTTACTGATTAAGCCTAAGCGCTCGTTTCAGTGATTAGGCCTAAGCACTCTTTTACAATTTTAGCTTTCATTTTACGGTTAGGTTAACTAGACTTTTTTCCGAGATCGTGTGAAGAATATAGCACTCGTTTACTGAATAAGCGTAAGCGCTCGTTTACGGTTCGGTTAACTATACTTTTTACCGAGATCGTGTCAGGAATATAGCACTCGTTTACTGATGAAGCCCAAGCGCTCGTTTCAGTGATTAGGCCAAGCAC
>OX421448.1:7898347-7925847 GCA_949126865.1 Montipora capitata | reverse complement strand
CCACATTGTTATGAACATTGAGGGGCTGTGGCAACCTCGTTCCCAGGGTAAGGGGAGTAGACCCTGGGAACGAGGTTGGCGCTGTGAGATGGGGCCTGCGGTTTATCGTCTTTATCCGAGAAAACTAGATTTCAGGGGAGCAGGGATGGTGCAGTGGAGAGAGTACTCGCCTCCCACAAACGTGGCTCGGGTTCGATTCCAATACTCGGCGTCAGATGTGGGTTGAGTTTGTTGGTTCTCTACTCTCCTCCAAGAGGATTTTCTCCGGATACTCCGGATTTCCACTTGTGGAAAAACCAATGTATGATTCGATTGCTATAAGCAGCGTCCCCAATTATTGCCCTAGCCCTAAAAGTCTTGACACTTAAATAAAATTCATTCCCATTATCATTATCATTATCATTATCATTATCATTGTCATTATTATTCTTATTCTTAATATTATTGTGCTGAAAGCGTTAAATGAGTCCATACTTGTAATCTCTTTCAGACATTGTTATCCTTGTATTTGTGAGTGGCCATATTGTGCAAAACTTCCTGGCGTTCTGGAGAGAGGGATGTTTCATTTACTTTTCAAAATGGTGGAATGTTATGGACACGATGATCGTCCTCCTCTTTGGGTTGGCTTATGCTACGTGGGGTATTTCCTACGCCTACTTTGGGGGACAATGGAAACCAGAGAAAACTGCATTCATCACTTCAGATGTCCTCTTCTCAAGCGGCATCATCTTGGCTTTCTTTCGCTTAACGCATATCTTTCAGGTTTGTGCTCAAATAAAAGGTGTTTGTCTTTTGTCGTTTAATAGTGATGGTGATCTTCGACTCGAGAAACATCCGGTCTGTCGGGAAAACAAAACTAACTGTTTCCATCGAGACCATACATTAAGTGTCCAAGTGTCACTCGGGTTCTATAAGAATAACTTGGAGTCACTTGATGCTCGGCCTCTTATACCAACAAAAATAAATTACTCCTTTTTCCAAAATAATTATATGATTATTCAGACAAACGGGCTAGTCAAGAATGTGGTTTCATTCATTGTTTAAGTACCTCTATTAGCTTTTATTAAACCGACTAAATGCTCATTGGTTCTCCTCTCTGATTAAATGTTTGTTGGTTCTCCACGCGGCTTCGTGAGTTTTTTTTTCTGCGAGTATTCCGGTTTTCCCCTTTCTTCTCAAACCAACCTACGAGTTGATATTGGTTAGGGTTAAGGTTAAGGTTAAGGTTAAGGTTAAGGTTAGGGTTAGTAACCTACATACAAGAACACCTAGAACACTAATTTTTACAGAGACACTATTCGACACAAATATCTAATCAACTACTTTAAAAACTTTGACTTACAATACACTACTTTACCTACTGTCCATAAAATGAAATTTAAAAACTAATAAAAAATATCCATTTGTTATAAAATTTGTGAATCGTTTTGTTCCTGGCACTAATGTACTTTTCTGTTTGTATTTTCATGTTCACTTTCGCTCGAAAGCATGTTACATTGGGAAGAATACCATTCATTTTGCAGTCCCACAGATACAATTTGCCTATCATTATCAAATAATTTAATGTGGGACACATTGAGGAAATCACCCCAAGAATAACATTTTGTAGGTTGAGACTTATCTGTTGATTTGTTACCTGACTGAAAAATATGTAGTTCAAAGGCGTTCCAAAACTTATTTGAAAGAGGACAATTATTAAGCAGAAGATGGTATAAAGTTTCCTTCTTATGGTTGCAGAAAGAAAAAGTTTTCAATGTAACCGAGCTTATACAATTTATCATTAGTGTACAGGATGGTATTTAGGACTTTACATTGAAATGCCTTTAGGTAAGGTTCACAAGTGCCGGTACGTGGAAGAACTTTTCAAGTTGATCTTTAGTAATCTTAAATTCCCGTTGCAAGTCTATACTATTGTTTGGAAGGCGAGCCTTAGCGCCAAATAAGAGGGTGTAATAGTGTTTTGATTTTGCTTTAACTACATCAAATACGCATTCAGAATGTTTGAAAGAAGGTTTCGATAGATCGAAAGTAGCACTGGAGTCGAGATTTCTCAATGATTTGGGCAGTACAGAATTGCGTAATCAGGTCCATGTTAAAAAGTTACTTTTATCTATTAGTGAAGTGATCCTATTAAAAGAAATTAAATTACCTACGTCAAAGTGAAGATCGTTTACAAAGATGATACCAGCTCTAAAATACTGTCTCAAACAAGTTTGTTATCGATTAGTACCTCATTATTCCAAATGATAAATTGCCAATCCTTTTCCTTTGCGAAACTTTCACGAAATTCGGCCCGCCACTGTAGTAGTTTCTCCTTAAAATATATTGAATATACGATTTCCATGTACCATTATTACTGGGGGTGATAATTCTCCTCATGCAACCAAGTGTTAAGGCTTTAATCTGGGAGTCTACATCTATCATTCTTAAGCCCCCTTTTCTGTAATCGTTTATTGTCGACAATCTTGTCGGTTTATCGACACCTTTCCATAAAAACTTGAACAATAGCCGATTAATTTTTTACTTCCTTGATAATACATGTAGGTGTAGGTAATAGCAGGGGCACCCAACGAGAATATACTTCAAAACCACTTAAACATACAGTTTTTAAACTTATTTTGGTATTTAATCGTTAGATATAGGCATATTTTTATCTCCTACAAATTTTTCATCTGTTCAGATTTCCTAGCTGCAAGTCTAGTGATCCGAAAATCATAGGGATCAAAACTTACCTTTTCGGAAATTTCAGGCAGAAAGGCACCCGACAATTCCAGATGACCTTTTTAGGGTAAAAATCCGTTAAAGTTTTTAGGTGTCCGAAAATCCTAGGACAGACAGGCAAGCAAGAAATTTTACAACAAATGTTCCGAAAATTCTAGTTCTCAAATCGTCTTCCGGACGGATATTTTCCAATAATTGACGTTGGGTGCCCCTGTAATAGTGAAGAAATATACATGAGCTTTGACAACTGCAGACTTTTGATAATAACGATTTTTCCAAAAATTGAAAGTCGATTCTCTTGGTGACCAGATATTTATAAGGTTTTTAATTTTTACAATTGTCTCTCTAAAATGTTTTTCGTAGAGCGGAGTAAGGAAAACCCCTAAGGCTTTTGTTGGTTCGTTCGGCCATTTGGTGCCAAGTGGTTTGCTGTCGCTTTTCTTTAGTGAGCCAAGCCATAACCCCTCTGTTTTTGAACTATTTACTTTTAGACCTGATAGAATCTCAAAATGTTCCGAAGCTTGAAATAAAACAAGAGCAGAATCGGTATCTGCAAGTTTAACTGTTGTGTCATCTGCAAATTGAAGTACTTTTGTCTCAACGTTCCCTATTTTAATACCTTTAATTAGAACATTGTTCCGAATGGAAATTCCTAGGGTTTCAACGGATGTAATGAAAAGATACGGGGAGAGTGAATTGCCTTGCCTGACACCACGTTTAAGTGAGAAATAATCTGTGGCAACACCATTATTTACCACACAGCTTTGAATGTTCTTATAGAAAAGCTTGACCCAATGTATGAAATCCAGTCCAAAGTTGAAAGCTTTAAGACGTTTAACAAGAAAGTCCCATTCTAGCGAGTCGAATGCCTTTTTAAAATCAATAAATATTAAGGCAGTATGGTCCAGTGGTTAGAGCGTTGGGTTTGCATGCGGCTGCTCCGGGTTCAAATCCCGTTCTAACCTCTGGCTTGGATTTGTTTCCGGTTGTCCCGGATTCAACTCTACCACGCTTTGTAAATAGCCAACTGGTTGCCTCCCGCCAGTTGGGGTTCTTAATAATGTTTCTGTTAAGTTTGAATTGTTACTTTCACCTTGTTAACAGTGGAGTGCCTGTAAACTAGCTTGATAGCTAAGTGTACTTCCACTATAAAGAAAGCATTTACATTTTTTTTTTTTACATTTAAAAGACCAGGAGTATTTTCAATATCTGTGAATTCCATGATATCAAAAAGTGACCTTACTGTTTCGCCTATAACGTGGCATGATAAAGCCCAAAATGGTTTCTTCTTTACTACTCTCCCCAACCTGTGAACCCTATGGAATTTTCACACATGGGGTTGTGTACAATCTCAAACGTCTCCTCGAAAAGTTCAGTTCGGTACCAACTCTTCGGTTTTCTCCTTCTTCGCTTTCTTTTGCATAATGATAATGATGATGGGGATGGCAATAGATGGATAGATAATCTTTATTGCCGTTCATAAGCTATTCAGTAATATTAAAAAATTATAGTTGTACATGTACATGTGAGTGAATGTTGTGCCCTACAGTACTTGTTTGATTGCGCGTCCAAACAGCCAGAGGGACTCTACCTGCTTTACATCACACGGAAGGCTGCTCCATGTCGCCTTGCTTTAGCTAAGGCCATTTTAATTTGTGTCTCAAATAATGGTTCTCAGTGATTTATGATGTTTCGATTGTACTTTGAGTTTTAAGAAGGCGTGATTTAGATTTATAAATGATAATTGCTCAACAACGTAGAATGGTTTTGTTTTCGGGATTTTGAACATAAATGCGTATCAACATATTTAAAGATGAAGTCTCTTCACTACTGATATTCCTGTTAAATGATAAAAATTTTTGTGGACTTATGGCAAATGTTATGCATCGTATTTTCTCAAGAAGTTTTTTCAACATTGTTGGCTCTTAAGTCGATAGTATACTGAGAACCAGATCCCATTCATAACGTGCCAGACTCCGTCTTATTACGATGCTGGTATCTTTCCTCTCTGTCGGCAGGTGGACTCCGTCCTAGGTCCCTTGCAGCTTTCGCTGTACAGAATGCTTAGAGACGTTTGGAAATTTCTCCTGTTGTTTATTCTGCTCTATGTAGCCTTTGCCACTGGATTGACCAAGATGTATGCCTACTACGTTGCGTCTCAGATCAAACTAGAACAGCAGAACATGACCCATTACGAAAAGTGGCATCCTTACGCCGGGTGAGTATAATAATAATACCTTTATTTATTACCTTTGGCGATAAGAATTAGATGCTTGCGCCCCCAAGGACTTAATGAGGATGATGGTTTTTACGCCCAGAACCGAAAGAGGCGCGCGCAAAAGATGATTATAAGATCTATGGCATTTTCCGTTGGCTGTTTAAAATAATAGCCATTTCAGTTGTAATGCGCGCGCGTTGCCTTAGCAATTCAACAATTAAAAAGTCCTGTACGTTAACGGTTAGTTAGTCACCCAGAAGAAGATCACTGAATGTGATCGAAATATAGGTGGATTTAAAGGAAACTGTTCTCTGTCTTAATTTGTGATTAAGATATATTTGTGTTTATGAGGACGAGTGTGGAAGATGCTTGTGACAGCTTTAAATATATATACTTGAACACAAGAGAAAAGACAAGTTTTAAACACGGTCATTCACCCTGATGAAGGTAGCTGTTTGCCACCGAAATAAAGGTGTTGTTGTTTAAAACTTGTCTTCTCTCTTGTACATATATATACATATGTATATGTTGAAAAATACGGTGATGCCATGCCTCGTATAATATTAAATAACTTGTGAAGACTTCTTAAGGCAAATTGATCATAATCGAACGTCAAAAGTTTCGCCGGTTAGGGCTTCATCGGTGACTGATAAGTTATTTTACAAGACAGAATATATAACAAGTAAAGAACAATGGTCTTTGATAAGGTTCATTAAGCCTGCTAGTGTATGGTCAGGACACGTCCAATACAACCATTCATGATGGTTTCAGTGTTTTTCTTACTGATTTCGAGCGCTTCAATGATCTTGCGTGTCTGATGTTGTGGAATATTGTTATGTAGAATGTCCCATGAGATGTCTTTAAGCATTGGCGTATTGGTATGTCTAACAAGATGCTGATAAATAGTTTGTTTTTCCATCCGTACGTGTTCCTTGATTCTGAACCCAACAGTTCTACTCGTTTCTCCTATGTAAACTAAATGACAGTGTGTACATTCAATTATTTGTTTACCTTCTTAGCTGATGTGCAGGTCTCACAAGCCCCGGGACACTTTTGTTGTTCCTTTGGTGGTCTAAAGATACTTGATAGTGGGCGACCAGTCATATAATGAACTTTGATATTATGAATACCTGATCGCTTGATTACTGCTTGCGTTTGTTGTTACTGGGTCTTATTCTAGTTCTTGTTCTGTGGGTTCTGTAGTTCTTGTTCTGTGGGTTGAATATTACGTGTCCGTAGTGTGCGTTTGATAGTAGAGGTCACGAATCGTTTGGGATATCCATTCTTCTTATGCAGCTTAGCGATCAATTTTATAGAGGCTCGTTGTGATTGTGCGTCAATAGAGCGTGTGATGGCTCTCTTGATTTCTCCAATAAGAGTTCCTCTCTTTAGAGATAACGGGCCATGGCTGTCCCAAGGTGTTAAGCATTGACTATGTATAGGCTTGATGTACAGTGTAGACGAGAAAGAACCCTTTTCTGGATGAAAAGTGACCATGGTGTCTACGAATGGTAGACGATTGTTGTCAGGTGTTTCTATGGTGAACTTTAAGGCTGAGTTCAGGCTGTTGGCAGTGGAGAGCACTGATTCTGGTGTAATGTGGTCTGATGACCAGGCTACAAACATGTCGTCAATATATCGTCTGAGGTGTACGTTGTTGTCAAACGGTGTATGTATTCCTTGATCTAGACTATTCATATAGATGATAGCTAAGGTTGGAGCGAGGTTATTTCCCATGGCCAGACCGGACTTCTGCGTGTAACCTATACCTTCTATGAGAACTACGTCACTTGTAAGACAGAGCCGTAACAATGATTCAAAATCGTTATCGCTCAGATGTTGGAGCTCGCCACAGTCTGATTTGTGTACAGAAAAGAATGTTCTTAATGCGCTAATAATTCCCGGTGTTCCGTCTGCTTTGTCCTGTAATGGGATCGATCCGTAGAGATTGGATACGTCCAGGCTGCAGAAACCTTTAATATTGTGTAAAGATGAAATAAACTCAATAAATTCTTGCGTATTCCAGAGATGTGCGGGAACGAAGTTAAATAAGCTATTCAATGACCTGGCTAGGAATTTAGACAAACGTGTGGCTGGAGTGTCGGTCGCGGCATGAATGGGGCGTCCTTTCATTTCACCCTCTTTGTGATCCTTAGGTAGACAGTATACTGGGCATGGTTGCGGCTCACAGCATATATTATCCTTCAGCGCTTTGCATAATTCAGGGTGTCTCTTGCTGTATTTATTGGCGATTTTATTTAGATGGCCGTTGAACTTGATCTGTTGCGTTCTAGGTTGGTTGAGCTTTGATAATTTGGGTTGATAATTGCCAGTGGCGATGGTACTTTTATGGAGGTTATCTTTATACTGAGTGGTATCGATAGCGACCAGGCGCTTGGTTTTGTCAGTCGGTGTTATTACAACAGCCAGCCACATTTTCACTTAATTGCTTAGTTGTGCTGATTTCTGTTCCTAAATTAACCTTGTCTGTTGTATTTCTCAGAAATTCCTAATGAATCGCCATCCAAACGGGAATAGGCTGGTGATCCTAAGTAATTAAGGCAATCAGTTGCTAATATATCCCCTCCCTATCTTACTGTACTTAGTTAATATCCAGGGAGATATGGCCGTGCATCACCGATCGACCGGGGAGTAGTGACGTGATCCTGATTGCAGAGAATGTGTGAAATTGTCTCCTCGGACCTGACCATCTGAAGGCCAAAACTTTGTATGTGTTGTACTGTAATATGTGTTCCCAGTGTGGTTGGTTCAGTGGCTGAGTGGTTAAGGCATCCGACTTGTAACCTGGAGACCCAGGTTCAATTCCTGGCTGAGAAATTTCACTTAATTGCTTAGTTGTGCTGATTTCTGTTCCCAAATTAACCTTGTCTATAGATATATATATATATATATATACGCACATGCGCCCTGTTGAACATTACAATTAACACAGGCAGCATGAATTCTGAGAAGCGCCACCCGCGAATATGCCTCATCCTACTCCCCTTCATAATCACCGCACGTTCAAACATTGGTCCATATTGCGCACCACAATTCAGTTTGAGGTAGGCGCCCATTTGACGGGAGGTAAAAGAAACAAAACAAGTAAACACGCCTTAAACATTACCATTGGTGCTCACGTACAACAATGAAAAAAACTCTAGAATTGCATTGTCTAATCCTCGAGTTTTTAAGGACGGTCCCTACTAATTTAATGGTATTTTTCCCCAGTTTGTGATTATGCAGGAAATGTAGATCTTAGCAAGTGTTATTGAAATCCAAAAAGAAAATTGGGGGTAACCACGCATTTTTCAAAGATAATTCATGAATAATATTTGTAAAAAGCTTTAAAATACAAAGCAATGTATGGCGTTCTTTCTCAAATTGAAGCTTAATTATCTCTCAAAAATGGATATTAAGAGTACTTACTTAGTTCTACTTTCTCCGCATAGTTTTAAACCGCGCAAAAATATCCCTGAATTAGAAAGCATCACCGATAGGAAACCCGAGTATCTCGAGATGCGCAGAACGTATGCGCAATAAAAATAGTAGGTATCGTCCTTAAGTGAATAAAATGTGATGAATATACGAGTGGGGTTCTTTGGGATTTTCCAATGGCGAGCCATAGGTTCATGAATTATGAACTATTTTATTATAAAAATAAAAAAAACCAAATGATGTTCGTATAATTGCACATCAACGCGTTAGAAGATGTAGAAGCATAGTGGTGTTCTTCTGACCAAATACACCGGCTGTATGCAAACCTCGTTACTTGACAGAAATGAGTTCCGGAAAAGAAGAACTTCTAAAGGTGTATTCTTAGTTTTCCTAACTACATGCAGTGATAATTTAAAATGATCCCAATTTGTACTACTTCTTTTAGTGTTACGTAGCCACCGATCATGCACTTTTCTTCAAATTTCTTTTTCACGGCTTTCGTGGAAAGACACTACCGAGGCCAAGGGAGAGGGTATGATCGACGGCTAGGCATCACGGTACTTTCGGTTCTGTCAATGTTGAGCAGCTGCTGCAACAAATGGTGATGAAGCTAGAGATCATGAAGAGTTGTAGAACTCACTTGTTACAACCGGACCCATTAAAAACCACCACTCAGCAAGATCAAGTAGCGTTTGAAGGAATACTTTTATTCACGAATTCTCTCTTCGAGTGAAACGACTGCTAAAGTACAGTCGTTGGTTTAACTTAACAATCTGAATCTAACGGGCTCACCGAAAGTAAACCACTGTCCTCAGGTAGCCTGTAAACTTCCGGATTTATCTGGTAATGATATATTGGACAGTGATGATGATAAGTGTTTTTTCGCTTCACAGCCATGTGAATACGGGACTTGACCTGTTTTGGTTGCTCCTTGGTGTCTTCGACCATGAAAAAATATCGGTGAAAGATCCTGCTTTTCGAGTCTTTTCTTTCTTTGGTCATCTTTTCCTCATTGTGTACGTTGTCTGCATGGTGATCGTTGCCCTCAACATGTTAATTGCTATGATGAACAAATCCTTTGAAAATATCACGGTAAGTAGACAGGATCATCCTTATCATGCAGTGATAATAACAATAACAACAGCAACAACAACGATAAGGATAACGATAATGGTATGAAAGGGTGAGAGCAAAAAAAGATGAGAAAGTAGAAAAATATCAAGACCTTGCGAGAGAAGTTCGAAAGATGTGGGGAGCGGTAAGAACAAAGGTGATACCCATAGTGGAAGTGGTAGGGGCGTTGGGAACAATATCACTGAGGTTAAAAGAAAATCTGAGGACCATAGGTGTAGAAACATCCATTGAACTGATTCAGAGATCTGTACTGCTGGGATCGGCAAGGATTCTTAGGATCTTAGGAAAGTGCTGGAAATGTAGGCAGGAGAGGAAAGTACAATGAATGACGCTTCTTGGTTTCCTTACACAACTGGTCGTTGCCCGGAACTATTGAAAACCAGATTCTATCTAAGATTATTAGCAATAATAATAATAATAATAATAATAATAGTGAGCCTTGTTTTTGATTGTGATGAAGTCAATTGTGTGTAACTGAGATAACGAATGAGTGTCACCTTTCTTTGTTTAATTCTTTGTTTAAACTAGGAAGATTCAGAGATTTGGAAGTTCTCCAGAACCCAAATGTGGCTTGAAAGCATTGATGAAGACAACGTGCTACCAGCGCCTTTGAACCTCATTTACTACGGTCTGAAGATCCTTTGCATTACCATTAACGTCATAATATGGATCATCCGTAATTTTCTTTGCCAATGCTGCTCTAAAAAGGTAAGGATCAACTGCTTAACACATGACAATTTCGATTACTGCCACATAGCAGACTATGGCGATAGCATTTAGAAGCCGCGTTAATTTGAAATTAGAGAGCTTTAGATTCTAGGACGAGAACGACTACTAGTACGAGATTTTCTCAATGAACAACAGTGCGCGCGCGCTAACCACCGCCATTTTGGCGGGAAAAACGTGATACCGTCGTCATTTTAGTACGAGGTTTTGCAAGAATGTCGTCGTATCACAACAAGTCAACAACACGGTAGCAGTTTTGGCATTTTTCGATCAGCAGAAAAGGTTAAGTTACCAGCAATAAAAATAACTGAGGAACCTACACTGCTAACAAAGAGTAAGATTAATCGTCCGGGTTATGAATCTCAGAATTTTCGGTAAAATCGGGCAGTCAAATCTCTTACTCGTTCTCGTCCTCGTACTAGAATCTTAAGGTCCCTATTAAAGCAGCCGATGTGGAGCTTCCCACAAGATTGACAAGCACTAAGGCTACACTGACTTGAGTGACAATGCCAAAAAGAAAGGAAAATTATTCTGCTAAAGCTGGAATCCGTTTTTGCGCAATTAAAACCTCGTTCATTATTCCACACCACTTTATTTGCTTGTAGGATGAAGAACAGGAAGAGAAATATTCGGAGACGGACGGGGTAGGTATATGGCGATAGCATTTAGAAGCCGCGTTAATTTGAAATTAAAGCAGCTGTGGTATAATTCAAACTGACATAGTGACTGTCCGGAGCTTCCCACAAGATTGACGAGCACTAAGTTAAGGTTAGACTGACTTGAGTGACGATGCCAAAAACACGAAGGAAAATTATTCTCCTAAAGCTCGACACAGTTCTAGCACAATTAAAAGCTCGGTCATTATTCCATACCACTTTATTTGCTCGCAGGATGAGGAACAAGGAGAGAAATATTCGGAGACGGACCGGGTAGGTATCATAAATAACGGCTTTTCACTCTGGCCGGTGAAATGAAAACCTTCGGATTGTCAGTGTTATCAGAAAATCGTTGACACTTGAAATACTTACAAAATGTTTTTGTGTCGAAAGGAGGGACTTAATATTTCTATTAACTACACAGTAGCAACCTATTCTGCAATTATTTTACTACTTTTAAAGCACTTTGACTGTCATTCGCCCTAGAGAGCCATGGCAGTAAATTCAGTAGTAATTAATATATGGTCTTCGTCGTATTACTTTCATAATTCGTGTAGTGAGCCCTAGATGGCAGGCCAGATAGTAAGACACGATCCCTACAATGGACCTCACACAAATTTTCCTGCCTGATATAAGCTGGGAAAATAATTTGTTGCCAGATAAGCCCACGCTACCAGATACAATGATAGAGTTGTGTCTAATTTACACGTGTGCTACAGAAACAATGACAAATGGAAACGATGATCATATGAAGCTACGCAGGCGCAGTAGATGCCTGTATCCAAGATGGCGGCAGGACTTTTCTCGTATTGGTGTGTGGAGGCATGTAAGAGTTCCCGAACTTTCGCGCTGCGCCACTTTCACAAGCATGTAATTGCAAGTGAGACAAGTTCACGAGAAATAACTGGTTTTGTTCTACTGTGCTGAGGCATCAGTGTTTGCTTTTTTCATTTAAATTTACCCAGGTTTTCCATATTGACTTGTAAAATTGTCTGGCGTTAGACAGACTAAAATGAATTAGAGACCCGCTCAGTAGGCAAAGGTTAATTACCTCAGCTAGCAGAGAGAAACCAATTGACCATTTTCAAGGCGTGGTAGATTTCGATTAAGATATCATAGTGGGATTCGAACCTCGAGCAACGGAGTGCAAAGTCAACGCCGTCGCATGAATTTTCTTATGTTTTCATTTTGCTGTCGGACGAATGAACCAGGATAAAGAAATATCACAGAGATAAAAAGCTTTATTGAAGAAGTAAATTGATTCACTCGAATGTTTTTGCTTTCTAAAATAAATCTAGCTTCGATTGAGGATAGTGAAAAAACTGGTGATGGAATTTCTTAAAAGATGCATCAAATGCAAGAAGGAAGGAAAAGGCGAGATCAGAGACCAGAGTGATCTGACCATAACAACAAAAAGGGAAAGCATCCTGTGAGTGTTGTGCTTAAGTCTCGGAAAGGTGCAGATCAAGGTCAAAGGATCAGTGCACAGTGCACAGTCGCCGACAATTCATCTTAAAAGGGCGCTCTCCTAAGAAAGCTGCTAAAGAAACTAAACGTGGGGGTTGGGGATGAACGTGTGGGTACGCATATGTGTTTTTTATCTCGCTTTCGGCCTGTTGAGAGTCTTGGTAATCCTCCATATGAAGAAGGGGGTATGAACTAAGTTAATTACAACATCTAGAGGAGATTCGTATTTCAAGTAACAACGTCTGTGAAAAGGGTTGTGAGTGCGTGTGGGTTCAGTGCATGTGGGTGCCCACGTGTGAATGTGTGCGTGTGTGGGTGTGCGTTTGCGCGCATTGTCTCTCCGAAAGGCTGTTGATGTTGTCTTGGTAACCATCTCTATGAAGAAGATAGAACCTTGATTAGTTACGTAGAAAGGAAGATAACAGGTGCCTTTTTGTGATGCTTCACCCGGTTTACAGACATTTATCCTCCCGGCAAATTTATCATAAGTCTGTAAGTAGTCTTTTATAGATTTTGCTAGCATTTTTGCTGATCTTTAACAAGTAGCACTGCTAGCATAATCGGTATATGATTGATAAGCCCGAGACTGGTAACGGAGGGAGGGCCTCCCCAGTAGAAAGCTGGCAGTCTGGCGCGAGATGACGGGAACCGGGAGTTGCTTGATGGTGTTGGTCCCAGTACCTCTCATTTGCAAATGGCGTCAGCCACGCAGCCCGACTCTGTGGGAAACGAGGGAAGAGACCATACCTGAACCAGCAAATGTAGCCAGAGACCGTTGTCTTAAGACAAAGAATACACGATCGTGATACATTTTTTGGACTTGCTTCGCTCGTTTTGCAAAAGGGGTAATTTTAAGAAAAAATGGCATAATTTAAAAAAACGAGCATTATTTGAGCATTATTTGGGCAAAAAGTCGGCATTGCGAGTAGCATAATATTCTACTTTTACTAGCACAATCTGTAAAAGCTTATCTGTAAGTCATCGAGAATTCTCGGAGCCTCTTCCCCGCAGCCTCGCTGAGAAAAACACACTTTCTCACTTTTTTCAAGTCTTAAGCTCAACTCTTTTTCCCATCCCCTTTCTTTTACAGCAAAATAATTATGACAGTGAAGTTGAACAGAGTTTGAGTCGATGCAGCGGGGCAGGCTCCCTCAACTGCGATGATCATTCTTTGCTGCATCTGAAGTTGATCATTATTACATTTCTTTGAAATATTGCTCTAAGAATCGCATTTCTTGAGAACTTTCCATTGCACTTCCCATGCATGCTCTGCCTCCGCGAAAATATTTTACTGAAAACTGAGATCCTCGCACCCTGAACATAATAGACGAGTTAACAAGTTCATGCCCGCACACAGACAAATTCACGCTCAAAAACTGTCGAGTGCGTTCGGACCTTATTGTAGAAAATTGCGCGCCCTTGTGTAATATTGCCAAAATTTCAAAAATTAAAGGTCACTCGCTTAAGGTGCTTGTGGTCAGAGGTGTCGCAAAAAAGCGATGAATTATCTTTGAAGCCCTAGATTTCATTTATCAAATAGTGTAATCTAATGCTCCTGTAAAGTTGAGCGCTTTTAAAAAATCGTGGTGAGACTATCAGAGTCTATATATATGGCGTAGCTACAAATTTCAAGAATCGATACAGACACCATACGACATTTCAAGCGAGTCCCGATTCCATACAGAAACTATAACACAGAAGTTTACAAGTACGTATGGACCTTCGAGGAAGGAAAACATCGTACAAATTGAAATGGATAGATCTCAAGAAATGAGAAGTCTAGGGAAACCCGAAGGCTTCTTTTCCTAGCCTATGCCTCGTGGAGTTATTGTGGTAGGGGTGGTGCTATTCCCCAACCTCGTTCCTAGGGCTTTTCTCCGCCGAGAGTAGGGCGGGTTACCAGTCTTTTCCCGCCCGCCCTACTCTTGGCGCCGAAAAGCCCTGGGCACGAGGTTGACTATTCCCCTCTCTTCGGTATTACTAGAACTCATTTTACTGACTTCAATTGGATAGAAAACGGAGTAAAGTTTGGAGTGCCAGTGCTGGGATTCGAGCCACTCTCTTCCCGTTACCGTCCGCGTCTCAAAAACGCGCGTGCTTGATCCCTAACTATAACTGCGATGATCTATATATCTTAGAAAACGGGTTTTTATCCGCTGTTTCAATATCTGCTTAGCAAATAGACTCCCATGTTGCCGTGCGCCTGTTCAGTAATAAATCACAGATTACGTCAAAATGTTGTAAGAACAAAAATGTGGCACACGAGGGGATAGCCGAGTGTGTCACTAATGTTCTTACCATATTTTGACATCCTTTGTGATCTAGTACTGAAAAGGCGCACGGCAACATGGAATTTATTGGTTTTATATAGTAAAGAGTTAAAAGTTTGTAATGATGACGTCAGCTCTGCGTCTATTCCCTATTAGATCATAGATGAGAACTAACCAAAATGTGTGCATTACTGAGATGATCTATATGTCTATCTATCATACACTTTATCTTTGATCATTTCGTAGTTTGCATTAATTATAGTGTGAGAATTAATAATTAATAATTAATGACTATTCCAATTGATTTTAGTAGTCTTTTAAGCTTAAAATTAAATCTTGAGTGTTCCTTTATCATTACTTTATGTTTGCATGTAAAATATTATTCCGAGTTGTTTACATTTTTAGGGCGCATTCTTTTGGGGGTTACCCTGTAATAGGAATACAGGTAATAATCGGTTTAGCTGTGTTTTAGCAATTAGTTCTTTTTCGGATTGGACGAAATTGCTTTGCTGTGGCTAGAAGCACCATCAGAGCTTGGGTTGAATTAACGCCAACCCTTCAGACACGTTAAATACCATAAATTATGTCAGCACCTGCCAACGGCTTTTTCTCTAACCAGGAGTTCATCAAGAAGAGCCTCTATCACCCATACTTGGCCCTGGCCTAGTAGTCAACTCTTTCGCTCACGAGTAGACTTATTTAAGGGAACCTCCACTAACAAAATAACTTTAACCACGGAGCATACTGTTTACAATTAAAATTGTTCAAACTTTTTCCAATCAAAGCGTTTATAATCGAGAAAAATGAAAACGCTTGTTTTGGTTTTCAAATTTCCCGGGCGTCGCCATCTTGAATGATTGTGACGTGTCGTGGTTGCCCTATTGTTCCAGAACAAACGCTATTTGTGTCAGCACGACACGTAACAATTATTCAAGATGGCGGCGCCCAGGAAATTTGAAAGCCAAAAGAAGCGTTTTTGAAATTCATTTCTTTCGGATACAAACGCTTTCATTGGAAAAAGTTTGAACAAATTTAATTGTTAGTCTTATGTTCTGTGGTTTAAAGTTCTTTTGTTGTTTTAGTGGAGGTTCCCTTTAAAGAATGCCTTCCTTGGGAGATTCAGCACGCCCACTGTTGTAAAAGCCAATCAAAACAGAGCTATCTCAGTGTCAAGGGAAATATGATACTTTTTCGCGGGAAAACCTGTTCTTAAAATAACTTTACTCGGGAAAGGGTTGACTCAAGGAATTAGTTGAGGTGGAGGCTCCCCTACGATTGATGAGCTCCTGGTCTAGCGGTATAACTCAGTAACAGACAGTATGTTTTAAAGCCGTGTTCGATCCTTTGATCTTCAAGTTTTTCTCTCACTTTTTTGATTAGTAACCTCTTCCCGAAGAGAAAAGGTCATCTCGGAAGAAAACAACGACAGGATATGTCATTTTTTTCGGGAAACGGTCTCAAAAAAATGCGCCATACAGTTGTACATTTAAAAGTCTGGAATCACAAAACGTAAAAATATACTTTCGACAATCTATCCGAAGGGTTAGCGCGAGATAAAAAGAAAACTATTGTAGAAGAACCAGTGTAGTTGACTTTTAATTAGTGACCAGAGTACTAGTCCACAGTCAAATGAGTGTGCTACAACCAGGCGCTTTCGTCTCGACAGGAAAAAGACTTGTTTCTAGAGCACCTAATGGCTGGTACTTTGCAGTTTCCAGCTGTAAATCGTTCGTTGTGAAATAATGGAATGTGCCTTTTGGACATGATGTGGATTAGTAAACGTTATAAAAAAGTGTGAAAATGTGTATTAAAACTACTACTTGTTGTGACTTTGTGTGATGCCGCAATTTACTGCGTGAATGGAGCCGAAAAAATGACATTTAAGTTTTATGGACTGCAGTTATCGGTTAACTGTGTTTTTCCTCTTTAAAAAAGGCTGGTTTTCAGATCTCACCACAAGCATTAGATCAGGTAAATTAGTGTGTTTTGACTGACGTTTTTGACCGAGCTACTAAAAGTTACCCATGACCAATACCCTACGGAGCTTGTATGTTGCTGGCCTCTCCCTTAAAGTTTTTTTTCCTCCGTTTACCGGCGACAATGATGGGTTTTTCTAAGTTTGTGTTTAGTCGGTCGTATTCAAAAAATCTAAACAAGCAAAAATAAAATCAGAAGCAATCGAAAAGGAACAATTTTCAAGATGCAGAAAGAGTTGAGTTGCAGTGGTAGAATGAACGACTGAGTTAGAGAGTTCATGTGGTTCAACCTCGTTCCCAGGATAGAGGCAGGGAAGACAGACCCTGGGAACGAGGTTGAATGTGGTTCAGCTCACATATTTTTATCCCAAGCGGACAGAAAGCCTCTCCTGTGGAAGAGTGTCACCTTTACCCTGGGATTGAAGTTACTATTTCCGCTTAAAAGTTTAGTCATTACTTTCCTCATATCTTTTTTGGTTGAAACCTCAAAAATATGGATCAGTCGGGGGACGGTATACGGAGAAAAAGAAGCGGACGGCCTTATGCTTAATAGCGACCTTCAGATTGGAGTATATGAGAACGAATACCAGTGCGATTTTTCTTTACTGGGAACGAAGATTTTCGAATTGCGCGTTCTCAAAACTGAGATCACGTACACGCAGTTGTCCTCGTACTGCAATCTGAAAGTCGCTATTGAAAACTAGCCTTTATTACGGTGTATCCCATTTTAATCTCACACTTTTACACTTTTACGTGGTTTACACTTAAACGTGGCCATTTACAATCAAAGAAATGAACGTCAATTACATTTTCTGTTAGCCGGTCTGGGGTAAATCTTCCGGCTTCAACCTAGCAAATAGTTCCTTGATTTCTCAACAGGGCACAATCTATAAAAGCCTAGTGCCGCCCATACACCCACATGTTCACACGCATGCGCAAGAAAGCTCGTATCTGAATCTACGTTCCAGCACTTAGCAAAGTCCCTTTTTGACTTATGCCTGTTTCTGCTTAGGTGGCTTCGTACACCACAAGCTTTTTTAGAGACATCACGCTAAGTCGGCCACTTCTGCTGGAGAGAACAAGACAGCCACAACACTAGGGACTCCATCCCCTAGTCTATTTCGAATAGTGTGTGGGATCTTTAACGTCCCACAGAGTTTAGGAACAAAAGTTGATTGAAAGGACCTGTGGTTCTTGAAATGAAATTACAAATCCAGCACCTTCTCCTCAGTTATTTCAAGATCTGAGTGTTGGGTCTCCCGCATAACAGCGCAACCAACTGAGCCACCGACGCGCGTATTAAAGGTATCCTCCAAAAAAAAAACGAAAATTAAACTTTAACTACGCCTTTATTCGCCTTGTACTTAATTAAGTAAAAGGTAAAGTTTGCTTACGAGCCAAGTGGCCCATTAGGCTGGAGGTTATCCCGATTTCTGTAGCATGAAGCGACTAGGAGTATTTCTACTCCCCCCTGGATGGGATGCCAGTCCATCGCAGGGTTAAATTCGCCAGTACTCAGTAATGCACCTGAGTGGAGAGAGGCACCGTGAGAGTGAGAGTAAAGTGTCTTGCCCAAGAACACAACACAATGCCCCCAGCCAGGGCCCAAACCCGGAACACTCGATCCGGAGTCGAGCGCGCTAACCATGAGGCCACCGCGCGTGCCACGCTTAACTTACGTACATAAATAGAAGAAACATAATATTTGTTTGTACTTGATATAACCTAGAGCTAAAATAATCCTATGATTTTCTAGCCAGTTCTCCAGATTTTAAAGTTGTAAAGAATTGAGATAGAATCTATTTACAAAGAAGCCGTTTTAAAAGTACAATGCAAAAGAGAGAAAAGATATACGCTTAATTTATGTTTAACTATGTTGTTCTGACAGTAGATAAGGTTTCGATAGTTTTGAAAATTGGTATATGTTTAGTTTTTTTACGATTTGAGGCAAATTTGTCCCAGACAATACAAGGTATTATGGAGATATAATCGTATAAATTTTCCTTTAGCCCCAAAAATGGCGGTAAAAGATGCGAAGGCGAGGAAAGGGACTACAAGCTGGGCAACACAGAGGTATGCCAAACACTAAATATATGTTGCTGACTGAGCTTGCTCGGTCGAGACGGTTGGGTTTTGTTCCAATTCATTAATGTCAGGTGCACAGGCACGTAGCAATAATTAAGGATGGAAACTGCACTGTTATAGTGAGGCCCACATACCTGGTCAATTTGTCCCCTCCAAAAACTGCGAGAGACTTACACGAGTGTGGCATTGGGGGATGTTTCAAAACTAGAAACGAGTGCAAATCGAGAAAACAATGCTGATATAAGAACTCTTAGTGCCGGCATTTTGCAATGAAATGCTAATTTACCCACTCCAAAAAAGTGGGAGACTGGTGAGAGTGTGGCATGGTGGATTGTTTGGGTGGACGACAGTATTTATCTTCGACGACAGACACACGCAAATCGAGAAAACAGTGCTAATATTCAAAGTCTGCATGCAACTTACAAAGGAAATGCCACTTTGCGAAGATATTGAATGCCTGGCATAACCTTCTTGTTGAATAATATCATGCTAGCTTTTGAGAGACCAATAGCAAGTTGTCATGACAGAGAAATCTTGCCCGACTTTTTTCGCTAACTTTTTTTTGTATGAACCATCTTTAGTGTTTTTATGAGGCTACTAAAACTACGTAGTCCCAGGATCTAAGCTATACACTCGAGCCAGAATCCGGGCAATTATCAATACCCGGCTGGGACCTTTAGATCGCGGGGGAAAAGGACGAGTACAAGTACGAATGTTCTGTTCTGAGCACGCGCACTTCGAAAAATGTCGGCCTCCAAACATTATGCGCAACTGCGGTTTTTGCTTTTTTTTTTCTATAATCCGATAGAAACTATTGTTGCCTTGGTCGACGAAAGGAGAAAGAAATATATGTCGGAAGGATTATCCAGACTCTGGACATATCGAGTCGTGGGGGTTTGAGATCGTCTGGCGCATTATCATTACGAAATATATTTCGTCCGGACACTCCGACGCCTTTAACTAAAATATTCATATAATCAAAGATTGTGCATAATGGCTACATGCTAGTCAATGCAGATGAAATTACCAAACCAGACGGAAGGTCATCAGACACCCAATGTAAAATTCGAAAAATTGTCTTGAAAAAACACCAACGGTTTGTCGGCTCTTGTTTCACAGATCTTCGACAAAATTGGTTGCCCTTCCAAGCAATTTACCGAATTAGTTTTATCGCGATGTCTCATGCGAAGAAATATAAATGCAGCACGCGGATTCTTGACTAAGAATGAAAGTAACAGCGTTGGCTTTGTCTTCGATGGTTTCCGATTCCTCTCTACTATGGCAGTTGGGGTCGGCGAGTACAAGAAGGCCAAAAATATGGGTTTAATAAAAATAACATGTCTCGGCATGATCCTTTCTTGCGTTTTACATTTTGGTACATTTTTTTGACGTCTTAGGCTAAACAACGACGTGAAACGTCCATATCAAGGATCTCGAGAAGAAATGTCAGGATCGCGATCCTGACCTTGGTGTTTCAGTTTACTTAGTTTTTTATCTTTTTCTTTTTTTTTTTTTTTTTTTTTTCATAGCCTCGAATCGAACTCTGCATATATAGGCTTTCTTTCTGTGTCCTTCAATCACGAGTCTTTACCAATGAACTCGGTCTGTAGATTATTAAGGTCTATTTTTCAGGACTTAAATCTTTTCGTCGATGTCCAAAGATGTAAACACAGCGATAGCCGGTGCAGCAGTTATTAATTTGCAATAGTAAAATCTGGTATCTAGTAAAACTTTGCTATCCTTCCCATTGCTAATCAGTTATGAACAGTTAATCCGCGATTGTTATCTTACAAGGGGCTCGTTTCTCAAAAGTCCCGGTAATTACCGGGCCCTTTAACTTACCGGGATCGTTACCGGGAAACTTTATCGGGACCGAAAGAATGTTTCTTAAAGCACCCGTAAACCTTCCCGGTACTTATCGGGGCCGATAAAATAACCGGGAGTTACCAGGCTCTTGCGTGCACTTCACGCTTGTCATGAAAAGAAGGAGAATGACTTGGCACTAGATCCGTGCGACAAAGCTTGTAGCATCCAGTTTCCCAACCGAGCGCTGTGATGTAAAAAAATGGTGCCGTTCGAAGCGATGACCTTCCATCCGTTCCTTTTACACCTTCAGGCAGTGAAGGCGGCTTTTTAAACTTCAGTGGCGGGAGAATTTTTGCAAAGGATGTTTAGATGGCAGGATTTTTTTTGTTTATTCACGCTTTTTGTAAGCAACCCTTTTAGTTTGCTGGGAAGCAACGCTCTTTTGGAGTAATAGAAGCTCAGAATTACTTACAATTTCACAGCTTCATTTCTCCTTTTAAGTGAACGTATCGCAAATGCACTAAGTGTTAAAAACCCGATCAAAGTCCAGATTTCTTTGCTGGGAAGAGAGTGCAATCTGCAGAAAATGTTACAACGAGGTTAAGCGAAATTCTCGATCTCGAAGGCTTCGATTCAATACGAGCAGTTGATTGCAGCATACAGCGAATCAGTGGAAAAAGGTGTGTCTTTGAGTCATCGTTTAACATTATCAGATGTTTTGAATTCTCTTCAAGAACATCTGTTTCCAATTTTATCTCGACAGGTACGTCCGGTGGAATTTCGTCTTACAAGACCAAAGGAGAATTCTTGCCTCAGGTTCACTGCATTTATTTCGATTTTCATTGGCATATGCGAACACTCTCACGTTTATTTAATGAAACCAAAATAATATTCTTAATTACATAGTTATTTATCGTAAGGGTTTAGTGGATTTTAAAAGACATTGCTAAATTTGTGGCACCTTTATTAAGGGGGTGGCACATAACTACAGAAGGACAATGGTTGCTGAGGAAGCTTTTTAGTAAAAGAGCCCTACAAAAAGGTTGCATGAATGGTCCTTTGAAGTAACTCTTTCAATGGAAATCTGGCATCAGGTGTATGCGCAACTAGTCCCAGTCCTCTGTCTCGAAAAGAACGAAAAGACGAGACAGTTTTTTTCATCGGTTGGGAGCCGTCCCATCAATATTCGTAAACTGTATGTAGCATGGGATTTCTATTTGGACAAAAAATGGAACTGATGACTGTTGAGTGGCTTTTGGACAAAGTTTCACTGCAAAGTTGAATCTTTTTCATCTATGGCAAATACACTTTTCCATGTTGTCCTTGAAAATTGGTTTCAATGCACAGTAAATTTAACAAAACTCTCTCCATGTTTTGTCACTTTCAAGGTCTAGCTAGCAAGAAGCAATAATCGAGTCTTTAACCGAGGTGATCCCTAACAAACTGCTCTGCATTGCAAAAAAGTTCAAAACAGTTTGTTCCCTTATAGTTGAAATTAACTCATGCCTCTCATTAGCTTTGCAAATATCTCTCTGGTGTTGACATTTATCTTAAACAAAAGAAAATATTTTGAGTTAAGTTGGGCTTAAGTTATGTAGAGGCCTATTAAGTAATGGTGGCCAGGCAGAAATTTGCTGCTTTGCACTGCCCACCAGAGTAATCAAGGAGGGAAATCATGTCTTCCACAGGCCAAGGCCCTCTCACTGGTGTTCTTCATTTTTGTATGGGCCTTCTGGTACCTGTAGGGTTTGATTGCATACCCACAGTCTCCCAGGAGCCACCCATTCCTGCCTCCTCCACCCTCCATACATGCTTGCAAGTAGCTGGAATTAAAAATAGCTGAATCATATACAGAGCCATGCCATATGCAAACAAAATTTGTAGATGACAGGTGAGCATTAAACACTACCATCACATTAATAGCATGAAAACCCTCGTGGCAAACAGAGAGATGTTCGTCACTGTCTGGGCCCCAGATAGGAATGAGAGAGCCATCAATTGCTCCAATCACTCTGGGAAAGCCAGCTATAGGGTAAAATGCGGTCACAGTTGCCTGAAAGATTTATAAACATGAATTTATTGTCATACTTAAACACCACCAAAGCAAAACAAAGAGATAAAGCGGACCGCTGAGGGAACAACGTACGCAAAAAAGTTCGTTGTTTCATGAACATTAATTGATAGGTTTTGTCGAGTTTGAGACCATACAATAATTCCTTTCTTTCTCGAACACAAGCATGTTTTATTCTTACACAAGGAGACAATTTCCTCTTTGCTGTTTCAGACAAACATGCAGCATTTAGCTGGGTGGGTTTGGTTTTTTGCTCAACTCCTTCAATGTCAAGCGATGGTCGATCCCTTCTCCTTTCCAAATTTTCCCTGCCAGTAGCTTGCATCCCATTTATTTATTTATTTATTTATTTATTTATTTATTTATTTGTTTATTTTTTTAAACAACCTGTCATTTTTTTTTGCTGGAAATGCTGCAGCTAGTTGTTCCCTATTAAGACTCTGGGTGCTGCGAATTTAGATGTGAAAAAAGTAGACTCACGCCAAAACAAACCGCAGTCCGTGTTTGAGTCAAGGCTAGCTTTATTGCCGATTCCATCGAAGTTTAATATATTAACATCTTTAGTTTTACGCCACCGAAAGTAGGTGGGTACGTCTTGACTATTAGCCTGTATTGGTTTACCTGAGTCTCCGCGAATTGCTCTCTCTCTCTAGATCTTCTTTACAATACACCGTTCAATCAGCCAATTTAATCTTCCTGTTGACAACCTATGCCTCTCAACGACTTCTGTACCGGTCATATGATTCAGTACAGGCCTCCCTTGGTATGTTCTTGGCCGACAAAGTGCGTAACAAAAGTCCGTCTTCGGCAGCCATTTTGTTTTGATGCAGCAAAATGATGTTACCCGTAAACTTTAACGGGAGAGTAACGGGAGCTCCAAAGCTCCCGTAACGGGAGATTCCAGAAACACCCGAAAACTTATGGGGTACTTACCGGGTGACTTACCGGCCACGGTAAGTTACCGGGTCTTTCGAGAAACAGGCCCCAGGCTTGTTCCAAAGACTTGACGGATTTCAGAAATTCCCAGTGCCAAATAAAGAATTCACAGCTCCTCAATGATCAATATTACGAGTGGGAGTGGAAACCATCAACCTTAAGTAAGCTGCAAGGACTCGCTTCATTTAAATAGGCCATTTCCGAGTTCATGTCTGCCTCCCCTTCGAGGCGACTCTAAGTGCAAAGTTTTTGTGATGGTAATTAGTTCTGCTTTGCATATGAATTAAAACTAATTTTCATAAGAAAAACTTCGCACTTAGACTCGCTTTGAAGGTGAGGCAGACATGAACTCGGAAATGGCCTATTAGGGTACCAAAACAAGTTTTTCATGTTTCCAGTGAGCGGAAATTTAAACAACTAGAAAAAATTGTTTTGCAAATAGATTGTTGGTACAACGTCACGCTGTTTGGCCGGGTAGATTTAACATTTGACCATTGTTCTACACGATAGCATCTTGTGTCAAAAGATTATGATCCATAAAATGCATTTTGATATTCTTTCTTTGTCAAAGGCCAAATGAAATACGCAATACCTGCTCTGAACACTCTCAGTTCGTGATGTTCTGTTGCATGAGCACTTCGGCTATAAATGCGCGCTGACTGATTGATTGGTAGGATGATTGATTGACTGACTGAGTGATTGATTGATCGATCGATCGCTCGTTTATTGATCGTGATCAATTGATTCATGAATCCGTTTGATTTTTACAGAAAACAAATGTGTTCTTGGATGTTTTATAAAAGGAACTGGATTAGGATTCGCCTTTGAAAATGTTGTCGACGGAACAGATTGTGAGAAAAATTCGGTTGACAAGTGCATTGAAGGACAGTGTACGGTAAGAAGGTGTGAGTGTAACTTCAAAGTCTTCCTTTCATGTAACCTCTGATTATAGCTTGGTTTATGGATTATAACGTTGACGCGTACTTAACTGGGTAAAACCAAATTTAAAGGAGACCGTTTTTAGGGTAAACCATTCACAGATTACTCAGAATTGCGACGAGCGTATTGCTAAACGATAATATGCTTTCCCTTTGATGTTTTCTTTGCAACCTAACGCCTTCATGGCAGTTCCATGCCGAACTTACTTACTATGCTTTTTGAGGCCAAATAACGCATTCTGCGATCCATTCGTGTAACTCATGTTCGTCAGTTTACCCAAGTAACTCTAGTATGATTTATTGCGCATGACTGTCTAAAATATGATCTGCAGAAAGTTGGTTGTGATGGGGTCATTGGATCAAATACAGTTGTTGACAGATGGGGTGTGTGCAATGGAGATGGAAGTACATGCTCACCAGGCACTAAGGAGGAGGACGTGACAATGCTAAACACCACCAGCACCAAGAAGGTGGTGACTCCAGGATCTGAAACTGTCAACCTCTTAACCAGCGCTCTGGATTGGCTGAAACGTATTGGATATGACGTAGATAGGCGTAGATAGGATTAGGAGACCTCTGGATGAAAGCACACTATGTAGATATAGGAATTGTAAACATTATCAGGCAACGACTCAAAGATATCGAACTACAAAGATGGCTAAGTGAAATAAATAACGACACCAGAAAAGATGCTAACCAAAGCAACAAAATGAGAACCTACTGGTTATTCAAAACGATAGACAATTACAAATGTGAAGACTACCTACATCAGGTCACCAATACACGACACAGAATAGCCGTAACAAATGTGTAAAATAGAAATGGAGGACGAATACCATTTTCTAAATATATGCCCTGCTTACTAGACTATTGTCTATTGTACTAGACTATTTGGAAAAAGAATATAGAACAAAAATAAGCAGGATGTCACCTAATAAAATATTCATGTTTCTGATAAACCCCCCTAGTGGAAATGTTAAAATACAAACACTAATAGCAAAACATATATTCGAATGCTTTGAAAAAAGGAAAGGGGAAGACGGATAAAAGTAAATACTCCAGGACTTAATTAATTAATAACCTTTTAGCCATGCATATTTTTGTTGTTTGTAATTGTTAGTCATTTGGAAATTGTGGTCGATATACTATTTATTGTATAAGACAGATAAAACATGTCTGTCTGTCTGTCTGTCTGTCCGCAGTGGACCAAATCCACATCAAAGCATTTCAAAACTCTCCTTAGACTAAAACCATTTATTGTAAACGTTTTAATTTGTAATTTTTGTTACATTTTATTCTCTTGGTAAAGTAGTTAGGTAATTGATGCACGTTAGGCTAAATATAGCTTGATTGGAACATTTGAATGCTGTTGTTAGTGGTTAATGTTAAGCCGGGAGGATAAAGGTAGTTGTCAACAGATATTAGGGGGACGGAGCAAAGCCGTTCTTGCCCAGGCGCAGCGAGCCTGAAATCAGCACCGCATGGTCAGCCTAAAAATAGATCTAACCCGCAATACATTGACGCCTCCGATCCCAAGGAAACACAAGTTATTAAGTGCCACCTGATCAATTTTCCATGAAATAAGGAGGAGCGAGATTGCTTACCCAGGATTTGAGCTGTTAATACTTATCTTTCTTTCGAAGAAAAACCATAAAAACAGTCATTCAATGGATAGACAAAATTCTTACCGTCGTCCGGGATTCGTTGACATTGCAAGGGGGAACAAGCCTGTCGGGTAATTCCCCAACCAACAAATCCTAAGGCCGGAACTATCTTCACCTTTATGTATCTCATTGAACCATTGACCTCATCTTCTTCTTCTTTTTCTTGATCTTCTTCCTCGACTTTAGCTTGAAGCCTGAGATAATTGCGGTCACAGCAACTATATGAAATTTAGAAGAACAACGAATCACCAAAACATGTCCCCACGTCCGTAGTGAAATTTCCACGGTGGAAATTTCACTACGGACGTGGGCACATTTTCGTCTCCAAACTACCCAGCCGACTAGCCTGATAACAAAGAATGTGTTAAAGACATCACAATTAACCAAAATAAAGTTGTCAAGCTGAACTTTCACAAGTAAATAATGACGGGCCTTTTCCAAAAGGGGAGTTAAACAAAAGACGAATTGGTAGTTTTAGCCCAGGTGAGAATCATTAAGCAGACGCAGGAGCTGATGAAGAAGAGCGAACAACTGGTATCCCTGGTGTCAGTTATCGTTTTCTGAGGCCAAATTATTTTTATATTGCTCAGTATTTCTTACCAAATTAAAGGCGCGTTCGATTCACCCTATTCCGGAATAAGAATACGTGGAGTGATGATTAAAACGGTATGTTTGGCGCGTTTCGAAGCTGCAAGGATGATAAAAATATGTTTAAAATAGCATTTTAGCAAATATTTGACAATTTTAATGTGAATCTCCGCAAAAACGAAGGATTTCCATCTTGTGTTCCACGTATTCCTATTCCGAATACGGTCAATCGAACGCACCCTAATTTATGCGTGTGTGACGTAGTTGGAGACATCCCACATTGATTGACTGAGTAGGTAATGGGAGTTTACGATCGATATAAAGGCGACGTTAACGAAAATGTTGCTTCAAAATATTGCACTATCAAAAATCTTTAGCGATTATTCTATCTCGTTCACGTCTTACGATGTGGGGGAAGTATCCTAAAAATAAATTGCCACGTAAGTTTTTGACCGTAGCCGTCGTCGCGGCCCGGTAACTAAGCGCAAAACTGTAAAATAGTTTATTGAACTCTATTTGTATGAAATTTCTTCCTTTTGTTTTGTTATGCAAATATGGCTGCTGGTCACATGAACGAAAACACTCTATAGGGTGTTTACGCGACATCGTTGTCGAAGAGACAACGACGAAAGAAAACAATCGTTAAAAACAAATGGTTTTTCACACACTGCGCGTGTGCTGTTCATTTTAGCACATTTCCTTGCCGTTTTCGTCCTGACAATAGGGAGTTTAACCCTTTCACCGCCATAAATGCAAATTGGCACTTATAGATTTTACTCTGTCTAACGCCAAACGATTTTACTCGT
>OX421448.1:7873347-7893347 GCA_949126865.1 Montipora capitata | reverse complement strand
CACTATTTGCAAGGAGAAGGACATGGCGTTCCCGGTGTTGTAGCGTGTCCTCTGAGGTATATCATGGTTAGGAGGATAAACGCTCGGAGGCCGACTTGTGTTAGAAACTCCGTGTCCCTTAATGTACAAGTGAAACGAAACGTAAGCTTTATCTGGATTGTATTTTATTCATTTCGTAGCCTGGTCCGGTTGTAATTATCTAAGGTTTGGTAACTATTGACTTTCCCTTGTTTTATTTACTTCTTGCAGCGCATAGTAGAGATAATAAAACTCTGGTTAATGAAACAGAGGGAGTGTCATGAATAATTCAACAGGACCTGATAGTCGTGTTCAACATTAGAAAGAACAAGCACAAGACAATATAACCTGTACGGAATCTTGTTGGTGCTTTTGTTATTCTGTGGATATCTTTTCAATGCGATGATTAAATTATCTTTCTATAGAAGAATCCAGTGACCTCTCGTCGACAATAGAAAGAGAAGGAAAGGGATTTATGGGACAGAAAAAACCATCCTTGTACAAGGTAAAATACATTACATTATTTACAATCAAAGCTTAGTTAAAATAATTTTCCTTTTTTCCCTGGGTTGTTTACAACAATAGGGCCTCCTTGCCAATTTGAGGGCTTTCTTGGATGCTCTTGCTCTGAGGGATATCTCATGGGATGCCTATTAATGGAACAAACGCGTGCTTAATGTACGTATATATTTCTTCTTTTTCAGGTTTTTTTGCATTAAGTCATACATGAAAGGAAAGGAAAGGAACTTTATTTAATGTGTAGTCGTTCTAGCTCTGGAGCGCTAAGTGGGGACACTGTAAACTGGGGAAACCGGAGTACCCGGAGAAAACCTCTCGGTGCAGAGTAGGGAACCAACAAACTCAATCGAACTCGGGCCACATTGGTGGGAGGCGAGAGCTCCCACTACTGCGCCATCCCTGCACTTATTCCGTTAGACTGTATTCACAGTCGCTAACAATAATACTTAGCGTTTTATCAATCGCATATCAATACGCTAGCTAAAACCAACACTAAGTTGTTCTCTGTTTAGTTAAGAAAAAAAAGGCTTGATCGCAGGGCTGTCCTCCCTTTCACCCCTTTTACGTTATGTAAAACGACACGAAACATCTAGCACTGAATATATTTAACAACTATTTACCTCAGTGGAGGTGACTAGTGGTGGATATCTACCGAGCCACCACTAGCCACTGACACTGAGGTGAATAGTAAGAAAAAATAGCAAATCCCGCGTGAGTTGCTCGGAGGTGAATAGCAAAGGATATCCGGAGTTTGAGTAGCCAATCAGAGCGCGCTTTGAACGCTATCCACTCTTTTAGTACACACTAAAAAGCATTAGTATAAATACACAGGTGATTATACAAAATCGCCCGTTCTCATTGGCTCGCTATCTCGGATTATGAGCCGATAATCACCTCTACGGACAAAATGGCTGCCAGTTGTCGTTTTGCCACTGTAAGTAGGGAATTTAAGATCTACGACGGCGACGGTCGACGAAAACGTCACCTCAAAATATAATTTGGCTCTATCGTAAGTCTTTCGCGATTATTCAGTCTAGTTCGCGTCGTTCAATGTGGGCAAAGTATCCTCAAAATAAATCGGTACGAGCGGTTTCAAATTTAAAATAGAGAATAAAGGATTCTCTGTGACATGCTTACGTTGTCGTCAAAACTTCAAATTTGGCGATTTCACGTCGTCGTTATGCAGAGGACCGCAAACATACTTGCTAAAATCCGTGCTGCACGTGCAGCACGATTATTTATGCTCTTTTAACCAATGATATTATTGCTTTGTCGCGTTGTCGTAGTCGTAGCCGTCGTGGTTTCTTAAATTCCCTAGTGAAGATGATTTTCGCGTTGAAATGTTCTTTTTTTTTTCTTTTTTGAAATAATCACCTGTGTATTTATACTAAAACAATTATTGACTTCTTTCATAATGGCGGCCAAATTAAATATTATTCTTTTTTTTTATGCTAATAAGCCTTTCTAGCCTCGCTCCGGCGAGCAAATTTTAAAAGAATGTTTTTTAAAATGAGGAGAGCAGCTCTAACCAACATAAATACCAAGGAATATAAAGGAGGAAGCCATTTATGAAAATAGTCTTTGTCAATATTCTTGGCAAAGCAGAACAAATAATAATAGATGTATGTCGTCAGCTTATGAGGAAAATGGAAACCAGCTTTAATATAGCCGCTGTTCGTTTAAGATTGAAGTTGAAATGGCATAAAAACAAGAGCAGTTACTTCGATGATGATTTTTTTTCCTTTTCAGGATCATGTGCCCCAGTTCAATCGTTGTCCTGCCTTCACTTACTTTACTCATTTCCATGCAATAATGACGATGATTGCTTTGAAAGCTGCATGAGATGCTGTAGAACCAAATGTGAAAATGGTAAAAAGATGTGCGTTCCTCGGGGTAAGCGATGATGAACTTGAATTTCATTTGAGTGTCAACTGCATTTAGCCCTGGGGCACTAATTGGGGTCACCGTTGTACAGAAAATCAAATCAAATCAACTCGACTCATATCAAATCGCAGGTTGGTTTTTGAGGGGAGAGGAAAACCGGAGTACCTGAAGAAAAACCATTCGGAGCAGAGTACAGAACCAACAAACTCAAGACCTTTCAATAGCGATATTCACTGTTTATAAACAATTCTCTTGATAGTTAAATTTTGCCAACCACAGAACAACAGAACCATTTTGTCTACAACCATGCAATCGATCTCTGGTTGGCACATTAATGATAATGGACCTTTAACCTCATTCGCGCGGCGGCCATATTGGCCATTTTGTACCCCAAACCTCGAGTTGAGATGTTTGGGAACGAGTTTTGGTGCGCAAAAACAAAAGCTTTCAATCCCTCGGGACTCAACATGGCCGCCGTGTGATTAAGGACTATAGGTGACGTAACGGTGAGTAACGCTATAAAACAGATGAATAAATATAGACGAACAAAAACAGGGGACTATAACCATTCTACCAAAGAAATCTTAATCACAAGAAAATATTCGTCTCCCCGGCAAACAAAATGTGTACGAAAGCTGTCAGCCAGGAATTATTTCATTTGCAGAACTGTGTCCGAGCCATACCACAGCAAAGGCTGTGTTATCCAATATTTAATGTTACTCTTTTTTCGGTTTTAGTGTCAGCGGTCTGTCCATTGAGAAATCCATACTACACTGGATTCAAATCATGCAAAGATTCCAGGGATTGTGGTACCGGAGGAGTGTGCTGTTTGGATATGGCTGGACGACATTACTGTCATCAGGTTAGTAGCGTAGAATGATTAACAAATTAACCTCCAGATAGCTGGGATATCGGGAAATGATGCTTGAACGGGAGGTTGAACAGTCTGTAAGAAGAGAAACTTTAAAGGGACTGTGTCATGAAATTTAGCCAAATTAAGCGACTGGTAATTGGTAACCAAATCAACTGAAACGTAAGAATAACTACGAAAAACATTGAAGGAGGCAGGGATGGGCAAAATGGTAGAAGATTCAACTGGATTGCAATGGAAGGATTTGAAAACTATTTTTCAGCCTAACAGCTTTTCAAAGTTTATCTCTGTTTTTTGAAACTAATATTTTGTATTATTGACACATGCTTTTTGGCATGAGGCTTTGATTTGTGTTGTCCAAAAGCAATTTCTGGGTTAACGTTAAGTTGTATGGAGAATAAAGGCGAGTAATTGATAAAACTCAGCAAAATAAACTGCCGTGCCGTGACACAGCCACTTTAAGGCAAAGGGGAAAGAATGTAGCTCAGGTGCATTGTCTCCCAATATCAGAAAACCTGGTTTTAGAAGAAGGCAAAGTCATTCAATTTTTGAATTTCCGAGAATACTAGGACACACAGCAACAATAAACTCGCGGGTTTTCTGAGGGTTATCCTATACAGGCACTTGGTGTATAATGTTAATTGGTGCAGGCGTCACAAAGTGCCCCTTTAAAGAAAATACGTAACCAAAATGTAATACATGAAGTTCTTTAACTTAAGGGGACACTTTGTGGCACATTGTGAGTTTTCTCGCTAAGGAGTCTGTGATTTACTTGCAAAACACAGGAAAACCATGTAGGTGATCATCGCACCTGATAATTATGATCAGATACTGTACATTTTAGATAAGAAAATCCTTGGTCTATGGAATTCACTTAAAAACGCGGTGACCTCAAATAAAATCTCTCTAGTAATGATTTTTAAGGTCTCCACATCTTGGTCACTCTGTAAAATTCCTAGCAACTTCTAAAAAATTAATGTGCAAGCAAAACTGACGACATACTGTATTTTCATAAGACTGTATTATTTCAGGGATACTACCAATTGTAGTCTCGTTATTGTTTCAAGTTCTCGAATTCAGTACTTAAGGTCTTACAATGTACGTTATTCTTATACTCATACAAATATTCTATTCAAGTCCCAGCTAAGATATCGGGACCTAAGCGATCTGTTAAGATCACCGACCGTTTCACATGTACCTCCGCAAATGTCATTTATGGCATAACCTGTACGTTATGCAATAAATAATACATTGGTGAGACAGGTAGACGACTAGGTGACCGATTCTGCGAACACCTTCGCGATGTTGAGAAGAATGAAAAGGATGCATCCAAGCCAGTCGCTCGCTATTTTAATCTGCCTAACCACTCCAAAAAAAACACGTGGCTATCTGCGGCCTTTCCCTACATCTAGGTACAACGGAAAGCCGCAGGAATCTGGAACAAAAATTCATCCTTCAAATCGGCACCCTTAATCCTCACGGTATTAACGAACGCTTTTCATTTAACTAATATATTCCTATTTTTCAAGTTGCCATGTTACCACCAATAGCGTAGCTCCTACTCTACTATAAAAACTACACGTAACCCACAATTCCTCGATTCGCTCTGACGAAGGGCTAACGCTCGAAACGTCAACCTTTAGAATCTCTGTACGGTGGCCAGTTTACATTGCCAACTCCGTTGATAAAACCAAATTTTTGTAATAACTTTATTACATCATTCGAATTGCAATTCCAAAGGGAATTGAAAAAGTCAATGTTAAAATTGCAAAATGTGAAATTACAAAATTTAAATATGTACATTGATAAAATATTAGTTAATCTTGATTGCAGTTCAGTTCAGTCCCATTTCTTAATCGAGCTTGGTATGAAGCTTGTTTGGAATCTTTTAGTTCAACATTTTAAAAGTGAAAGTCTTCTAGGATTCTTAAGAAAGTAGGTTTTGGTGGTAGGTCTTGGCAAAAGGCTATATAGTTTACTATCGGAATGCGTTACGTTCTTGTAAAATTTCATGCACAGGTGTGCGCGTCTTTTCCAAAGTGTAGTCAGGTTCACGACTTTAAGTGCTTCTCTTTGTATGACAACTGCGGGTGCACAATACGAAGCGCCAGACGCTGGATGGCTTCTAACTAGTCTTTGAAGAGTGCCAAACAGGGCAAGCGCATTCTAATAAAGTACTGATAAAGTAACAGAAAACAGATTGTAGATCTTGAGGATGTACACCACTGTGCTTAAGAATTCTCAGGGCATAGAGTCATTTGCTAGCCTTGGAACAAATATCATCTATGTGAGTCGATCATTTAGGGTGCGTTCGATTGACCCTATTCTGGAATAAGAATACGTGGAGTGATGATTTAAAACGGCATGTCTGGCGCTTTTGAAGCAACAAGGATAATAAAGATAATTATGTTTAAAATATAATTTTAGCAAGTGTTTGATAATTTTAATGTGAATCTCCGTAAAAACGAAGGATTTCGAACTTCTATTTCATGTATTCCTATTCAGGATACGGTCAATCGAACGCGCCCTTAAAGTCAGAAGACACATTCACTCCAAGGGGTTTACAAGAGGTAAGACAGTCAAGTTGATGGTCATCTACTTTTATTTTAACCATGCAGTTACTTCCTCCGAAGAATAAGGTATAGCATTTGGCTTTGACTTTTATTTTCTTATTTTTTCGCCTCCCGATTTTCCTGCCTACACATAAGATTTCCTTCCTTAAATGTCTTTACTTTTCAACTCTATCACTTTTCGTCTTTATTATTATATTTTTTTAGTGATTGCTAAACTACGTCACGCGGTACCCTATCGATTTAACCCTTAAGGAAAAAAACCCGTTTCTCTTCAGTGGGGGGTGGCCGCTTTTTAAAGCCAAATATTAGCACTCACAATAAAACTAAATCTTTAGTTTGAATTAGGCTAATTTTAAGACCTATGACCCGTCTTTTTACGATTCTAAGATTCGAGATCACGAAGTTACTTGTGTTGCTCTAAAACACAGTTTATTGGTGAGATAAAATGGTAATAATAGTAAAACCACAATAATTCTGAACACAGCCCTTCTTTGCTGGTTGGTTCAATCACTTCTCTTGCTCTTCTTTCTGCAACACACTGACCCTGCAAACAGTCATTTTAAGTTTGTGAATTGTGGTACAAATGCTGTTAATAAACGAGGCTGCTTTTAATAAAAGAGTATGAATTTAAAAGGAGCGTGCTTTTATAAAATGTGCCGAATATTCAGAAACGAACCAAGTGCATGGTCTCGATTTACTCGTTTCACTCGATTCGTTAAAGAGCGCAGATCTATGCAAATTTAGCATGAGATTAGATTACACCACGACTTCACCACAAATCGTGTGAGGGTTAGAATGACCTAAAATACCCTTCAGATAGTGCGCGGATAAATGGTCGAAAATCATAACGAACTGCCAGTTGCAGGAGAAAGACCTAAGCAAATATCTTATCGTCTTCATCGAACTCGACGTTTTTTTTCGGACTCCTGGATTAAAGGTACTACATTAATGGTATTACTGAGCCACTCACGCGATTCCTTAAGAATCTTGACATTCAAGTCACCAACAAACCAATTAAAACTCTCCAACAGGAATTCCCTGTCCCCAAGTTTCGACCTCCTAAAGACGATCAGTGCAATGTTGTTTACAAAATCCCGTGCACATCTTGTCCATGGAATTACATCGGTGAAACAAAAAGATCATTCAGCACCAGGAAGAAAGAACATATCAGGAATATAAAACAATGTGCTAAAGGTTCAAACGTTGCAAAACATGCATGCCTGGACTTTTGATCATGTAATTGACTTTGATAACTCTACGATTATTGACAAAGGAAATAACCGCATTAGAAAGACACTTGAGTCATGGCATACGGCCAAAACTGTTGAGGAGGCAACGATTAATGCCCACTCCCTAGACGATACAACATTCTTTTCAACAAACACTAATCTTAGCGCTTTTAGCATTCCTCCGAACATTCTTTCTACATGTTTTTAATTTATGAGTATGACTCTCTATATTTAAGTGTTTTAACGGTTCATTTCATGTTATCAGTTATGTTAATCCCTCGAAGACAGAAGACTGGCTGTCGAAAGCTCATGTTTTTAATACTTTTTATCAGAGAACGCCTATTCAATTTTACTATGATTAATTCTGGTAACGGATCCTCGATATTTTTTGTATCAAAAGTCGTGAAAGGTGCCCTGTTGTATCGTGCTTCGCACGCTTGTATCGAGAACAGTGATGTTTCCCAGGAACGCCGGGGGAGTGATCCGTGGATTTGATACGACTCTTTGTCACGTTAATATACGAATCTCGTTTTAGAATGCGCTTCTTATTTCATAGAATGCTTTCCGCCTGTCATCCGTTTGCCTGAAACTGAGATCGTCTTAGAGACACCGTTTTCGATGCTAAACTACCCAGATGGCCTTTCCAAATTTACCATCTCCCACATGCATATGGTTGCCTCATTGATCCATGGAGACAAGATTACCGGCCAACAAGAAAACCCAAACTCGATTACCTTTTAAAGAGCAAACAAACTGAAAGTCCTTGGCCCATAAAGTAAGAAAACATTTATCCTATCTCAGTAAGAACATCGATCGCACTCTTCAAACTGCGTTTACTAGTATCATAAATATCCAGGCTTAACGAAAAACCAGCTCAGTGGCCACATCGTGAGTCAAATGAATAATTATGCGTCTTATGATTAATGTCAAAATAGTTGCTAATGGCACAAGAATTGCAAACCATGCATGGTCTTTAATCACATCATCGACTATAATTCACAAAAACAGCTTTCGCACTTGTAAGCTACTGGAATCTTGGCATACCGTGGCGACTCCCATTGAGCACACAATAATTAACATCCACTCCCTGGTCGAATGTGTAACGTTCTTTTAAGGTTACTCCTAACCTTTTTGGACTCGAATTTTGCAAAATTTTAAAAAGCTACCATAAGATAGCTCATTATATTTGTTTTCTTCGAAAAAAAGAATTATTTGAAAATGTTTTTGTCTTGCGGAGTTATTGCAAAATTTGTGTTTTTCGTGACTAAAATGTTAATACCCCAAGGTGTTATGAGATGTCAACACTCGTCAACACTTTACACCTCCCGTACAGTTTGACGCTTGGAATACATATATGTTATTCACCGGCCGGGAGGTCCGTATCGAGACAGAGGGCACAGTTTTTCCCAATACGGACCGACCAAGGTCGGTGACTAACATTTTTATTTATTTTTAAATTCTATTTTTAGAATGTAGGAGAAACTATTAAGAAAAACTGGAAAAGTCATGTTTTTATTTTACACATTGTCTCATCAACGTGTCAACAAATGTACAATAAAATGAATTGGTCAGGAATATTTTTACACTGTGTGAAGTTTCCCTTTCAAAAGTCAACAAACTTGGCGAAATGTAGAAGAAGCCATTTCAATGTTTTAAGCGAAAAACTTCACTCTGCGCTTAGCGTAGTTAGTTACTATGACCGTGGTAAATACTTCCCGCTCCCGGAACCAATCAGATTGCAGGATTCTAAGGATACCGCCCGCTCACGATCAAAGAAATAAATAAATCTGGGTATCTTCACTTTATCGCGTGATGAGATCGCCATTTATTTGTAGTCGATGCGGTTGTGTTAAAGGAATATGCGAGGCGGTATCATCCTTACTGGGCGTAAGGCCGTGAAACGCATGAAACGAGGAGAGAAACCGAAACGGGAAAGTTCCTCCTGGGTAAAAAGTAAGAAAAAGACCGGGCCTAAAAAAAAAGAAAGATTCCATCGCGGAAACAAAAAAAAACTGACCTTGCTGCTAGCGACAAGGGCTAAGTCTGCAATCAGATATAAATAATCTATGGCTAATGATGCAGCGCTGAATTCCCGCGAATTCAAAACTGTTTTGTCACAAACCCTGTTCAAGGGGCCTTATTAATTACCTCGATTTTCATTGGTCGGCGACATAATAGCGGGCACGATCGCATTCACACCCGCATTGACTAGGTGTAAAAACGCGTAAAATCTGTTCTGCCTTAAAACTCGGGGTTTCTTTTCCCAGGAATAGCTCCTCTTCAATTGAATTTATAGGGTATGTAGATTTGTCGGATTTTTACGAAATTGGTCCCAAATGATCGTCGGATATTGGTGCACGAAAGTGTGTCGGGCTTTTAAAAAAATTGAAATATTTTTACTTTGAACAACTTCAACTTTCTTGGAAACCAATAGGAAGATCCTAAATATGGCGTTATATCCCCGCCAAAATTCAACTTTCGCATTCGATATTCAACTTTCGCATTCGATGTCTGTTTGCATTTTAATCTTTGATGTCCGCAATTCGACATTGGAGTTTCACAATGCGACATTGAAGTTTCACAATGCAACTTTGATCCCTCACAATGCAGCATCGTTTGTCCACAAATCGTTTTTCTTACACTTGTTCGAGTCAAAGTCTGTTATCCGACATGCTTGCGGCTCATTTTATGCGAGTTTCACTTTTTATCCTCCGACATGCATGAATGGCTACCTTGGATAAAGAACCCGCTGTACTTTTGCGGGCTCTTGAGTATGCGTCATTTCCGGAAAATTGCTCATAAGTACGTCATTTCCAGAAGAGAGCCGCGTTGGGTTCGGCATGGATATGGAAGGCGAACGGATACGGAATGCGAGATCGACGTTGCGCCGCGTGGCAGAGCAGTTAATTTCAATTGCAAATGAAGGTGAGCACTGTACATTCTGTGTAAAGGTAACGCTTGCCTTTCGACAGATTGCTAAAAATAATAGGGTTGTAGAGTTCCAAGAACGAGAGAAAAACAATGCACCTTTTGAGCGAAAGTTACTTACCGATTTCCATTCGTTTATGCTTTCTACTAGCTAACTATGCTGAGTTGTTTTTCCTTGCAGTTTCAAAAGGTTGTTTTTCTTTCCCGTAAAACGGCTAAGCGAGATCTTCAAAATTACCGCGTGGAAGACGTGTACGCTGCAGCCCTGTTGAACTGAAATTTGATCTTCCGTTGACTTAAAATAGGCTAAATTTTTTCCAGAAATTCTCGAAATTTTGTGCAAATATCTCTCCTTTTTTAGTCTCTTAAAATGCTCTAAATATCTCAAAATGTAAGTCGTTTCCTTTTCTCAAATGCCCCCAAGATGACTCTTCCTGGACAGGTCGCTTGGAGATGATGTTAGCTGACCTAAACCAGCGACTACATTTTCTCTTAAGGGGGCCAATGAATCAGGCAAATCATTCGGGACCACGGTATACCCCCCCCCCCCTTCCCATCTAGTTCAATAATGGCGTACACTTATGCCTTTATGGGATATGTTATTCACAGGGAAAACCACTGAAGTAAATAATCAATACAAAATAAGGATTGAAACCCTACAATTAAAGGAAAACAATCCTAAATATTTGTAAATATCATCACATTTTCCCAAAACCTTCTTCAAAAATACCAGATATTTGTGTCTAGGCCTAGCCTTGATTTTATTGCACTTAAAAAGCCACTGATCAGGATGTGTCATGCTTATTTAGGTCCTACCGGCTTAAGTAACACCAGTGCTGCTCAATCCACTGATGCAGTTAACAGTCCAGCAACTGATGAAACAGTGCCATCTTCAGTCGCTGAGCACCGTAGGGTGTTCAATTATTCTGCCAGAGGAGGACGCTCCTTCCAACCCAAAGCTCAGCTGTCACGAAATAAAAACAACCAAAAAGGAAAAAAGAAAGTACAAACATGTACCCTGAAATGTTTTTGTTTGGGTAATGTAGATGATGAAAAACCTCCATTAACCATTTCAGCGAAAGCAGCATTGTCAAATTGTGGACTGGGACCAGGATCTGTTACGTGTGATGTGCATGCACTTAGTATTCATGACTACTTGTTGGAAAGATTTCCTCCTCTTGCTTTGGCTGGAGGGTATGAACTTTGCCTATTTCAGAGAGGAGGTGAAGACCAGGGATTTTATAAGCTTCCAATGCCCTACTCGCCAGCTCGACTTAAAGATGTAGCTGGCCAAGCTATCATATACATCCGCCCATTACAGAGAAATATTCTGAGTGGTATCCAGAATCAGGAGCAAGATGTACAATCTGAGGTGAGTGGTGAAATGTCATACCCCATTTGTTTAACAACAATGCATATTATTTTAAAAAAAATAATTTTTACAGTGAAAAGGACAAACTGTAATGTGAATCTTCATGTAACACAAAGTTGCAGCATGAATGTTGTGAAATGTCTTATTAAAGGGCATGCTTGTTATTGCCACATTTTAAGAAGGTGAAAATGTGCCTGCCACAACCAAGTCAGTATGGGGCTGTTTTTGCTCTTCTAAGGCTGCAGTAACTCACCAGTGTGGATAATAAGTGGTGAACCATACTATGAAAACAATTTCACAGTATTGCGATACAAAACAATGCTCTGTCAACAAAATCTTAACATATTAGTTTATACTTTCCTTAAGAAGGTGGGGTGTTGCTTTTCTTAATAATATGAGCTTTTCTTGATTATTTCTTGTAGGTAGTTGGTACGCTAATCGAATGCCTTGAATGCCATGAAAATGTTTTTATGCATGAATTGCACCAGCACCAAGATGAAGTGCATGGCAAAAAAAGGAAGGTACTTGTCCCCCTTTTGTGTTTATAGTCACAATACCAAAGTTTGAGACAAGACCCATGGATGCTATTTTTTTGTAAGGTTTAAGAAATACAGCATATGTGCATATATTTAGGAATACATGTTGGCCACACTTACTAAATCATCTCACAATTCATATTAGTATATACTCACTCAGTGATCTTGGTGTTTCAAGCAATCTGATTGGTTCGCTATCTTGGAGGAATTGAGCATTATTCACTCCCTACGGAGTGAATAAGGCTTGATCATTTTCCAGTACAATGATTGCATTGCATTACCTTTACCCTATACATTGTATTATTTGAATTGTGAAATCTCCATTTACCAGGCACCTACTATTAAGTGGCCACTAATCAAAGGCCTAACAGTTTTTGAATATTGTAAATTTAACCCATGTGAACTGGCCACTTCCCCACTTTAACCACATTATTGTGACAGCACATTTACGATACTCATTATGAATACAATCTGTGTCCACGAGTACCTACACTTGTATGTTTTTCTTCCTCAGAGACCAAGCAAAGGCAATCAAGGGAGTTTGGAAGACTTCATATATAGGTACAAAAGAAAGATGGAGTTCAATGGTTCAGTTCACAAAGGGTGTCTGTGGTTGTTTTGACAAACAGAAAAATATGCTATTGAAATTTCTCTCTCTCCAGATCCCAACCTCATCTCAAAGCAAAACATGTCATCAGGTCTCGCATCTATAATTCAAATTATATAGCATAGAATGACTAGTTAACAGCGCATTCACATACATGTATGGCTTACAAGTTATTTCTTTCATGACATTGTGTGATACAGTTGGATTATTATAAATCAAGAACTGTGTTATGAGTAGTCATCTGTGATCAATTTCTTACACATACTCAAATAGATATTACAATGCCTTCAAATCATTTTTTAGTGACAGTGGAGAGGAAAGTTTAACAGTTACTGGAAAGCACAGTAGGGCAAATTCTCCTGTTCCTGGACCATCCCATGTATTGTCTCAGCCTGAACAGATCAACCAGTTAATTGAAATGTTTCCAGATTCAACCAGGGAAGATATATCAACTTCTTTAGCTGTCCATGGAACAGTTGCCAGAGCAGCATTGTCATTGTCAACCACCTTGACAAATGATAAAGATGACAGTGATAGTGACCTTGCAGAGCCAGTCTTTCCTCCTAGGGGCAGTGATTACAGACCAGCTTCTCTTTCTGGGTTACTGGAAGACCTGAAAGATAATATGAGCAATGACAGAGAAAAGCTGAAGGTTGATGAAGAGGATTTACTGAACGATGCTATGGCATACTACAAAGATGTAAATTTTGATCCAAAGAAAAAACTCAGAGTCATTTACAACAAGCAGCCAGCCGCAGACACTGGTGGAGTAACTAGACACTTCTTCACCCAACTACTCCACCTATTGTCTGTAGAATTTTTCCATGGGGATGATTACAAAATTCCTATTTACAATTCTCATGTGGTTGCATCGGGCATGATGACGCTCGTAGGAAAAATAATAGTTCACAGCATTCTTCAAGGAGGTCCGGGCTTGACGATCTTCAGCCCCTCAGTGTATCACTATTTGGCAACAGGGGATGTCGATGGAGCAATCCAGAAAATGACAATTAATGACTGCTCGTTAAGGATCAAGTCCTATATCAACATGGTTAGTGAATTTAAGGTTCTATTATTTTGACTTTTATTACACAGTATTGACCGAGCCATGATAAAAGTCTGAAACAAAAAACATCTGAACCCCCAAAAAAAAAACAAAAACAAAAACAGGACAATTATGTTGTGTAGACATGCTAAATATTCTTGTTACACTGTACCTGTTGTGCTGGGTTTAAATAGTTTCATACTAGCCATGGGATCACCAAAGTCAAATTATGTAGTGTACGGTTGTAAGTATTATTAGGCATGTCTACCTGCCACAGAAATCTGAGAATAATATGGTTATAATGAGGTCAACCGTAGTGTTGCAAGCAAGCCATATGAGCCAGTAAACATACTGAGCACTGTTTCTTATGCCAACTCGAAGGACTTCAATGCCTTTGACTTTATCAAGACTCTTAACTTTGTAATGTTAGATGTATGTGATTGATCATAACACCAATGAAGGCACAATACATACCGGTAATTGTATGAACAAGAATGTTTGTGGCATTAAACAACACTTTGCATGTCTGAACAGGTCGCAGAGGCAGTTGATGTGGCCACATTAGATCCAGATGAAACAACAGATATTTTATCAGAGTGTGGACTTACCTTTACCTTGACTGTAAGTAAAATGATTCTCATGCTGACTTACATAAAATTATGCACTATGGACTTAATTCTGGTTTGGGGATGACAATAGTGAAGAGGAACAACTATGAACTCCCTTCCACTAAAAGCAGGCTTCAACGTGACACTGATTCATTGCAGTTGCACAACAATCCAGATGTGTACCCACATTGTTTGTAAAGGAAAAACCTATTTCCCATTTTTTCCTGAAAATCAATAAGAATAGCACTGTGGCAACTTCTACATTGTTCATGTAAGGTCCACTTCTCTCCTCAGAATGAAAACAAGATGAGAGTTATACAGTCCATAATCATTCATGATGTAATTGGAAGGCCAAAAATTGTCCTTGATCAACTGAGAGATGGCCTTGCCACTTTAGGGTTTGGTACAAAAATGAAGAAGTTTCCAGATCTCTTCCAACAGTTGTTTGTTCCTGGAGAGGCTGAATTGAAGGGTGCTCATGTAATTACTGTGCTCAATTTCCCACCATCACTCAGTGAAGAGGAAACAACAACAAAAGGCTACCTACTTGAGTTTTTGCAGAAAGCAGAGGCAAAAATGCTACAGGAGTTTCTTGTTTTCACAACAGGGTCACCCTGTTTGCCCAACTTTGGGTATGGGAAAATTGATCTGAAATTTGGTAGTGATCCCTTGATATTTGCCTCAACATGCTTGCAGAGCTTGACTCTGCCAAAGAACTTTCCCGATAAAACCACATTTTTGTCATCAATCAAAGCCAGTATGAACACAACTGGCAGATCCTTCAACTGCGTTTGATTTTCAAGGAGAAACTTTGGTGTTCTACTGTAGACTGGAACATTGTTTATATATATATGTATATATATATATATATATATATATATATGTATATATATATATATGTATATATATATATATATAATGACATTGCATTCAAACCAAACCATTCTTATTATTGTTATGTTGCTTTAGTATAGTTCACTACACAGTTACTGTTGGGGTTGTTGTAATTGAAAAATAAGTGATTACACTGTAGTTGTTGAGAATTTTAATAACATGTTGGGTTAGCCACTCTTCTTAAGGTGACTTACGTGGACTGGGCTTCAAGTAATTGTGCAACTTCAGCCAACGTATCATTGTAGAGATTAATCCCAAAGTTTCTGTCATCTATGGTAACGTTAACAGATTGCTGTAAAAGTGTTAGGTTGTGGTCATCCAGTGGGCATGACGTGTTGGGAACTTCCACGAAATTTTCTCGATCTGTACTCACTGGTCCATTCCAGTCTATTCCATACTGATCAATTTCTTCCTACAGTGTAAATAGGTGATGACAAAAAATAACAATCAATATTAATAATGCAATTAATAAGCAGTATGTGCATTATTTTAACTAATAGCAAATTTAGAAAACAATTATGATCAGTTGAAAAGATTATTAATTTTTGCCAGCTGAACTCAAGGATACCTTAAAAATGTGCTACCACAGCAGTTAAACGTACATGTATGACCTCACTAGCTTGGTAAAGATGCTCTACCACTGAGCTTCAGTGTACAGAAGACTGAAAGAAGCTTAAACCCAGTTGTTCAGAAACAGTATGATTTACAGTGTATGCACGTGTCAACATAACTGCGTTCCCCTGCAAAAACGTTAAAGGATGACCTTTACCCAAACATGTGCCAACATCGTAAAGAACATTAAAATAGCAGGGGGTTTTAATAAATATGTACACACCTGTGTTACTGGATCTTGTGCATTTTGTAATATTCTCTGACCAAACTGAGTGAAGTGGAGACCACTTATCCACAATTGCATTGGTGTCTTGTTCTTCTCTGTCGATAAAGGATGGTGAACCCATGCATTTTTCCAGGTTTGCAGGTGCTTGTTGATCATTGGCAAGTATACATAATGAAGACACCAAATGTGAACATCATTGTCTGCATCAAGCAAGTGATTTACTTCAAGATATTGAAACAATTGATAGAACAAAGATAGGCACCCTCCATAAACATCTCGCCACAAACGCTCTATCCTTTGGTTGTGAGTGCTTTTGCCTGAAAAGTAGTAAAAGATTTAGTTATATAGTTTGTCAAAGCTGTTCCACAATCCTGAATGGTAGTCCCGTGCGTGAAGTACAGTAAAGGAACCACTTTCATATTTTTTCCTTATTTGCAAAGTGTTTATACATCACTATAAATCTCCATAATATTTGCTTGGTAAAAATGACTAATATTTGCAAGGCTGAAAAGGGCTTTAAAACAAGTAAAAAACCGAATGTTTTCGGCATTAACCCATCTTCAGGGTAGTTGGACTGTCTGCATGATTGTGTATTTGTCCATCAAGGATTTTCACGTACGTGATGAAACTGTTCTTGCATCATCATCATCATCATCATCTTTTCCTTGTCCCTCTGAGGGAAATAGGGCCTTAACTGTTCTTGCAGTGACAGTTAAATTGGCGAGACAATGAGGAATGTGCAAATTCAAGAACATTCCACTTGGCATGTAATGACTCTGAACCTGCCTACGTGAAACTCCTTCGCATTCTTTTAGCTGGTGTATACTCTGCACGGTGCAAGCCTTTCACAAATGCAGAATTGTTGAAGGCCTAATGATCCAACAATGGAAACCTACTCTAAAGAAACGAATTCATTGCTACATAGCGAAACTCTTCCCATTGGAAATTACCTGATTGACGTAAATGCACAATCGTGCGAAGGGTCAAACAACCCTGGGGATGGCTTACTGCCGAAAATGTTCGGTTTTTTTTTTACTGAATTTTTTTGCCTTCTAAGTATTAGTTCTAACTATAGACATTTTTGCGCAGTGTTTCTACAATATATTGCAAAGTCTTTATACATAACTATATAGTTTTGCAAAGTATTTATACATAACTATATATTTTTGTTTAAGTATTTCAATACATGTAAGTGCAAATACAATATATTTTTTCTACAACTATTAAGCCCTTCCTTGCTAGAATGCTTTTGAAGTGGGATGTTACAAAAGCAAAACGAGAAATGGCCAAAAAAGAGACAGACAACGGAGGCAACACTCGTACCAATACCTTTGGGCAATAACAAATAAGAAAATGAGTGAACAAGTCTGATTGGCTTTTGGTTTCACCTCTGATCGGTTGACAAAGTGTTCCAACAAAGGTGTGTAGACATCAGGGGTTTCAATAGAAGCCGGTTACCGGCGGTATACCACCGCCTGCTTTGCCTCTCACCGCCGGCTAGTTTGCCTTGATTTTCACTAAAAATGCTATCATAAATTTGTCAAACTGCCGCTTTCAATGGGCTATCATGGACGGCTATTTCAAAAGTTATTGAAACCCCTGATACATGTAGTTAAACCCCGTTTTATGTTAATCATTGTTCTTTATGATATTGTCACCTGCAATGATGCTACCACGCCCGGGCCCTCGCAGAGGGTGATTTAGCATGTAAAATCCCACATCATAGTTTTCACCTCCTTTGTCACAGCGTACGCGGGAAGGCAGTCCAAATGTAGCCACAGCTTCGGTAAAAAGATTAAGAACAGTCACAGCTTTGTTATTTGATGAAGCATGTAAGTAAACCGGTAGTCTCGAAAAGCCATCTATTCCTGCATGGACGACAATTCTCCACCTTGGAGGAAAAAAGCATTGTCTTTAAACCCATAATGTGAAGACCCTTGCAACATGAATAGCCTGAGTTAATAAGACTAGCATAAAGCCATTGTTTAGTACGAAATGTACCTTATCAACTTGTGATTGCCATCGATGTGCCAAAGTGCAAGGGGTCCTGAAACACGGTACACACGGCGACGAATTGATTCCCTCCACCTTTGGTGCACACCAGAAGGATCAGTTCTGAGCAATGACTGCCGAACTCTCTCCCACTGTATCCGAAAACGTTGACTGCGTATGTGACCCATCAGCATCCTTAGCCCTATTCCTGGATGTCCCCTTTGTGCATCTCTAACCAGTTCATCAAGCTCTTCATCACTTATGTTACTGTAGGTACCTGAAAGTTGCATTTGTTTTGTGTGTCGAATACAAGTAAATAAAAGTAAATAAAGTAAGTAAAAGTGAATAAATAATACTTGTTATTATATGTATGTCAAGTGACTAGACGATGCTGAAAGTCTGTAACCCTTGACCTGTAATCGGCCAAAAATGTAGGCTACCCATACCCTATTGTTTTTCTTACATACAGTGTACAGTACAGTGAGTCAGGCTGGATTCAGGTGATGGACCTTGAATTGGACTGATCTTTTATCGTTATATCACCAGCCATTGGTTAATTGTTTTCATGAAATGACTAAATAAAACGAAAAATAATTTACCTGATACAGAAAGTCCATATTTTTTCATCCTCCTCTCTACTGTTCGTGTTGACACCCCCAAAATAAGTGCAATTATAGGGATTTTAAATCCCTCGTCAAGAAGGAAAGATAACTGGTCTTCCTTTATTTCAAAGGCTGGTCTCCCTCGACGGTGAGTGTAAATTTGGGAAGTAGAATCGATGGAATTTGTAGCAACTAACATTGACTGAGCCGTGCTTATTAATTCGTTGCAGACTTCCCCAAGCAGTTGAATAATTTCATCCGTTCGAGGGTGGTTTCCAAGATTAACGAGTGTGCGAATAAGGTAGTCGATTCTTAATACCAATCCATCGATCTCCAGTGGATCTGTCATGTTTTCTAATGCAGCAATTATCTGATTTACTGTGCTGTGCGCTTCAATATACTCGCTCGCAGTCGCCGCCATGTTGTTAAGAGCCCGCAAAAGTACAGCGGGTTCTTTATCCAAGGTAGCCATTCATGCATGTCGGAGGATAAAAAGTGAAACTCGCATAAAATGAGCCGCAAGCATGTCGGATAACAGACTTTGACTCGAACAAGTGTAAGAAAAACGATTTGTGGACAAACGATGCCGCATTGTGAGGGATCAAAGTTGCATTGTGAAACTCCAATGTCGAATTGCGGACATCAAAGATTAAAATGCAAACAGACATCGAATGCGAAAGTTGAATATCGAATGCGAAAGTTGAATTTTGGCGGGGATATAACGCCATACCTAAAAGCCCGACACTCTTTGATAGCCTATGAAGTGCTATGATATACTACAGTTTGTTTGGTTGTGCGTGATAATGCGAAGGCGGCTAATTCAGCAAAGTAAACATGTATGGTTTTGAGTTTGAAGCTTCGCGCTAGAGCAAGCCATAATAAACTTAAAATGTTCATATATTCGGATTCTTCATCTTATTACCTTTTCGGTGATATATAGTTTTACCGAAAATAACGCGCTTACGAAAGATTTCCCGGAAGGCACCCCAAAAGGTTAGCAGTAACCTTAATAAGTTTATGATTATTTTCTTTAGTAAAATATCAAAACTTTTCTCTAGAACCTGCTGAATAAGAGTGCATCTCAATAAACAGTAGTAAGAGGATTAAAGCTACCGAGGCAAATTTAAGATAGCCTGTGTACAGCCGCCCGCTCTCCAAAAAAAGACACAATCGGAGAGGAGCGTCTGTGATTTACCGTTAGTAATCGTGTTCCGGAATAATTTTGCATACATTATTAAGTGATCTACGCTGACCAAAATTTGCGTGGCTCATATTTCGTTGGAGCTAAATATTCTCAAAATGGTGGTCAATGAGGTAGATTTCAACGTGCATCGAAGAGCGTCTCCGATAGTTTTAAGATACCTTGGCTTTATAGCATAGAAGCACTCTTTAAAGGTGTGGTGTCTATCCGCTTAAAGGACAAGAACTCGTGTTCATAACAACAACATGTATTTATTCTTGCTTCGCTATCTCGCTCTCCTTTC
>OX421448.1:7865847-7868347 GCA_949126865.1 Montipora capitata | reverse complement strand
GGGGGCTGGGGTAATGCGTAGCTTGCTCTGCACAATTAACCTGTAATGGCGTCCAAAGTCATTGTAACGCGAATGGCGTTTTAGTACATCTTTAAAGAAAATATACCCATATGGAGCTCAAGAATGGAACGTCAAGACAGGCGGTGAAACAAAGATCTGGAATCTTAGAAGCGACGATTAATGGACTTCGACAGCGTGAATCTCTCGCCCGTCGAGCCGAGATCAAAATGAGCTCTACTTCTAATATTTCGCCAAGGTGGTGTTACGTAGAACACTGAAACCAAATGGAAATTTCTCTGGTAACTTACGGGTTCAACAAAGACAGAGAAGGAATCGAACACCACAAGTAGATCTGTGATCTCTGTTGTGTCTCACAGTGTTTACTGAAGTCGCATCTATTTAAAGTTTGCCTGTTTGTCTGGCAAGTACCATTCATTTTGTACTCAACTCTTCAAAGGTTAAAAAAAATTGGAAATGTGAAAGTGAAAAATTATTTGAATGAAAGCTTGTTGTCTCTTTTGTGCTTTATTATTTACGGTCAAGGTCCTTTCGAAAAGGGTTTGATGTGAACTGTCAGAAATTTATGCTTTGTGATTGTGTGTTTCGCTTGCACGCACGCAACTGAAATAGGAAGGGTTTCTTGCCTCTTATAGCAAATATGTTGCTTGTTTCAATAAATGGCCGTTTTTATGCTAGAGACGTTAAAGTCGTCAAGACGTATTTGACGTCTCAGACGTTAAAGCCGTCTGGTATAAAAATGGGACGCATAAAAGTAGACAAACAAACGGACAAAAACAAGATTTTTGTAAAAAAAGACTACGTTCTATTATCGGAAGACACTGGGCACGAGCAAAGTCGGCACCAAATAAACGTTAACACACTAATATAGGAGCAAATAAACGTGGCGGAATTGCAGCTACTCAAATTTATGTCTCAACGTCGCCTGGAAGGACAGATGCAAATATTTTTTGTGACAGAAATCAGTCTAGGAATCAGGATATTTTCTGGCGATGGACGAGGAACTAGATTTAGCCTCGGCGCATGGCTTGTTTTTTCTTGTCGACCAAGAGAGCAAGGAAGGAACGAAGTGCAGATTAACAAAGGACTCAGGGCTAAATGCGTCCAAGTTAGGGCGTCCCGTTTTTATACTAGACGTATTTAACGTCTGAGACATTAAAGTCGTATGTTAAGTGCGTCTCAACGACGCACTTAAAACAAGACGTTAAAGTCGTCAGACGTTAAATGCGTCTGTCTTATTTCTCGTTTTTATACTAGACGTTAAAGTCGTCTTGAGACGACTTTAACGTCTCAGACGACTTTAACATCTCTAGCATAAAAACGGCCAATGTTTCGCTGGAAAATATTTCTGTGAAATTTCCAGCTTTTGTAAATTTATCATGTTGTGTAATTTTCGAGCTTAGCAAATTTGCACACATGTGTTGAAATGTGATACGGGGAGAATTTTTGTGGTAACGCGTAAGTCACGAAAATAAACAGGTCTGTTGGAAGCGTGCTTGAGTTTCAACAAAATGACCCCCAAAATCGGCAAAAGATTGTGACGCTGATGAATAATAAAGTAGCTGCTATTACCAAAACGATGGAATTACCTGGTGATAAATAACCTTGTCTTGGAGAGTAAATTTTTGATTTTCCAGAAACAATGGTCAACCTCTGAAAGTTGGGCGATTCTGATCTTTGTGTTGAATTCGCTCATTTCTTGTCAAAATTTATAACAATTGAAAGAAAAAGAAAACTAACAAAAACAAAAACCCGGTATCTTGGCATCATTTGATACAGATGCTTCACTGTTTCGCGAGTAAACATACCGCGGTAACTTGATCACTGCGCCCGCTGAATTCGATGTGCTATTTACTCGGTGCAGCCAAAAGTACAATTACAACAAAACAACCAAAATCTCACAAAATGTTTTTCGCTGATGGTAACTTTTTATATTCGTGGTTCAAAATTAATGTTGTTTTCATGTCGTAAATTTTGTTACCGATGGCAAAATATTTTATTCTCGATCGACCGTCCTGAAACTTCCTTCTGCTCTTCTTAAAAACTGTGTATCCATATTTATTTACTTTTACATCAATATTTGTTTTGCATAAAGCAAGCTAACAAAATCTGTATCTTGCTTGGTTCGCATTTGAAAGCATTAAAATGGAATTTTCGGTCCTTTGCTTCTGTTACTGAGTGGGATATTTCTTAGGTCGCCCATCCAAATACTAACCCCACCGGACAGCGCTTGACTTCAGCTTTCATCTTTGTTTACAAAGCTGTCAGATGCTGTCAGTGCACGCTTACACTTGTGGTGGAAAGAAGTTGCATGATCAACATGTCAGCCCAGAAGCCAATGTTTCTCGATTCCCTTTTATTTTCTTCAATCTCTCTGGGTTCAGTACTTTGCTAGTAACCATATGTCTTCTCAGGCTATTTACCCAAGACTTCTACAATGGCACTACAATGATAGACAATACCAAAACAATATCGTGCACTG
>OX421448.1:7853347-7855847 GCA_949126865.1 Montipora capitata | reverse complement strand
ATATGTGCGATTTGAAGAAGGTTGTCACTGATCTGATTGCTTATTTTTGATTCTTGCTGAATGGAATTTATATCGAATTGTTGTGAAAAATTCGAACTGGTTCCGATTTTCCAATTCCGGAGAGAGAAATCTGATATTTCAGCAAAACAATTTGAGTACTTTGAAAATTCGCGTAAAACGGTGGAAAAAATCGAGAACGCTCTTAGATTTTTGTCGTGTTTCGCGCCTGCGTAAGCCATATTTTATTTGGAACCAATTTTTCTTTTTGGATTAGCGATATTTTGCTTTTCGAAAAGTGTAATTTTTAAGTTTTAAAATGGTTTGTTTTAAAGCTGGCGGCTTAAGTACTCGTGAGCTGGTAGTACCAGAAGGATTCATAAGTGCACTATCTACAAAGACTAAGTAAAAACTTGAACGCTTTATTTAATCCATAAAATCAACTAATGCAATGCGACAAAAGGTCGCTGAAGTACACTGAAATACAATGTTAAAAAGTCCTTTCTGTGATATGATGACAATATAATCTTGTGATGAAATAAAATCTGTGTGAGTTGAAATACTGAAAACTAAAATTAGATAAATCATCAGTTACAATTGTAAAAACCAAACTGAGTGGAGAAAAAACCTCATGCTTAAGAAAGTTAATGTCACCAGTACGAAAACAGCTGATGACTCAAACACTATAAATATCAACATTGTTTAATGTTCAAGTGTCTTAATATGGTTAAGACTTTGAATACTATAAGTTTGATATATTTTATTGGGGGAATTGAGTTTTGTTAATAAAGTATCTCTGTTGCTGTACTTTAAAGAACATCAATCACTAAGATTACTTAGAAAATTGTTGTATGCTTCTAAAATTAACTTTAATCATGATAAACTTAATTAAGATCAGCACGCACATTCCATTTAACAGCTCAAACATATAAACTTCTTAACGAAAACGCAGGTTGTTACTCGGAATACCTGAAAGGTATCCGAGTTATAATCTGGGTATAATTTAGTTTTCTGTGCAGCAAAAAGACAATAGAATTACGAGGCGCTGATTTCATTGGCTAAAAAGCAATGTACTACACCCCTCTGAGCAATAAATTTGACCTCCCTCTGTGAAAAAAAAACTGCAACAATAACAAATGAACACAGCCGCGAAGGAGGAGATTTCCGATATCGAGAGACTTGAAACAGCCTCACGTCTTAGAGAATTCCATGAAAATCGGAGTTTATAACGTGCAGTGCAGCAACCAAATGATGGGTTCTACGTTGGGGCTTCAGTGTGACTCGTTTAATTTCGTTTGCTGATTGAAAGCGCATCTTCCACGAGATGGCAAATGACGCTAAAACGTGAATATGCTGAATTCAGCCTTCTGGAAATGTTATGAATAAGATATTTCCTCTAATCCTGCCTGTTGACAACATGACGAAATCGAAAGTACAGAACTTCCAGCAACGGTATGTTATAAATGGCCGAAAATTATTGGTTTCTTTCTGCCGCAGCTGTTCTTTGTACGAACATCATCCGCCGATGTCATTTTTTTTTCTTTTTTCTTGATCTGCATGTTAGCTATCTGGAACTGGAGGTCACCGGCCGCGTTATTCACAACTCTGTTCATTTGGAAACTTTGCAGCTGGATACCGGTTTTCACTTACCTAAAAAAAAGTATATTAATTACAAGAATAGTTTTTCACTCGTTGTCTATATTGCTACACTGTGATTCACCCGCCTTTGCCCCGCGAGCTTCTTTCACGTGAAACCAGTTTATCTGATGTCACGCTACATACTAGATCCCGCAAAAATAGACATTTCCATTCCAACAACCTGTTTCAAGACGTACTACCCCTATAGCTATGTCACCTGTTGAATTTATTTGCGATTGTAAACATTAAACGATTTTCACTGGTACATTATCCGCGTTGTTATGAATGAGCAACTAGCTGCAGAAACATTTACTTGTTTTGTTTCGTACTTGGCAAATTAAAAAATAGGTGCTCGAGAGGCGCATGTGACTACTGCGGAGATGGACAAGGGGAAAAGAAGTAAAATATTCTGTTATGTGAAGAGGGGTGGCTGAATTGTGGGAATTGATTCACCACAGCTTTCATATCGATTGTTTCTCGACCATTGAAAAACTCACGTGCAATAGATCATATTCACTGTCACGCAACAAAAAAATAAATTCGAAACGTTCAATGAAAAAGGCCAATAACTTGGAATGTTGCCGGAAACAAACTTAGAAACCACCTCTCCAATTCTTAGGTCTGTGGGGTACATCGTTTCTGAGCTATTTGTCGAAGCGTTTCACACAACTTTACAACCGAGTTTTATGTAGGTGGATCAAAGTGCTCCAACATCTGGACTTCACTTTGCCATGAAAGCGCTTACTTTTCGCTCATGAAATAAAATATGTATGAACACATCTCCTAATGTACTTGAAAGGCTCAAACTGCTGAGACTCATAGTGATAGACATTTTTTCAATCAAATAGCTTGGTACCACGGTGTC
>OX421448.1:7838347-7850847 GCA_949126865.1 Montipora capitata | reverse complement strand
TTTGGGGAAACGAAGGGTGTGGGTTTCCCATCTATGGTGCTTCTGTGAAAATTGAACATTCCTAGGACAGTGTTTTCTGTAGAGGAGGGAGAACAATCTGCGGACGTGTTTTCTTGCCTATTTACGGTCGGAGGGGTTGATCATTATATAGTAAAAATACTTACTATGCAAGGGACTTATTAAGTTATTTGTTTATTTTATTTTTAGTGAACAGCAACGCTTACAAAAAAGATATGGCCTTCCCCAAAGCGTGCTTAAATTTTTGGTGACCCTCACCTTTAAGCTTTTTGGTTGCTTAAAATGTAATGACTCTCCCCGTGCCATATGCACCATGCCTTCCTCCACCGCGTACCTCTAATAAATGACAGCTGGTGCCTTATTGGCATCTTTCTTTTTAATATGGGGGGTCGCAGTTGTTTTTGCAGGCGGGCAGGATTCAATCTTAAGTTCTCCAGCTGAGCAAGCAAAATTTCCAGCTGAAGTTAGGTTAATATTTTTTAAAATACATGTGAAATAATTGATAATAAAACGGTCGTGATCGGAAAAACCAGCGAGAAATCTGGACCCCATAGTTGTCATTTTCTCCTCTTTCCCGCTCGTGTTTGTTGACCGAGAGTGAGTTGGGCTCGAATTCCTAGTAGGGGCTGCTCACATAACTGCTTGTGCCTTCGGCGCTCGCTCGGTTTTCAAGCGCTTGCGGCGTTCGATACAATCTCCAGCCAACTTGGCATCTCCAATGAATTGAAAAGTCAGGTGAAATTTGTAGCTTCTAGGGTGGGGAGGGTAGGAGGTCGAACATTTTTCCCTTTTTTTTTTTCACTGGTACGAGACATCACTATGCGAAAGGGAGTCGCCTACTGTTGTCTCGGAAGTTGGAAAAAATCCTTCTGGCACCAAGGGCAATAAGCAACAATAAAGTAGCAGTAATCAAGGATTAGTGAGGTGCATTCGACTATCACGAGATTGAGGTTTTTTGTTCCAGAATAAGATGGCGTGTAAACGCTGAAATCGATACCGGAGGGACATCCCGCCGGATTGACATGATTAGAATTTGTTCTCCTCCAACGCAAATACCCTTATTTACCGGTAATCAAATATGATATTTTATCTGGCTTCTCTCGCAGTCGCTCGAGTGTTGCTAAACATCTAGCTGCGTTTAGAGTACCCCAATGTTACTCTCTACCGCAGATGGTGGTATCTCGATTGGAAAACTGGGGAACTGTCATTAGTTTACTGTAGTGCAATTTTATTTTAATATTTTTTCACGGAAATTTCAATCTGACCTGTTGCGTGTGATTTTGGCTTCAATGGATGTTGCGTACGAAGCAAATGAGACGCACAACCCTGCACAGCGGTGGTTCAGGTGGTTCAGTGAGCATCAGGCCACCATGCGGGAACCCTGACTCAATGACTGGATCAAAGCAACTTAAAGTAGCTGGGAAGAAAGCGCTGGCTTTGTTGTGTCATCTGCAGATGGTTAGACCTTCAAGTCTTTGCAAAGAAGGACTATAATTTAAAGTGTAGGCCCCGTCTCATAAATATCATTGAAGTTTCCTCTGGGACCTCAGGTAGGCGAAGCTCGATATACGATTTATAGAGGGGTCTATAGACTTTGTATGGGAAAATTAACCTTCAGCTTATAAATGCTAAAGTCAGCTGTAACTGTAGAAATAAATTTCACTTACCTCTACGTACAGTTGTCCTCCACGTTTCTATGCAATGGGAGCGCAAACTGTGTCGGTTTTTACACGGCTTTGTGGCTTACGAATTCTTATGATGTCGTACTGAGTTGTCATTTCTCCGCATAAAGAGAACAAAGGCTGGTGACTCGCGGCGATCTCGTCCCACAAATTGCCCTCGCATCACAAAGCAACGGACCGAATCTCTATAAAAACACCACAGCTTTAAGGCCAGATAAATTTCCTATCACATCAACTCTACTCCAGGATCGGAGTCAAACAGCGATTTTGGACGGATAAATTCGTAAGCCACAAACCCGTGTAAACTGTGACCGATACAGTTTGCTCCGATTGCACAGAAACGCGGAGGACAACTGTAGGTAGAGGTAAGTGAGAGTTTATTTCTACATTTACAGCTTACTTTAGCACTTATAAGCTGAAAGTTAATTTTCTCATACAAAGTCTATAAATTGTATACCGAGCTTGCGCTGCCTGTGGAAAGACGTTAAAAAAACCCACACACTATTGTGGGCTGTCCTTGGTGTATGGGTGGGGCGGTATAGCAGATTCACATCAGCTGAGTAGCCGCTAAAACTTAATCCTACTCAAATAACGTAGTTACTAAAACAAGGAATGACCTACATGTTGACTACAGGGATCGAGCCACAATGAGCTACAGTGATCTACAATAACCCACAGTAATCTAGAATGACCTACAATGAATCAGAGCAGGAAAAAATGAAAAGAAGATTATAAATAACTTATTCTTCCGACAATGGTTTGTTTGGTTCAGGAGTGCACATTGAAAATTTTCAACTTTATGGCAATGAGATTTTGATTGGTTCAAAGCGTAGACAAAGCGCAGAGTGGAATCTTAGCCTTTAAACATGCTGCAGTGCCCTCAGAGCTGCAAATTATCTTTCATTTTCGCTCATTTCTTTTCATTAGCTCATTTCAGCTTATAATATATACCTCATTGTAGGTGATTGTAGATTATTGTAGGTCATTGAAGCTCATTGTAGATCATTGAAGCTCATTATTGGCCATTGTAGGTAATTGTAGATCCCTGTGGGTCATTGTAGGTCACTGTAGACCATTGTAGCTCATTGTAGGTCAGTGTAGATCGTTGTAGAGCTCTCATTGGAGCTCATTGTTGGTCATTGTATATTACTGTAGGTCATTGTAGCTTGTTGTAGGTGATTCCTTGTTTTAGTAACTACAACTCAAACAAGTAAATAAACAAACAAATTTTGTGAACATGATTATGTAATGTTAATATCACTTTTATAATGTCAGGAAGCCTTGAAATGCTCAATAGGACTATATTCAATACTTTTCATTTACAATAATATTAACTTATTTTTGTTATACTCAACTGTTAATTCCAAAGTTTCTCAGGCAGAAACATATATTATCAACAGATTATATATGTTAATTTTAAGTTGCAGGCCTTCAAAAGGTAAATTTCAACTAATAGTTTCTTCAGTTTGTAAAACTACTTGTAGGTTGACTCATGTTGCTATACTCCATTTTGCAGCAAACCTTGGTTCTTCTTCTTTAATTTAAATGAGGAGTTTTCATCAATGGCTGGCATCCTATATGAATCTTTGAATAAGTCCAGTTTTTACTCTTTTATGACAACTTACACAATCATGTGATAGTGTATTATTTCTAGATATTGTCTATTCATGAGAATAGTTTTCGTCAACAGTAGTATGAATCTTTTATCTGAAATTGAAAAAAGAAAAATATTCTTACAACTTTATTTATTGAAAGATAGTTCTACTATAGAGGCACTTTATTTAACAAATTGAAGAAGGGGCTATTTAATTTAACTTACCACGTTTCAGACAGGGTTAGTCTCTCTGGCACCTGATATTGTGCCAATGCCCCTAATAAGATAGGGGGAGATCACACTGAATTAGATAGCTATAGAAAGTGCAACTCGTTATTAATAAAGCTGCTATGTCTAATGATAATTGGCATTAATACACTGTTGAGATGTGCATGCATTGAAGTTAAAATGTCGAATTAATTGATTGTGGGCTTGATAATACTTCTTAAATATTTTAATTTGAACAAAAAATAAGATACTTAAAGGACCTATTTAGCTGTAAAATGGTAATTAGTTGAAAGTGAATGATAATTTGACAGCGTCGTGATCAGAATAATAAACACTAACTACAGAATTGTGAAATATATTAAACAATGGACTTTTTGGGTAAATATGATCAAGCAAACTTCCACTAGAGACAAATGTTGGACTCTGAATCATTTGTGTATTATTTAAAGCGTCCATTAATGACTTCAATGGTTTCATACTACTTTCATCAAAGTAATTTAGGTTGAAGTCTCCTAGAATCATATCAACACTGTTGGTATTAAGAATATTTCTAAGACAGCCTAAATAATTTAAAACATTAGTACTAGGCTTTCGATATAGTAAAAAGAATGGTTCTTCTTGCTGGTGTTGTACTATAACTAAGAACAAATTTCAGTGCATTTATTTCATTGAAATATTCATGTTCTATTGCTTCAACAGTGTTTTTGGTACAAATAGCTAAGCTTGAGAATCTATCAGAGGCATGATCTTGTCTGTATATTGACAAATATTCGACGTTTGGAAGCCCAAGGGGAGGAATGTTCAATTAAGATGACTATTTATCGCCGAGAAGGAAACCTGTCCTTGCGAAATGAATTCCCAAAAAACTTGGAATTCCTAGGAATTCCTAGGAATTCCTAGGAATTCCCAACAATTCCAAGTCATGCAAATTAGGAAGACTTCACAATCTGGGAATTTTTGAGAATTTCTGGGATTGGATAACTATACTGCTGGGAATTACTGGGAATTCCTAGGAATTCCCAACAATTCCAATTCATGCAAATTAGGAAGACTTCACAATCTGGAAATTTTTGAGAATTTCTGAGATTGGATAACTATACTGCTGGGAATTACTGGGAATTCCTAGGAATTCCCAACAATTCCAAGACAGAAGTAGACAACAAGGGGATTTTTAAAGATGTTTTGAGAATGGTCAATAATAGACCACTGGGAAATATTGGGAATTATTGAGAATTCCAAGGCAAAGAGGTACAAAGGGTGGATGGACTTCAATAAGAAATTTACCATGACTTCATTCACATTCTGTACTTCTAACTTAGACAAGTTTATTATCTACACACTGGAATGTCACATTAAGTTCTTAAACAACAACAAAAATAATTAATGATCCTTACTCTCTAACTAATTAAAATATTTAAATGAAGAGACCAATATGAAAATCATGGGAAGAAAATTTAGTTCCATGTCAACACTTCTGTATTTTCACCAAATTTGATTATTCAACACAAAACACCTTCAAATAATTGGGCTAAAATAGAGAGCCTGTGGAGGAAATACACCTTCAGGACTCTTGTTAAATGCATTCCCAAATTATACACTGTCCCATTAGTCCCAATAATATTTACCTTCTACCTTTGCCTCTGGGTTCGAACGCATTGACAGCAGCTTTGAAACCGCAGATTTGATTGGTTCAGTGCTTCGAAATCTGCATACTTCAGATGCAGACACCGCTATTATAAATATTACGCAGTGACAACCCGGTGGACAGAACGTTACGTGTCGATTTTTCCTCGACAACGTTCGATGACAAATCAAACATTTAAAGCGGGTTCCATTTCATGAGTGAGCTTTTCATAATGTCTGTTGTCGTCAATATATCCGACTGAATTTGGATCCATGGAATATAATCTGAATCGGCGAAGTTTTGCGATCTTCGTGTGACTGTTCTTGCTTGTTTCTGCAATAATCCAGCGGATTCTCTTTTAATGTTGCATATATGAGGCATCTACCGTTTGAGCCAATGACCTCGTGTTCGAAACAAAGAAGCCTTTCTCATTCGCTTTTGGCGCCCTTACTTGAATACCGGGGATCGATTTTTGTGGCTTTTACAATGAGTTAAGATGGTTTTTATTGTTGTTCAATGGGAGAACGAGGATACTGTCAGTGCGGTGAATGAAAAGCAAGTTGTTGGCAATGGCGAGTTACAAGAAGGCACTCACGTGGAAATATCGACCGGTTCAAACAAAGGAAGGCTCGCCATTTACAAAGCAACAATTCTTAAAGTTTTTGGTAAGTATGTTTCATAATGTGAAAAATATCCGTGTTTGTTAATGGTGAAAGTATTAAATATATCTCATTATTGTTAAAGTCAGGCGATTGTTGTTAAAAAGCATGGCATTCAGCGCTGCATTCAGTGCGCGTTCGCAGGCTGTTATTTCATGCTGCGTGTCCATTGTCTGCTTTCTTTCACCTTCCACTTGTGATTTTGATCATTGAAACACTTGTAATAACTTGTATCATTTCCTTTCTTGAAAGCAAAGTTATTTCCCGCTAGATCCTATGACTTAAAAGTCTATGGTGCACCAGGTTTTCCACAAATCATTTTTTAATGACCTCCATAGCTTTCTTGGAATTAACTTACATACCTTTCGCCCTTGCCAATTCGGCCCGTTCATGATCGTCCCATGCATTTCACAGGCTAGTCACTAGTCACAATGCTACTGATAAATTAACGAGCTGAGCACGTCATCTAGCCCGAAGCACTAATCAAAATGCTATTTGAATTTGAGGAAAATCAATGTGTGCCTGATTTAGCTAAAAAATAACAAAGATATCAATTACATCACGTATTGTAATTTACGTGCAGCTCCTCAAAGAAAGAGTTGTTATGCCCACTTGGGTGGCTGACATTGGAATAACAAAGAGGGTGTTTTCAAACATACATCTTCCCTATACATTGTATGACATGTGTAACATGTGATTTCTTTGCTACTTGTACTTGATTATTGCTTCCTTAAAGTTTCTTTCCCCACAAAAACAGGTTAGCAAGATGTTTATTACTTATTATATTTGCTTCACATGGTTAACACTTTGACTTCTGCACTTACAGATAACTACATCAGTTGATAAGATTAAATTTTTGGTAATAATTAAACCTAAATTAACATTTTTCTTTCAGACCCAGTTGCTTCAGATGGTGAGAAACACAACAAAGCCCCTTGAGGGATTGAAAGTATTACTTTTTCACCTCTTCACTCCAGATGAAGTGAGACAGTCATCCCTAAAGGGGTGAACAACTGTAACTGGAGGAGAAAATGTTGGCCTTCAGAAACAAAAATTGGACCTAATTTACTGTAAGTTCAAGATTCATATTAACAACCTACATGTCTTAATCCTTTTGGTCTCTTGATATTTTGTGTCCTAGTCGAGCCCAAAAGATCAGTAATTTCACTTTTTTTTTCATTCTGGGTTCAACATGAAGACAAAACATTTAAAAAGCTCTAAAAAGTACATTATGTGAAGAAAAACATGTCAAGGAATTTCTTCATATTTTCCAAGAGCTAATCTAAATATCACCTTTGAATAGATCTTATTCACAATGGCCGCCATATCATGCAAATTAGCTACACACTTTTGAGGGGGCAAACACCGCAAGTTCGAGAGGTTATAACGAACATCTTAGCTACACAGATGATTTGTCTCACGTTCATTGAATTCGAATGTTCATTAGAAACTTGCAACTCTGTTATTGCTGTTTTCAATGTCCATAAAATAGAGGATGTAAGAAAATTTCATGATGTTTCTGATCACGTTTATTGAAGAGAACTTTTACATTCTAATTATTTATTGGGAAAGAGTTGATTATATAAATGGAAATTTGATGATTATGACAAAATTCTTAACAAAAATATTAAACTGTTAAGTAAATACATATGAAAATTTTATGAAGTTAATCTGACTGTACTAAAATACAACTTATACATGTATGCAAAATTGATTCATAGATCTTATTTAATTGTATTATGTTGGTATAAAAGTACCCATTTAATGAAAGTGCAATTTAATAGATATTACTTTTTGATTAAAATTTAATGATTTCAGAGGAATTATTGTTGTTATTTTATATTCCTGTGTAGTATCAAATCTAATGTGAGCTCTACAAGATTATTATAATATTTCTTGCTGAGTCAGCTACATGTAAGTTTTCCTAGGAATTCCTAGGAATTTTTGTCCATTTTAATTCCAGGGTAAAACAATTCCTAGGAATTCCTGGGAATTCCTAGGAATTTTCGTCCAATTTAATTCCACGGTAAAACAATTCCTAGGAATTCCTAGGAATTCCTAGGAATTTTAGCCCAATTAATTCCAGGGTAAAACAATTCCTAGGAATTCCTAGGAATTCTTAGGAATTATGCATGCTCACCAAGCAAGATTAGTAAAGCTTGGAATTCCTAGGAATTCCTAGGAATTCCATGTTCCAATTACCGTGAAAATTCACACCTTTGTTCCTAGGAATTCCTAGGAATTCTTAAGAATTCCTAAGAATAAATTCTTAGGAATTCTTAAGAAAATCCTAGGAATTCCTAGGAATTCCTAGCTTTAATTCGCAAGGGAGTATAAATGGCTGCAAGTGTTTTCGTATTTCATGGTCATTGCTTTGAGGTACAAGTTGAGTTTCTGTAAAAGCTATTAGATCACTTTTGAAGTCTTGGAATCAAATTTGATGTCAATACTGTGCTTTCTCAGTGATCTAATATTAAGAAGGCATATTGTTACTACTGAGCGGTTTTCCTGAAGTGACAGTTCATTTGTCAACTGTTCAGTATGTGCTAAATTGTTTCTGAGTCGCTCATACTCTTTTTGTACCCTTGGATCAGCTCTAATATGTTTGTTTTCCATTTGTCCAAGAATTTGAATTCCTTTTAAAGATGTGGCACGGCTTAATGCAACATAGACTTGTCCATAGTTAAATGATCTTTGTTTATACAATGCAAAGCTCAGATAACCACATTTTGTAAAGTCAGTCCTTGTACTTTATGTACAGTGCATGCCCATGCCAGTGTAATAGGGAATTAACATTGTACTCGTTGAATTTCAGGTGAAGATGGTTTACCTGGCCTGACTTTGAATGGTCCAATAGGCACTGCTCTATTTTCTTTAGCAAAATCATTATTGGACTTGTTATAAATCAGATTATTTCCTGCTTTTTCATCGGCAAATTTTATGTAGATAACTGTTGGTTCTTGTTTATTTGGAGTAACGTCAATTTTAATAACAGTTCCCATTTGGCCATTGATTAGACTGTCTGCAATATCAATATTAGATGTAAGCATCACCCTTGCACATTCTTTAATAAAGATTTTGTAATCAAGTCCCCCAGTTTCAGATCGTCTTTTTGATAACATTCTATTTATATCTTGTTGTGAGATAGTTGGTGGATATTGATCTTTTGCTTCCAGTATAAACTGATCTTTAGGTATCTGATCTAGCTTTCTTTTGTTGTGCTCATTAACAGGATTATTCTCAGCCCATATATGAAGAGCATCTGATAAATAATTAGGATTTGATGGATCAATAAGTCTAGACTGAATACATTTGATATCTTCCTTTGTTTGAGAACCTGTCCGAAAACGATTTAAGAGTGCAGTAAATGGCTGATCATCTTTCTGTCTCATAATCTCTGTCAACTCCACCATTTTGAAAACATACCATGGGTGATATACATTATGAATATCAGTGAAATTTTCGAAAACTGGTTTTCTTTGTATTGGTGGTAGCTGGTACAAATCACCCACAGCAATAATACTTATTCCAGCAAACAGTTCACTGGCAGGTGTACCAAAAATTTCCTTTAACCTTTGATCAATATGAAGTAATGTAGCGTTTCCAACCATAGAAATCTCATCTATTATTATGAGCTTAAGTTCAGATAAAGATATTCTCAACTGAGTTCTTTTTTGATCAACCAATGCTGGTAAATTATTGCCTGTATCCTTGGGAATTCCTAAGGCACTATTAATAGTTGTTCCATTTATATTTATTGCAGCTACTCCAGTACAGTGGGAGCCATCAAAAGTACTGATGGACATTCAGGGTTTATAGGAGCGTGTCTAAACGTCTTTGTTACCGTGTGATATATTGTGTTAATTAAGTGACTCTTTCCTGCTCCTCCTCCCCCAGTGACAAAGATATAAATGGGTTCTACTTTTTCAGGTTTTAGACTATTCATGTTTTTCACTCTACTTCTACACCAAAATAAAACAATATCATAAGCACACCGTTGCCTACTGTTTAAGGATCTCACACATTCACGCATTGCATCATCAGAAATAGCTGAAGGTTGGTTGTATGATATTATCCCTGACGACTGACTTTAGTGTTATTTGATGCAGAATCAAGATGTGCTGGTAATTGTTTATTGAATGTTTCCTCTTCTATTGAATAATCTTTCACTTCAGAATGCATATCATCATTTTCTTGGTCATTTATACAGTCATAAGAATGAACGATTCCTTGATTATTTTTAAATGAGTCAAGAGCTTCTGTGATAGCTTCTGCATCAGGTTCAAATATGGTTCGATTTTGCTCTATTATAGCTTGAACATGAGGTTCATAGAACTTTGATACATATGTGTTATCATTTGAAAGCAAGTTACTTTCTTCTCTCCATGGGTATTAGAGCATAAGTAAATGATGAAAATATTTTTCGGGCTCTTTCTTTTTGTTTGGCGTGTGATACCTTACAACAGCCTTGATTTTTCGACATTTCATAATCTCATTGGTCTTGATTAACCTTATTTGGTGTGGAAGTATTTCATTATTTGGCAATGTATGTTGCAATTCAGCTATAGTATCAGTAAGAATTTCTGGTTGAGAGTCAGATGTTTCCTCACAGCCTTTTCTATAGTCTTTGAAATAATAAGCAGCAAATTGTGCTAGACACAAACTATTTACAATAGGAATTGACGTTGGTCTTAACAAATAGCGTTCAATAATATTATATTTGAAAACATCTGTACTTTCATCATCTAGATCAGCAAGATCTTCTCTTGATTTTATAACATGTACTCTATTGTTTGGTAAATCTGTACTGACAAACACTGTTGCTGGAAAAATTTTTCTCAGCCATAATTCTGGCATACACCTGTATACACATTCTTGAGAGCTAACCTCTCTAGTAGAAAGAAAAGCGGCACCAATTTTTTTAAGTCCATTTCTTATGTCCATATTTGCAGATTTAGCCTCCTTTGCAGCATTAATGATGGCCTGCAAACATTGTGTCTCATCTTTTGTGAAATATGAGCACACATAAGTAATGCATTTGTAGTGATTAAATACTGGCTGCAAGTCTACATTAGCTCCAAATCCCTTTAAACCAGCGATAAAGTAATTGTTAATGAAACAACTGTCCATTGGTCGTTTGAGATGCAACTCACAATCAGAGTCAGGTGAAATTGATAAAGCTGAATAATACTCTTCTTCTGTAATGCCGACAGAACTAAAAATATCATTTTCAGTTAAAGTGTCATTATAATTCGATTTACTTGGATTCAAAAGATCATCTATTTTCTCTTTAACCAAAGAAAGGATTCCTTTTCGTCTGCTAAGAACCATCATCTTCCTCTCCTCATCTATGTCATCAGATAGAGGTTCTGCTAAAATTGTTGAGTTTGTAAAAAAATGACCAAAATTAAACCTGCATTGTATGTTTTTGTATTTTCTACAAGCCTTAGAATGGGTGTGCTTTTGATAAGTTTTGACTAAATCGTGTAAGAGGGGATCCTCTTTATCACTTGGAAGGTTGGCTTGAACATGTTGCTCGACAAAGCCGTCTAGGTATGCCTGTTTGTTGTCATGTGTTAATTTTGGGCAATCTGAGGTCCAGATCAAAGCATGTAAGTGAGGAGAGCCCCTCATTTGAAATTCAATACGCAGTGCATAGTAAACTATTTTACCAATTGGTTTTGCACTGGAGAGTAGAACCTCAGTGAAGAATGTTTCAACTCTGTACTGGAAATGTTAAGTAACAATCACAGGGTTGAGATTTAACATTGTGCACCTGTCATTATAAGATAGAGCCTCAATTTCCTCATTAGACATATTTTTGCCTTGTAATTTTGAAATGATCTGAAACAACTCAGGCCATCTTAAATCAGCACAGGATAAGGTCATAAACCATGTTGGGATTCCAAGTTGTTTTACCATGGCAACAACTTCCTACATGAATCTTTGCCAATAAGGAGGTGTTCCTGGAATTTGCCTCAAAAAAAGATACGCTTGATTTTGATGTATCAAATTCTTTATGTCTTGAACATTTGACCTTACCTGTGAAGCTGAAATAGGTTGCCCACTAACTTATAAGTGCAATGTTTATACTGTCTGCAACCTTTTTCTGTTCTATGACAAATTGGGCAAAAAAATAAGTATTCTGGGTTGGTTGCAAATCGTCCACTGTAATGTAAGAGTCTTGCATTAAAGTACTTTACTGGAGATAGTTTAACCTTTCTTTCCGCAATACAACCATATCGCCCTTCAGGAAACAAAACAGGAAAAGCTAGTTCCTCACATTGTTTGTCAGTGAAAAATGATACAGGATGCTTATTCTCACCAGGTGCAATGTTGTAAATTTCATTGCCAAATGACACTTCATTATTTTGTTCTGTGGTAACAGGGTAGCTGGGTATTACAGATTGCAAACAAGTTTCATTTGTTGATGCCCTGTGTTCATTCAAAGGATCATCTCTCTCCTCCTGAACATCATCAGCTGCACTATTTTTACACGTAATGTCTTCTTGAGTAGTAAAAGTTCCTCTGTTAATTTCAATTAATTGGTCATCAATACTTGATTCTTCAGTATTACCTGCCATTCTTTGTTGAAGTTCTGTAAAGTTATTGTCAATATTATGTATATTTATTGTTATTGTTATTTATTTTTAGCCAGTTTAGAGCTTGAATTGAAAGTTGAGGACGGACAGCTT
>OX421448.1:7820847-7833347 GCA_949126865.1 Montipora capitata | reverse complement strand
GCTATTTGTATCTGTAACAATACTGTTGATTTTGTTTAATTTACTGGTATCAACTATTCATAAGTATGAAATCTATGAACAATTTTTTTATTGTACATGTACATTAAAATACTTTGCTGAGTCTCATAGAAACTTAACTTTCCGTAGTGTGTAGTGCACTGTAAGTGCACTACACACTACGTCATCAGGTTATAAGAGTGTAAAAACTGTATATCATTCAATATTTATTTATTTTTTGTTATCCATAAGGGAGGCTAACAAAATCTGCACCTTGCTTGGTTTGCATTTTTTGAGCATTAAAATAGAACTTTTGGTCCTTTTTTCTCACAGAAAGTCGAATATTTTTAGCTCAACCATTCAAATACTAACCCTGCCGGACAGGGTTTAACTGCAGTGAGATTTTGTCTTGGAAAGGTATCAGGCTTTTTGGTGATATAGAAATTTCAAGGAACTTGAAAATGGTCAACATGTCAGCCTCAAATCAATGTTTCTCCATTCTCTTTTATTTTCTTCAATCTTTCTGGGTTTAGTATTATACTAGTAACCACATGTCTTTTCAGGGGGGCTATTTACGTAAGACATCTACCATGGCACTACAATGATACACGGTACCAAAACAATATCGTGTATTGTTAGGGCTACATATTAGGCAAAGACAAGTTGAATCTCCTGAAAAACAAAATGCAGCTCAGTTGACAGTTATGGAATAAAGCACTGTGTTACTGCACTCAGTCTGAGGTCGCTCGTTTTCACTTCTTCCACTCCCCATCTGATGTACCTCATTGGAAAGCTTGTTCTTGATGCCATTGCAACTGAGAAGCCCTTAATAACATGCATAAGTGGACTATGGAAAGATAAACATGCAAGTTTTCCTCTGCAAGAACTTATAGCAGTACCGATGTTTGGAGTATCAATTTTGCAAGATTTTTGGGGAAGATTTGCAAAAAGAAATATTGTCCCAAAATTGAGACATGTTGTCTGCTCTCAGAACTCTGAAAAACAAATTATGGGCACGAATTTCCTGAAACACTGTCGTTTGTATCAAGCACAGGTTGAGTTAAGATCAATTCAAAAATCAGTAAAGAAAAATTTATTTGCACTGACCAACATATTTTGATCATCTGTAACATCTGGTTCAGCAGCCCAATTCAATGAAGCTGTGTACTAATAATGCACCTATCAATGTTAAGGCCCAGGGAGGGGGGGTCGGGCTAACCACGGGAGTTTGATCGTGAGGTCTGTCCACAGGGTAGGGATTTTGATCGTATGTGACGTCCCCAGGCTAAAGATTTTGATGGTACAAAGGACATTTTACCACCTTCACTTGCCGCTGGGTGGGGATTTTGACCAATTATTTTGTACGGGGGGTGGGGAATTTGAATTTTTTTAAATGAAAATGTCAAAATCCCCACCCCATGCCCGACCTCCCCCCCTCGCTGGGGCTTAACATTAATAGGTGCATAATAGTTCCCTAAAGAAGCTTCAATAATTATGGTCTCCACTTTGATTGAAAATTTAAAGGATCAAAAGAGATTTTGAATGTCTTTTATTTTTCTTGTTGCTGTAGCAGTTACAGCCATAAATGGCACATTCTTGGAAACCACGGACTGCAGCATTATGTTATTATATGAAACGATAGTGATGTTATAGCTAAGCATAGTAACATTTCTTAGCACTGGCCAAAAAGTGAGCAGCAAACCAAGATGAACGTTTCTGTTTAGGTAATTTGCTCATCACTTTATAACAATAAAAATTGGGTTTGCTAAGTTTGTCTTTTTTAGTTATAAGTACCTGAAGATAAAATATAAGCAATTTATTCCTTCACGCTATCACAATAATGGCAGCACAAATATAATTTTGGTGTTTCACGTATGTATGGAAGCATGATACAGCAGGGATCGCGTTAACGCAGAAATCGTGCATTTTTACGCAAATAAGATCCAAAAAATGCATGATCGAAATTTTAATGCGTCCCAGGACGCAAGGCACTGTCTTAAATAACTCACACAACTTGCTTTGATTTGTCAGTATATTCTGTTGTTTGTAAAACTGTTGGAGCAATCTGTGCTCATAATTGAAGTTCTAAGAAATGGGGTTTAAAACATCTAAAAAGGTTAAAACTAAATTCCTCTTCTTCAGAGGAATGTACTCTGCAAGTCACTGAATGCAAATATATAGCAAAAGACGTCACTGTTCGTTGCTCCTAAGGGAGGAAACCAGTAATACGTAAACCCTTGGGAAGGGTGCCCTTTCATTAACAGAGTTCTTGTCCAGGAATGAATGTAACGGCTCTAGAAAAAGCCTTTGTCGGCCGGTCCTATGCATATGCATATTCGTCAATATTAATTCCATGTTGGTTACTCTCTTTGTCTCATAATTTAAAACATACTCTTTTTCTCGCAAAGGGTCACCAAGATTTTGGGACCCCCAAAAAATGCTTGGGACCCCAATTTGGCCGAACATGCGGGTCCCAGGACCCAGATTGGAAAATCCTAGTGCCATCCCTGTACAGTATTGTTGTAATAATTATAACCCATCAACTAATCAAGTCGATTTAAAGTGTCAATATTGTTTTGAGCCTTTTTGAACCCACATCAGCAGTTGTAATTTGGCACCATATCACAAATTTTAACAGAAATCTTATTTGATGAGCGAGTTCTGAATCTTAAAAGAAGAAGAAAAACCTTAAATAATCGAAAAGTTTTTCGATCATGAACCACTCTCTCTTATCTCTTGTGGGGACAATTGACTGATCAACAAGAATACTTCATACACAACAATGGTTCTCCAGTTTTAGAGTGAAACAGGGTTTCCTTGAGCTTGAACTGACTCTTGGTGCTTGTTTTGGGAGCTTCCCTTGCGTATCATCAAAGATATGTGCTGCCTCCTTGAGCTTCCATACATTTTCAGCAGCATTTAGCTCAGCAAAACATGAAAGATAGATCTTATCTGGCCACATTTTCCCCGTGTACTCTTCGAAAAGAGGTAACATTCCGCGCCATTATGTCATGCAAACACAACAAACCTTGCAATCCGTTTTGCTGTATTTCGACAACAATACTCAAAATCCGTTGCGGGGGCAAGGGGGGGGGGGGGGGGGGGGGGGCGACCTATAAAATAGAAAACCCATTTGTTATGCTATATAGTGTTGCATAATTGAAGACTCTAAAGTGAACACAAAGCGAGAAATCGATTTCTAAAAAGAATGAAGGGGTAGTTTCTAAAGAAACTGTGGTACTGCGTCGGTGGGGAAGTAGTAAACAAAAATTTGGTTTTATCAACAGAGTTGATAATGTAAATTGGCCACCGTACAGAGATTCTAAAAGCTGACGTTTCGAGCGTTAGCCCTTCGTCAGAGCGAATCCAGATTCGCTCTGACGAAGGGCTAACGCTCGAAACGTCAGCTTTTAGAATCTCTGTACGGTGGCCAATTTACATTATCAACTCCGTTGATAAAACCAAATTTTTGATTTCTAAAAAGGGCACACTCGAAGCGTGTCAACAAAACAATGCAATGTGGGACTTCGTAAAATATTATAAAAATGTACGATTAAAATTCGTCTTACCTTTAAACATAGCAATGAAAAACAACTCCAATATGTTTAATCTGGCGCATTTATGGTGAATTATCAATAAACCAAAGCGAAAAAATGCCGAATTAACCGAGGGCTTCTGAGTTTCTCCATGGAACTTTTCGTCCGACATGAAGATCTGTATGAACGCTGCTCATTGGTCGAAATTTATCACGTGACAGCTGTCCAACCTCCTCTGTGCTTGCATGAAATGTGATACTTAGTGGTTCTTTTAAATACATTTCAGTGACATTTGAGTTCATGTTAATAGCTGTTGAAATCTCTTTGCGTTTTGTTTTCAGTTCGCGGACCGATCCGTTTCGAAACTGACCCTCTACATCTGTTAGTGTGGATCTACCGCGAACAGTCTGTGCGCTTGTGTGCATTTTGAGCGTCTCCTCAGAAAGACAGTTCCCAACAAACGCCATTAGCGATGATACACTGAAAGTGGTGCAACATTAAACAATTGCGTTATCAATATTTGGTAGAGGGAGGTTCAATATATTGCTCAAGGGGGTAAGGCGCACAGCTTTCAGCCAATGAAATCACCTCCTCGTAATTCTATTGTCCATTTGCTGCACAGAAAACTAAATTCTACGCAGATTATAACTCGGATACCTTTCAGGTATTCCGAGTAAAAACACGAGAGTTCAATGTTCAGTTCGTTGGGGGTCAAAGACGTGCGACCACGTGATGTAGTAGGATCCAGTTTTCCACACCTTCCAAGAACTCGCCTATCGCAACAATTCTGCGAAACGAAAAAAACTTGACACAGTAGTATCAGTAGGCAATTTGAAAACAATGAGCCCTTGTTTTTAAAGCGTTGTTGGTATGTTTCACGAATTTCTCGAAGCCGTTTCTGAAGAAGTTAAGGGAGGACGAGACAAGAACAAAGTGAAAGAGTTTCTTTCGCGACACAAATCGGAAAAAGCAAGTGACTGTCAAGAAAAGCCGCAGAAAGAAATTCGAACGCAGCTTGTGGAAGCCCTCGACAACGAAGACTTTGACGAAGTATTGAGGTTAATAGTCGAAGATAATGGAGAGAACGCCAAGACACTTAAAACTCTAAACGATAATGCAAAAGCCATTGCTCAACGTGAACGAAAGAGGACAGCTTGTCTTTGCCAGTGTGTGCAGGGTTGTCGTGATTGTTCCAAACAAGAGATTGGCGCTCTTCTTCAGAAATGTTGCAAGACTAACAACGCTTGCAATTGCTCGTGTTGCTGCCAAAATGAGCAGCAAGACAGGCAAAACTGCAACCGTGGCAATTGCATGCAGCCGCGTTCTTGTGACTGTAGTAAGGAGCAACCTAAGGAAAACTTTAATAAAGAGGAAAGAGAGTGGATCAAAATACTTTCCAATCCGCTGTACATCAGTTTGGAGTGGTTCCGGAGGATCTCCACAAAGCGTGGTGGAAATGAAGCCGGAAAGAGAAAAGAAAATGAAGAGGAAGACGTGATTGTTGCCGCTTTACGAGATTCGCATCTTCTTCAAACGATTGCCGGTAACGATATTCACCAACACAACAAAGAATACCAAAAGCGAGCAGAAATAATTGAGGAATTTGCCAAAGCTCTTGTTGAAGAAAGCACGTGCGAACACGAACTACATGACATAATGGATACGCAAGGAGAAGGGTGCCTAAAGCAAGGCAAACCTGACAAGTTCATCCAAAGTTTAAGCGTCCTTAAGATTGCCACTGACTTGAAGAGGATGAAGGTTTGTATATTTACCAGTTTTTTAAGTTCAGGAGCAACCAGGCAACGAAAGTTGTTAGAGAAATATTTTATTCAATGTTTATACATAGTATAGTAGCTGTTTTTTAAACTGCTTTAATGGAATTTATGCAATTAAATGTTGTTTGCATGCATGAATGCGGTTTTGAGTTCTCCATAAAGGTGCAGGTGTTGGCATTAGAAACTTCTATAGCATTCTAGAACTGTTCTATTTAGAAGAGCAGGGGATCGTTTGATATTTTAGAACTTTAGAGATTTTAGAACCCCCAAAAGACCTTACATATTCTAGAGCTTTAGAAATCTTAGACTCGCAACATGGACCATGGATATTCTAGAACTGTAGAACGTTTAGAGATTTTAGAAGCCCCAAAGCCCCTCAGTCTTTTTAAAATAACTCTAAAATAGAAGATAGCTATAGATGACGTGATAATATCAAACGATCCCTTCGGGGCTTCTAAAATCTCTAAACGTTCTACAGTTCTAGAATATTCATGGTCAATGATTTCTAAAGCTGTACAATATGTAAGGTTTTTTGGGTGTTTGGGGTATCAAACGATCCCTAGATCTTCTAACTAGTCTCGTTCTTTTATTCAAATTTGAGCTTTCATGTTACGGTTCGGTTAATCACACTCTTTACGAGATACTGTGATGAATATAGCACTCGTTTACTGATTAAGCCTAAGCGCTCGTTTCAGTGATTAGGCCTAAGCACTCTTTTACAATTTTAGCTTTCATTTTACGGTTAGGTTAACTACACTTTTTTCCGAGATCGTGTGAAGAATATAGCACTCGTTTACTGATTAAGCGTAAGCGCTCGTTTCAGTGATTAGGATTTTACCTTGCATTCTACGGTTCGGTTAACTATACTTTTTACCGAGATCGTGTCAGGAATATAGCACTCGTTTACTGATGAAGCCCAAGCGCTCGTTTCAGTGATTAGGCCAAGCACCTAAGTGAGCTAAAACTTTCCGCCGTTTTCCCAAACGAATTACAAATGGACAAGGGATTAGATATTGTTATTGAACGCGAGCTTCGAGACCCAAATGGAAGAATGCTATTACTTAAAATGCTAATCAATGATAAAAAATATTTTCTGGTGAATGTTTATGGCCCAAATAAGATGCCGAGGCAATTAAATTTTTTCAATACTTGTCAACTTTACGAGCGATGGATTTTGAAAGCGACAACAACGTGATCATAGGAGATGATTTTAATTGTCCGCTAGATCCGGCAAAGGATAAAAAGGGAGGGATTTTAATTCCACGTCAACATCTAATTAATTCGATTGAAAATATCCAAAGTGAATTAAATCTCCATGATATTTGGCGTGTTAAGAACCCTACTACCCTTAGTTTTACATGGAGTGAAACCTCTCCTTTTATATTTTGTAGGCTTGATTATTGGCTGATTTCCGATAGTTTACATGAGTTGACATTATAGCTTCAATAAAAATAGGTCAGCAATGCGTACTTGGGGTCTTATGCTTAGCTTAACTCCATTCAGCCCTTACAGAATTTGGTACTACGGTCTCACTTTTACCATGCGTGATTGGTTCAAAATTTGCCATAACAATGCAGCAGTGAAATGAGTTCCTTAAGTATGCTTCAAATTTCAGACCTGTTCAGAATTTTACATCGATGACTTGCCACTAAAATTTCTCTTAATGCCATTTGCACAGTTTAGACAACTCTTGCTGCACGCTACATCATCTCTATCAGCTATTTACCAGTAACAGAAGCACTAGATTGGCTAAGAAACAAGCATGGCACTGTCATACATTCATATGATCTTATAAATGATCAAAAGAATGCTGAAATTCAACTAGAATTCTAAGATGAATCATCACTAGATGAGGCGTTCAATGAACAAGTACTCTCAGAGCTTGGTGCAAATCCCCACACTACTGGAAATCAGTCCATCACCAGTAACAATGTATAAACAGCCAAGAGAAATATCTGATGACCAATTACGTCGATCAGTTACATGTAGGTCATTACATAATAAAAAACGCAACCTAAAGCTTACAACAGGGTGCTTTCATGGACTAGAAATAAAATGAAAACCTCAACAGTCTGAAGTCACAAAATGTTGAACCAGTTTATTTGTTTATAACTGGAGGTGGTGGTGCTGGGAAAAGCCATTTGATTAAAACACTTTACCACACTGTAGTAAAAACCTATAGACATGCTCCAATGAATCCTGAGATTCCAACAGTGTTACTAGCAGCATCTACTGGAGTAGCAGTAATAAACATTGATGGTACACACAGCATTAGCACTAAAAATACAGGTGATGATGTGGAGGAAAATCCAGGTCCTACAATGTTTGACATCATTGATCCTACAACCACTGTGTCTGCTGACTCTAGTCAAGGAAATGAAGCAACCTTTGGTGTGAATGCTGGAAGCAATGTGTAGCAATGTCACATACTGCTATGATATACCACCAAATACAAGATATTAGTTTGTGGGCTAATTCTACTTTGAACAATATTTTGGTTCTTGGAAATAATCTATACAGTTCTATAACATGTTCTGTGCAAACAAATGACTATTTGCTGATAACTGATGTTCCAGACATGGTTTCAATATTTGATAAAGTGTATTCATTACAATATACACCCTTTTAATAAGTCTAATATATGCCGTTTTCTGCTAATGACGTCAAACTCATGCTTTTAAAATTTATTCAGAAATGTACAAAGGCTTCAAAAAAGAAAAGAAATCAGAAAAGTTTTAGGCCTTTGTACATTTCTAAATAAAATTTGAAAGCAAGAGTTCGACGTCATTAGCGGAAAACGGCATATATTAGACTTATTAAAAGGGTGTATAGTGAGTCATTTACTGGAAGTTTGTTCATGACATCAAACATTGGTCCATATATGTCTCTTAGAAATTCACTTCTAGGAGTATTTTCAAACTCTCAACGGAATTACAATTGTTGTTTGTTAACTAATGGCATTAATACACTATATTGTAATAAATACACATTATCAAATATTGAAACAATGTCTGGAACATCAGTTAACAGCAAATAGTCATTTGTTCGCACAGAACATCTTATAGAACTGCATAGATTATTTCCAATAACCAAAATATTGTTCAAAGTAGAATTAGTCCACAAACTAATATCTTGTATTTGATGGTGTAATACCAGGAAGTGACATTGCTACACATTACTTTACCAGCATTCACACCAAAGATTGTTTCACTTCCTTGACTAGAGTCAGAGGACACAGTGGTTGTTGGATCAATGATATCAAATATTGTAGGACCTGGATTTTCCTCCACATCATTTGCTTGCCTTATAAGCAATGGGATATAAACATTGTAGCACATCATTTGTGCAAACCAAAACATCACCTCATTACACGACTTGTAATGTCCAACAACTTGTTTTAATGTTGACAAGTAAAACACATTTAAGTAAAACATCATCGGCATCGTATTCCAAAATCGCCCTCGCACACCAGAAAATGCATCCTTGACTTTCACAAAATTGTTGTGACAGCCGATCCTTGACCGGTATTGTTCGATTGTTGTTCCCATGCTGGCGGCTAGTAGCAGACAACAGTAAGAGTACGAAATACTATTCTTTGAGAGTGCAAAACTCTTATTCAATGCCACTATTTTTTAGAGTACAATAACTCTTTCAGTTTGGGATGTAACCCACACCGACATTTCAAGCCGATAAATACTGGTTTGTGATAGCTTGTGAGATACTTGTGAGGTATGTGGTGCGCAACGAATTTCGAGCCAAAGAATGTGGGCTTGCGAAAGCGTCTTAGCTTCAGTGCAATCCGCACTAAACACAAGCCGAGTCTAAATATGTTGGCTTGCGAGAGTAAACAACTCCCGTATCGATTCCACTCAGCGACGTCACCTGGATGAAATAACAAAGAACAAACAAGGCAGGCTAGGATAGTTAATTTTCGAAATGAAAGAAAGAAAACCAATCTGAAACAGCACGACAGATCAATTTTGAAACACAAATAACTTACCTTACAACTAATTTGCGACAGAAAACTCTTCAAATTTTTCCCAAAACAGGGAAAACGACCGCAGATTTATTTGCAAACAACGAACGCTAGAAGCAATGGCCGACACTTGAAAACAATGACCTCGCAATTACTAGTACCCAGTAAACTGATCACTCTGCTATAGTATTAGAATTAAAGGAAATTGAAGAGAATTGTAAAGGACCAGGTTTTTGGAAGCTAAATACTTCTTTATTAGCCAATCCAGAATATGGGAAGACGATCACTAGTGAGTTGCCTACTTGGGTAGGAGAAGCAAATGATTTGTCAAATGATAGAATAAAATGGGACTGGTTAAAATTTAAAATTAAGATGAGTTCAATCGCTTTTTCAAAGAAAATGTCCCGAGAGCGTCGGAAGTTGGAGGAGGAACTGAATTCTAAATACCAAGATGCACTAAATAGATTTCAGCAAAACCCTTCGAATGTTACAAAACAGGAAGCTGAAAAACTTAAAAGTGAACTTGAAGCATTGCATGATCAGAAAGTTGAGGGGATAATTGTTCGCTCCAGAGCACGCTGGCATGAGCATGGCGAGAAGAATAGCAAGTATTTTCTTAATTTAGAAAAAGGTAATCACATTAAAAAGCATATAAGAAAGTTGTACATCAGTGGTACAATTTCAACGGACCCTTTTCAAATAATGGATGCTCAAAAGTCGTTTTACAGTAAATTATATCAAAGACAACAAAAAAATCAGAACAGTGCTGAAGCTAATTGTTTCTTGGACAATCCTAGTATCGCAAAACTTTCTGAAGAACAAAGAACAAGTTGTGAAGGCAAAATTGCTATCGAAGAATGTGAGAAAATTTTGGGCTCTTTCCAAACGGAGCCCCAAAGCCCCTCCGGCAGTCTTTTTAAAATAACTCTAAAATAGAAGATAGCTATAGATGACGTGATAATATCAAACGATCCCTTCGGGGCTTCTAAAATCTCTAAACGTTCTACAGTTCAAGTAGAATATTCATGGTCCAAGTTGTGAGTCTAAGATTTCTAAAGCTCTACAATATGTAAGGTCTTTTGGGGGTTCTAAAATCTCTAAAATCTCTAAAGTTCTAGAATATCAAACGATCCCTAGATCTTCTAACTAGTCTCGTTCTTTTATTCAAATTTGAGCTTTCATGTTACGGTTCGGTTAATCACACTCTTTACGAGATACTGTGATGAATATAGCACTCGTTTACTGATTAAGCCTAAGCGCTCGTTTCAGTGATTAGGCCTAAGCACTCTTTTACAATTTTAGCTTTCATTTTACGGTTAGGTTAACTACACTTTTTTCCGAGATCGTGTGAAGAATATAGCACTCGTTTACTGATTAAGCGTAAGCGCTCGTTTACGGTTCGGTTAACTATACTTTTTACCGAGATCGTGTCAGGAATATAGCACTCGTTTACTGATGAAGCCCAAGCGCTCGTTTCAGTGATTAGGCCAAGCACCTAAGTGAGCTAAAACTTTCCGCCGTTTTCCCAAACGAATTACAAATGGACATGAAAACTTGACTAAAAAGTGAACGGAGGAATATGTGTATGGTTCTTTCTTTAAGCGTGTGCGTAATAATTATATCACAGGAGCAGCCGTGACCTTGCTCAGATTGAACAAATGTCGGTGTAATCCCGCACTATACTTTGATAAATTATGTTAAGGGACACCCAAGAATCCCCATAACAAAGTTACACTTTAGGATTTTTAGAAGCCCCAAAGGGATCATTTTTATCTATAGATTTCTAGACTTCCGAGACATACCCTCGGTGTTTTTTAAATAACTCAAACTCTGTTCAGTTTTTGTTTTCAACAACGTACAAAACAAATTATTCAGGTGGCGAAAACGCGCCAATTTGAAGTGATCATTTTATTTTAGAACTTTAAAACTTTTAGCGATTTTAGAAGCCCCAAAGATTTCGTTGGATATTCTAGAACTTTAGAGATTTTAGAACCCCCAAGAGACCTTACATATTCTAGAGCTTCAGAATTTTTAGGCTCACGACATGGACCATGGATATTCTAGAACTTTAGAACTTTTAGAGATTTTAGAAGCCCAAAGGGATCGTTTGATATTCTAGAACTTTAGAGATTTTAGAGATTTTAGAACGCCTCAAAGTCTCGCAACATGGACCATAGATATTCTAGAACTTTTAGAGATATTAGAAGCTCTCTTCCGTTCTAGCATTCTACATCGCGTACTGATTTTAGAGGTTCTTGAACCTTTTAGCTATAGATTTCTAGACTTAGAGACATGCCCTCAGTCTTTTTACAAAAACTCTACAATAGAAGGTAGCTATAGATGAGTTCTATCTTCTAATGACAATATCTGCACCTTTCGGTTTTGAGAGCTACGGAAAAGTAATTATTTGTTCAGTTCCTCCCTAAGAATCCAAAGTAACAGTAATATTTAGGAACTAAATGCCAGCCGACATTTTTCAATTGACGCAAAATGTGAACACTATTAACTTTTAAAACTGGGTTTGTCACCAGGTGGATCCATTGGCAAATAAAAATATAAATATATGTTACTCTGGTGTTTGAAATATAAATTATGTACAATAAAAAACGTTTTCCGACGTTTCGGTTGTATTCAACAACCTTCATCTGGGGAAGTGAAAGATAAAATTTACACGAAAGCTAAGATATAAACCAAAGCGCTAATTAAAATTCTAAAGTTAGTGTCATTTTTTCTTTTCTTAAATAGTCAAATGCAAATATCGTCTCGCCTCAACCGAGACGATGGAGCACTACTCCCCAAGGAATATTTGCATTTGACTATTGCAGAAAAGAAAAAATGACACTAACTTTAGAATTTTAATTAGCGCTTTGGTTTATATCTTAGCTTTCGTGTAAATTTTATCTTTCACTTCCCCTGATGAAGGTTGTTGAATACAACCGAAACGTCGGAAAACGTTTTTGATTGTACATAATTTATATTTCAAACACCAGAGTAACATATATTTATACTATTAACTTTTCAAAACAGAATAGCCGAGATTGCAAACTTCTTCTTTGGCGCTTCTGATAAATATGGGAGATATCGTTGACGTTACCTATTGTCATTAATGTGCCAACCAGAGCGTCATTGGCTGTCAAAAAAAAGTCTTTTGTTCCTGTGGTTGGCAAATTTGAATAACAAAAGCAATGTTTGCAAATAGATGTCTTCCCTATAGTC
>OX421448.1:7775847-7803347 GCA_949126865.1 Montipora capitata | reverse complement strand
CACTTCGCGACTATTCCAAGAATTTTATGAAGAACGTTAGCACTTGAGGAGATGGAACAAGTTCAGTCTTTGCAACTGTTTAAGTTCCTTCCAGCCACTAAATTCAATTATCACTTTCAGTTTGAATCAACCCCCATATATATGGCGTTGAGTTAAGGAATCGAATCCTGGCCACATTGGTAGGGGGCGGGTGCTCTCATCATTTCGCCAACCCTCCGCCAACGTTTGAAAACACTGAATTTTAGGGAACCGGCATGGCGCGATTGTTAAAGCGGTAGATTTGGTCGAATCCAATTCTTCAGGATTCAAAATAATCTCGTTTTGACCAATAAATGGATCTGCGATTCAGTCTTCGGTGGTCCCGAACGCAACTCGTGCCTCCTTGTCGTTAGGTTACCCAGCGTTGGCATCCACTGCCCTGTAATCCATCAGCATATAAGCGCACTGCAGATAAAGGCGCATGCGCTTATATCCGAATATAGGCATAGGCGCATGCGCCTTTTAACGGTCAAAATATGCGAGTTTAACAGATAGACATGAGCAGAATACTTCTTTTATGGTACAAATTTAATTATAATCATAGGTATTGTCTTTGGTTTATTCGTCTGAAGTACTCTTTTATCACACACTCAGCCTGAATTGCACTTGATCTTGGTCCTTCAAGACTTGCATTTACGTTTACAATACCGTTGGTATTTTGCACTATTAAAAAGGATGCAATGATGAGAATCGGGTGCGCCTATAATAGAAATTTTATAGGCGCATGCGCCTCTGAAACGTCAATTTACGTGCCTATAAAACGTCTAAAATTGCATAAAACACGTTTATAGGCACTGAGTTTATATGCGGTGGAATAGGGTAGTATTAATGGAAAGTGGGTCCACACAAGGACAGAGAAAATTCTGACTATGCTTGGATTAACGCATTTATGATTAATTTGAATTGTGACTTTCTATACACGGCAACATAATCCAAAAGTTCAGTTCAACTTTGAATTTCATCACTTAACCATAGAGCACACAATCTAATAAAATCTCTCTTTGTTGCAGTTTGTGGCTAGTGGCAAATGTCAGGCTATCCTCAACAAGGTCATTTATTTCGACCGGCAAGATTGGCAGACGAAGACCCGAGCTCCAAAAATTCTATGGTCTTTCCCGTTTTTTGTTCTCACCCTTCTATGTAGCCCTTTATATATAGTTTTGCGATTATGGAATCAGTTCTGTCGTTCCGGTTGCTGTAGTTCCGGTTGCTGCGCCAAGGACAGTGAATGCTGCCGTCGTTTTCGACTGTGGTTCGAGCATCCCTATTCCAAGTTTGTCAACCACACCATGTGTTACTTGGTTTTTCTCGGCATCTTGATCGCAGCATCGTTTGAGGAAGAGTTTGAAACAGCAGACAAAGGACTAGTGTGGACCGGTCAGATATACCTTTCTCCTATTTTTATTTACACTAGGTTTTTTAGTGTCTTGTTATAGCCAGCATCTGTAAGCATTTACTATCCTGACCAAAATAGACAACAAAGTAGAAATCAAGGCAACACTGGCAATGCCATCCTTTTCCTTCGAATAGTGAGTGAGTAACGTTCCACATTGTTATGAACATTGTGGGGCTGTGGCAACCTCGTTCCCAGGGTAAGGGGAGTAGACCCTGGGAACGAGGTTGGCGCTGTGAGATGGGGCCTGCGGTTTATCGTCTTTATCCGAGAAAACTAGATTTCAGGGGAGCAGGGATGGTGCAGTGGAGAGAGTACTCGCCTCCCACAAACGTGGCTCGGGTTCGATTCCAATACTCGGCGTCAGATGTGGGTTGAGTTTGTTGGTTCTCTACTCTCCTCCAAGAGGATTTTCTCCGGATACTCCGGATTTCCACTTGTGGAAAAACCAATGTATGATTCGATTGCTATAAGCAGCGTCCCCAATTATTGCCCTAGCCCTAAAAGTCTTGACACTTAAATAAAATTCATTCCCATTATCATTATCATTATCATTATCATTATCATTATCATTATCATTATCATTATCATTATTATTCTTATTCTTAATATTATTGTGCTGAAAGCGTTAAATGAGTCCATACTTGTAATCTCTTTCAGACATTGTTATCCTTGTATTTGTGAGTGGCCATGTTGTGCAAAACTTCCTGGCGTTCTGGAGAGAGGGATGTTTCATTTACTTTTCAAAATGGTGGAATGTTATGGACACGATGATCGTCCTCCTCTTTGGGTTGGCTTATGCTACGTGGGGTATTTCCTACGCCTACTTTGGGGGACAATGGAAACCAGAGAAAACTGCATTCATCACTTCAGATGTCCTCTTCTCAAGCGGCATCATCTTGGCTTTCTTTCGCTTAACGCATATCTTTCAGGTTTGTGCTCAAATAAAAGGTGTTTGTCTTTTGTCGTTTAATAGTGATGGTGATCTTCGACTCGAGAAACATCCGGTCTGTCGGGAAAACAAAACTAACTGTTTCCATCGAGACCATACATTAAGCGTCCAAGTGTCACTCGGGTTCTATAAGAATAACTTGGAGTCACTTGATGCTCGGCCTCTTATACCAACAAAAATAAATTACTCCTTTTTCCAAAATAATTATATGATTATTCAGACAAACGGGCTAGTCAAGAATGTGGTTTCATTCATTGTTTAAGTACCTCTATTAGCTTTTATTAAACCGACTAAATGCTCATTGGTTCTCCTCTCTGATTAAATGTTTGTTGGTTCTCCACGCGGCTTCGTGAGTTTTTTTTTCTGCGAGTATTCCGGTTTTCCCCTTTCTTCTCAAACCAACCTACGAGTTGATATTGGTTAGGGTTAAGGTTAAGGTTAAGGTTAAGGTTAAGGTTAGGGTTAGTAACCTACATACAAGAACACCTAGAACACTAATTTTTACAGATACACTAGTCGACACAAATATCTAATCAACTACTTTAAAAACTTTGACTTACAATACACTACTTTACCTACTGTCCATAAAATGAAATTTAAAAACTAATAAAAAATATCCATTTGTTATAAAATTTGTGAATCGTTTTGTTCCTGGCACTAATGTACTTTTCTGTTTGTATTTTCATGTTCACTTTCGCTCGAAAGCATGTTACATTGGGAAGAATACCATTCATTTTGCAGTCCCACAGATACAATTTGCCTATCATTATCAAATAATTTAATGTGGGACACATTGAGGAAATCACCCCAAGAATAACATTTTGTAGGTTGAGACTTATCTGTTGATTTGTTACCTGACTGAAAAATATGTAGTTCAAAGGCGTTCCAAAACTTATTTGAAAGAGGACAATTATTAAGCAGAAGATGGTATAAAGTTTCCTTCTTATGGTTGCAGAAAGAAAAAGTTTTCAATGTAACCGAGCTTATACAATTTATCATTAGTGTACAGGATGGTATTTAGGACTTTACATTGAAATGCCTTTAGGTAAGGTTCACAAGTGCCGGTACGTGGAAGAACTTTTCAAGTTGATCTTTAGTAATCTTAAATTCCCGTTGCAAGTCTATACTATTGTTTGGAAGGCGAGCCTTAGCGCCAAATAAGAGGGTGTAATAGTGTTTTGATTTTGCTTTAACTACATCAAATACGCATTCAGAATGTTTGAAAGAAGGTTTCGATAGATCGAAAGTAGCACTGGAGTCGAGATTTCTCAATGATTTGGGCAGTACAGAATTGCGTAATCAGGTCCATGTTAAAAAGTTACTTTTATCTATTAGTGAAGTGATCCTATTAAAAGAAATTAAATTACCTACGTCAAAGTGAAGATCGTTTACAAAGATGATACCAGCTCTAAAATACTGTCTCAAACAAGTTTGTTATCGATTAGTACCTCATTATTCCAAATGATAAATTGCCAATCCTTTTCCTTTGCGAAACTTTCACGAAATTCGGCCCGCCACTGTAGTAGTTTCTCCTTAAAATATATTGAATATACGATTTCCATGTACCATTATTACTGGGGGTGATAATTCTCCTCATGCAACCAAGTGTTAAGGCTTTAATCTGGGAGTCTAAATCTATCATTCTTAAGCCCCCTTTTCTGTAATCGTTTATTGTCGACAATCTTGTCGGTTTATCGACACCTTTCCATAAAAATTTGAACAATAGCCGATTAATTTTTTACTTCCTTGATAATACATGTAGGTGTGGGTAATAGCAGGGGCACCCAACGAGAATATACTTCAAAACCACTTAAACATACAGTTGTTAAACTTATTTTGGTATTTAATCGTTAGATATAGGCATATTTTTATCTCCTACAAATTTTTCATCTGTTCAGATTTCCTAGCTGCAAGTCTAGTGATCCGAAAATCATAGGGATCAAAACTTACCTTTTCGAAAATTTCAGGCAGAAAGGCACCCGACAATTCCAGATGACCTTTTTAGGGTAAAAATCCGTTAAAGTTTTTAGGTGTCCGAAAATCCTAGGACAGACAGGCAAGCAAGAAATTTTACAACAAATGTTCCGAAAATTCTAGTTCTCAAATCGTCTTCCGGACGGATATTTTCCAATAATTGACGTTGGGTGCCCCTGTAATAGTGAAGAAATATACATGAGCTTTGACAACTGCAGACTTTTGATAATAACGATTTTTCCAAAAATTGAAAGTCGATTCTCTTGGTGACCAGATATTTATAAGGTTTTTAATTTTTACAATTGTCTCTCTAAAATGTTTTTCGTAGAGCGGAGTAAGGAAAACCCCTAAGGCTTTTGTTGGTTCGTTCGGCCATTTGGTGCCAAGTGGTTTGCTGTCGCTTTTCTTTAGTGAGCCAAGCCATAACCCCTCTGTTTTTGAACTATTTACTTTTAGACCTGATAGAATCTCAAAATGTTCCGAAGCTTGAAATAAAACAAGAGCAGAATCGGTATCTGCAAGTTTAACTGTTGTGTCATCTGCAAATTGAAGTACTTTTGTCTCAACGTTCCCTATTTTAATACCTTTAATTAGAACATTGTTCCGAATGGAAATTCCTAGGGTTTCAACGGATGTAATGAAAAGATACGGGGAGAGTGAATTGCCTTGCCTGACACCACGTTTAAGTGAGAAATAATCTGTGGCAACACCATTATTTACCACACAGCTTTGAATGTTCTTATAGAAAAGCTTGACCCAATGTATGAAATCCAGTCCAAAGTTGAAAGCTTTAAGACGTTTAACAAGAAAGTCCCATTCTAGCGAGTCGAATGCCTTTTTAAAATCAATAAATATTAAGGCAGTATGGTCCAGTGGTTAGAGCGTTGGGTTTGCATGCGGCTGCTCCGGGTTCAAATCCCGTTCTAACCTCTGGCTTGGATTTGTTTCCGGTTGTCCCGGATTCAACTCTACCACGATTTGTAAATAGCCAACTGGTTGCCTCCCGCCAGTTGGGGTTCTTAATAATGTTTCTGTTAAGTTTGAATTGTTACTTTCACCTTGTTAACAGTAGAGTGCCTGTAAACTAGCTTGATAGCTAAGTGTACTTCCACTATAAAGAAAGCATTTACATTTTTTTTTTTTTACATTTAAAAGACCAGGAGTATTTTCAATATCTGTGAATTCCATGATATCAAAAAGTGACCTTACTGTTTCGTCTAACGTGGCATGATAAAGCCCAAAATGGTTTCTTCTTTACTACTCTCCCCAACCTGTGAACCCTATGGAATTTTCACACATGGGGTTGTGTACAATCTCAAACGTCTCCTCGAAAAGTTCAGTTCGGTACCAACTCTTCGGTTTTCTCCTTCTTCGCTTTCTTTTGCATAATGATAATGATGATGGGGATGGCAATAGATGGATAGATAATCTTTATTGCCGTTCATAAGCTATTCAGTAATATTAAAAAATTATAGTTGTACATGTACATGTGAGTGAATGTTGTGCCCTACAGTACTTGTTTGATTGCGCGTCCAAACAGCCAGAGGGACTCTACCTGCTTTACATCACACGGAAGGCTGCTCCATGTCGCCTTGCTTTAGCTAAGGCCATTTTAATTTGTGTCTCAAATAATGGTTCTCAGTGATTTATGATGTTTCGATTGTACTTTGAGTTTTAAGAAGGCGTGATTTAGATTTATAAATGATAATTGCTCAACAACGTAGAATGGTTTTGTTTTCGGGATTTTGAACATAAATGCGTATCAACATATTCAACGATGAAGTCTCTCCACTACTGCTATTCCTGTTAAATGATAAAAATTTTTGTGGACTTATGGCAAATGCTATACATCGTATTTTCTCAAGAAGTTTTTTCAGCATTGTTGGCTCTTAAGTCGATAGTATACTGAGAACCAGATCCCATTCATAACGTGCCAGACTCCGTCTTATTACGATGCTGGTATCTTTCCTCTCTGTCGGCAGGTGGACTCCGTCCTAGGTCCCTTGCAGCTTTCGCTGTACAGAATGCTTAGAGACGTTTGGAAATTTCTCCTGTTGTTTATTCTGCTCTATGTAGCCTTTGCCACTGGATTGACCAAGATGTATGCCTACTACGTTGCGTCTCAGATCAAACTAGAACAGCAGAACATGACCCATTACGAAAAGTGGCATCCTTACGCCGGGTGAGTATAATAATAATACCTTTATTTATTACCTTTGGCGATAAGAATTGGATGCTTGCGCCCCCAAGGACTTAATGAGGATGAAGGTTTTTACGCCCAGAACCGAAAGAGGCGCGCGCAAAAGATGATTATAAGATCTATGGCATTTTCCGTTGGGTGTTTAAAATAATAGCCATTTCAGTTGTAATGCGCGTGCGTTGCCTTAGCAATTCAACAATTAAAAAGTCCTGTACGCTAACGGTTAGTTAGTCACCCAGAAGAAGATCACTGAATGTGATCGAAATATAGGTGGATTTAAAGGAAACTGTTCTCTGTCTTAATTTGTGATTAAGATATATTTGTGTTTATGAGGACGAGTGTGGAAGATGCTTGTGACAGCTTTAAATATATATACTTGAACACAAGAGAAAAGACAAGTTTTAAACACGGTCATTCACCCTGATGAAGGTAGCTGTTTGCCACCGAAATAAAGGTGTTGTTGTTTAAAACTTGTCTTCTCTCTTGTACATATATATACATATGTATATGTTGAAAAATACGGTGATGCCATGCCTCGTATAATATTAAATAACTTGTGAAGACTTCTTAAGGCAAATTGATCATAATCGAACCTCAAACGTTTCGCCGGTTAGGGCTTCATCAGTGACTGATAAGTTATTTTACAAGACAGAATATATAACAAGTAAAGAACAATGGTCTTTGATAAGGTTCATTAAGCCTGCTAGTGTATGGTCAGGACACGTCCAATACAACCATTCATGATGGTTTCAGTGTTTTTCTTACTGATTTCGAGCGCTTCAATGATCTTGCGTGTCTGATGTTGTGGAATATTGTTATGTAGAATGTCCCATGAGATGTCTTTAAGCATTGGCGTATTGGTATGTCTAACAAGATGCTGATAAATAGTTTGTTTTTCCATCCGTACGTGTTCCTTGATTCTGAACCCAACAGTTCTACTCGTTTCTCCTATGTAAACTAAATGACAGTGTGTACATTCAATTATTTGTTTACCTTCTTAGCTGATGTGCAGGTCTCACAAGCCCCGGGACACTTTTGTTGTTCCTTTGGTGGTCTAAAGATACTTGATAGCGGGCGACCAGTCATATAATGAACTTTGATATTATGAATACCTGATCGCTTGATTACTGCTTGCGTTTGTTGTTTTAGGTCCTCGTTGATAAATGGGACTTTTATATACACTGGGTCTTATTCTAGTTCTTGTTCTGTGGGTTGAATATTACGTGTCCGTAGTGTGCGTTTGATAGTAGAGGTCACGAATCGTTTGGGATATCCATTCTTCTTATGCAGCTTAGCGATCAATTTTATAGAGGCTCGTTGTGATTGTGCGTCAATAGAGCGTGTGATGGCTCTCTTGATTTCTCCAATAAGAGTTCCTCTCTTTAGAGATAACGGGCCATGGCTGTCCCAAGGTGTTAAGCATTGACTATGTATAGGCTTGATGTACAGTGTAGACGAGAAAGAACCCTTTTCTGGATGAAAAGTGACCATGGTGTCTAAGAATGGTAGACGATTGTTGTCAGGTGTTTCTATGGTGAACTTTAAGGCTGAGTTCAGGCTGTTGGCAGTGGAGAGCACTGATTCTGGTGTAATGTGGTCTGATGACCAGGCTACAAACATGTCGTCAATATATCGTCTGAGGTGTACGTTGTTGTCAAACGGTGTATGTATTCCTTGATCTAGACTATTCATATAGATGATAGCTAAGGTTGGAGCGAGGTTATTTCCCATGGCCAGACCGGACTTCTGCGTGTAACCTATACCTTCTATGAGGACTACGTCACTGGTAAGACAGAGCCGTAACAATGATTCAAAATCGTTATCGCTCAGATGTTGGAGCTCGCCACAGTCTGATTTGTGTACAGAAAAGAATGTTCTTAATGCGCTAATAATTCCCGGTGTTCCGTCTGCTTTGTCCTGTAATGGGATCGATCCGTAGAGATTGGATACGTCCAGGCTGCAGAAACCTTTAATATTGTGTAAAGATGAAATAAACTCAATAAATTCTTGCGTATTCCAGAGATGTGCGGGAACGAAGTTAAATAAGCTATTCAATGACCTGGCTAGGAATTTAGACAAACGTGTGGCTGGAGTGTCGGTCGCGGCATGAATGGGGCGTCCTTTCATTTCACCCTCTTTGTGATCCTTAGGTAGACAGTATACTGGGCATGGTTGCGGCTCACAGCATATATTATCCTTCAGCGCTTTGCATAATTCAGGGTGTCTCTTGCTGTATTTATTGGCGTTGAACTTGATCTGTTGCGTTCTAGGTTGGTTGAGCTTTGATAATTTGGGTTGATAATTGCCAGTGGCGATGGTACTTTTATGGAGGATATCTTTATACTGAGTGGTATCGATAGCGACCAGGCGCTTGGTTTTGTCAGTCGGTGTTATTACAACAGCCAGCCACATTTTCACTTAATTGCTTAGTTGTGCTGATTTCTGTTCCTAAATTAACCTTGTCTGTTGTATTTCTCAGAAATTCCTAATGAATCGCCATCCAAACGGGAATAGGCTGGTGATCCTAAGTAATTAAGGCAATCAGTTGCTAATATATCCCCTCCCTATCTTACTGTACTTAGTTAATATCCAGGGAGATATGGCCGTGCATCACCGATCGACCGGGGAGTAGTGACGTGATCCTGATTGCAGAGAATGTGTGAAATTGTCTCCTCGGACCTGACCATCTGAAGGCCAAAACTTTGTATGTGTTGTACTGTAATATGTGTTCCCAGTGTGGTTGGTTCAGTGGCTGAGTGGTTAAGGCATCCGACTTGTAACCTGGAGACCCAGGTTCAATTCCTGGCTGAGAAATTTCACTTAATTGCTTAGTTGTGCTGATTTCTGTTCCCAAATTAACCTTGTCTATAGATATATATATATATATATATATATATATATATATATATATATATATATATATATATATATATATATATATATACGCACATGCGCCCTGTTGAACATTACAATTAACACAGGCAGCATGAATTCTGAGAAGCGCCACCCGCGAATATGCCTCATCCTACTCCCCTTCATAATCACCGCACGTTCAAACATTGGTCCATATTGCGCACCACAATTCAGTTTGAGGTAGGCGCCCATTTGACGGGAGGTAAAGGAAACAAAACAAGTAAACTCGCCTTAAACATTACCATTGGTGCTCACGTACAACAATGAAAAAAACTCTAGAATTGCATTGTCTAATCCTCGAGTTTTTAAGGACGGTCCCTACTAATTTAATGGTATTTTTCCCCAGTTTGTGATTATGCAGGAAATGTAGATCTTAGCAAGTGTTATTGAAATCCAAAAAGAAAATTGGGGGTAACCACGCATTTTTCAAAGATAATTCATGAATAATATTTGTAAAAAGCTTTAAAATACAAAGCAATGTATGGCGTTCTTTCTCAAATTGAAGCTTAATTATCTCTCAAAAATGCATGGTTACCCCCAGTTTCCTTTTTGGATATTAAGAGTACTTACTTAGTTCTACTTTCTCCGCATAGTTTTAAACCGCGCAAAAATATCCCTGAATTAGAAAGCATCACCGATAGGAAACCCGAGTATCTCGAGATGCGCAGAACGTATGCGCAATAAAAATAGTAGGTATCGTCCTTAAGTGAATAAAATATGATGAATATACGAGTGGGGTTCTTTGGGATTTTCCAATGGCGAGCCATAGGTTCATGAATTATGAACTATTTTATTATAAAAAAAAAAAAAACCAAATGATGTTCGTATAATTGCACATCAACGCGTTAGAAGATGTAGAAGCATAGTGGTGTTCTTCTGACCAAATACACCGGCTGTATGCAAACCTCGTTACTTGACAGAAATGAGTTCCGGAAAAGAAGAACTTCTAAAGGTGTATTCTTAGTTTTCCTAACTACATGCAGTGATAATTTAAAATGATCCCAATTTGTACTACTTCTTTTAGTGTTACGTAGCCACCGATCATGCACTTTTCTTCAAATTTCTTTTTCACGGCTTTCGTGGAAAGACACTACCGAGGCCAAGGGAGAGGGTATGATCGCCGGCTAGGCATCACGGTACTTTCGGTTCTGTCAATGTTGAGCAGCTGCTGCAACAAATGGTGATGAAGCTAGAGATCATGAAGAGTTGTAGAACTCACTTGTTACAACCGGACCCATTAAAAACCACCACTCAGCAAGATCAAGTAGCGTTTGAAGGAATACTTTTATTCACGAATTCTCTCTTCGAGTGAAACGACTGCTAAAGTACAGTCGTTGGTTTAACTTAACAATCTGAATCTAACGGGCTCACCGAAAGTAAACCACTGTCCTCAGGTAGCCTGTAAACTTCCGGATTTATCTGGTAATGATATATTGGACAGTGATGATGATACGTGTTTTTTCGCTTCACAGCCATGTGAATACGGGACTTGACCTGTTTTGGTTGCTCCTTGGTGTCTTCGACCATGAAAAAATATCGGTGAAAGATCCTGCTTTTCGAGTCTTTTCTTTCTTTGGTCATCTTTTCCTCATTGTGTACGTTGTCTGCATGGTGATCGTTGCCCTCAACATGTTAATTGCTATGATGAACAAATCCTTTGAAAATATCACGGTAAGTAGACAGGATCATCCTTATCATGCAGTGATAATAACAATAACAACAACAATGACAACAGCAACAACAACGATAAGGATAACGATAATGGTATGAAAGGGTGAGAGCAAAAAAAGATGAGAAAGTAGAAAAATATCAAGACCTTGCGAGAGAAGTTCGAAAGATGTGGGGAGCGGTAAGAACAAAGGTGATACCCATAGTGGAAGTGGTAGGGGCGTTGGGAACAATATCACTGAGGTTAAAAGAAAATCTGAGGACCATAGGTGTAGAAACATCCATTGAACTGATTCAGAGATCTGTACTGCTGGGATCGGCAAGGATTCTTAGGATCTTAGGAAAGTGCTGGAAATGTAGGCAGGAGAGGAAAGTACAATGAATGACGCTTCTTGGTTTCCTTAGACAACTGGTCGTTGCCCGGAACTATTGAAAACCAGATTCTATCTAAGATTATTAGCAATAATAATAATAATAATAATAGTGAGCCTTGTTTTTGATTGTGATGAAGTCAATTGTGTGTAACTGAGATAACGAATGAGTGTCACCTTTCTTTGTTTAATTCTTTGTTTAAACTAGGAAGATTCAGAGATTTGGAAGTTCTCCAGAACCCAAATGTGGCTTGAAAGCATTGATGAAGACAACGTGCTACCAGCGCCTTTGAACCTCATTTACTACGGTCTGAAGATCCTTTGCATTACCATTAACGTCATAATATGGATCATCCGTAATTTTCCTTGCCAATGCTGCTCTAAAAAGGTAAGGATCAACTGCTTAACACATGACAATTTCGATTACTGCCGCATAGCAGACTATGGCGATAGCATTTAGAAGCCGCGTTAATTTGAAATTAGAGAGCTTTAGATTCTAGGACGAGAACGATTACTAGTACGAGATTTTCTCAATGAACAACAGTGCGCGCGCGCTAACCACCGCCATTTTGGCGGGAAAAACGTGATACCGTCGTCATTTTAGTACGAGGTTTTGCAAGAATGTCGTCGTATCACAACAAGTCAACAACACGGTAGCAGTTTTGGCATTTTTCGATGAGCGGAAAAGGTTAAGTTACCAGCAATAAAAATAACTGAGGAACCTACACTGCTAACAAAGAGTAAGATTAATCGTCCGGGTTATGAATCTCAGAATTTTCGGTAAAATCGGGCAGTCAAATCTCTTACTCGTTCTCGTCCTCGTCCTAGAATCTTAAGGTCCCTATTAAAGCAGCCGATGTGGAGCTTCCCACAAGATTGACAAGCACTAAGGCTACACTGACTTGAGTGACAATGCCAAAAAGAAAGGAAAATTATTCTGCTAAAGCTGGAATCCGTTTTTGCGCAATTAAAACCTCGTTCATTATTCCACACCACTTTATTTGCTTGTAGGATGAGGAACAGGAAGAGAAATATTCGGAGACGGACGGGGTAGGTATATGGCGATAGCATTTAGAAGCCGCGTTAATTTGAAATTAAAGCAGCTGTGGTATAATTCAAACTGACATAGTGACTGTCCGGAGCTTCCCACAAGATTGACGAGCACTAAGTTAAGGTTAGACTGACTTGAGTGACGATGCCAAAAACACGAAGGAAAATTATTCTCCTAAAGCTCGACACAGTTTTAGCACAATTAAAAGCTCGGTCATTATTCCATACCACTTTATTTGCTCGCAGGATGAGGAACAAGGAGAGAAATATTCGGAGACGGACCGGGTAGGTATCATAAATAACGGCTTTTCACTCTGGCCGGTGAAATGAAAACCTTCGGATTGTCAGTGTTATCAGAAAATCGTTGACACTTGAAATACTTACAAAATGTTTTTGTGTCGAAAGGAGGGACTTAATATTTCTATTAACTACACAGTAGCAACCTATTCTGCAATTATTTTACTACTTTTAAAGCACTTTGACTGTCATTCGCCCTAGAGAGCCATGGCAGTAAATTCAGTAGTAATTAATATATGGTCTTCGTCGTATTACTTTCATAATTCGTGTAGTGAGCCCTAGATGGCAGGCCAGAGAGTAAGACACGATCCCTACAATGGACCTCACACAAATTTTCCTGCCTGATATAAGCTGGGAAAATAATTTGTTGCCAGATAAGCCCACGCTACCAGATACAATGATAGAGTTGTGTCTAATTTACACGTGTGCTACAGAAACAATGACAAATGGAAACGATGATCATATGAAGCTACGCAGGCGCAGTAGATGCCTGTATCCAAGATGGCGGCAGGACTTGCCTCGTATTGGTGTGTGGAGGCATGTAAGAGTTCCCGAACTTTCGCGCTGCGCCACTTTCACAAGCATGTAATTGCAAGTGAGACAAGTTCACGAGAAATAACTGGTTTTGTTCTACTGTGCTGAGGCATCAGTGTTTGCTTTTTTCATTTAAATTTACCCAGGTTTTCCATATTGACTTGTAAAATTGTCTGGCGTTAGACAGACTAAAATGAATTAGAGACCCGCTCAGTAGGCAAAGGTTAATTACCTCAGCTAGCAGAGAGAAACCAATTGACCATTTTCAAGGCGTGGTAGATTTCGATTAAGATATCATAGTGGGATTCGAACCTCGAGCAACCGAGTGCAAAGTCAACGCCGTCACATGAATTTTCTTATGTTTTCATTTTGCTGTCGGACGAATGAACCAGGATAAAGAAATATCACAGAGATAAAAAGCTTTATTGAAGAAGTAAATTGATTCACTCGAATGTTTTTGCTTTCTAAAATAAATCTAGCTTCGATTGAGGATAGTGAAAAAACTGGTGATGGAATTTCTTAAAAGATGCATCAAATGCAAGAAGGAAGGAAAAGGCGAGATCAGAGACCAGAGTGATCTGACCATAACAACAAAAAGGGAAAGCATCCTGTGAGTGTTGTGCTTAAGTCTCGGAAAGGTGCAGATCAAGGTCAAAGGATCAGTGCACAGTGCACAGTCGCCGACAATTCATCTTAAAAGGGCGCTCTCCTAAGAAAGCTGCTAAAGAAACTAAACGTGGGGGTTGGGGATGAACGTGTGGGTACGCATATGTGTTTTTTATCTCGCTTTCGGCCTGTTGAGAGTCTTGGTAATCCTCCATATGAAGTAGGGGGTATGAACTAAGTTAATTACAACATCTAGAGGAGATTCGTATTTCAAGTAACAACGTCTGTGAAAAGGGTTGTGAGTGCGTGTGGGTTCAGTGCATGTGGGTGCCCACGTGTGAATGTGTGCGTGTGTGGGTGTGCGTTTGCGCGCATTGTCTCTCCGAAAGGCTGTTGATGTTGTCTTGGTAACCATCTCTATGAAGAAGATAGAACCTTAATTAGTTACGTAGAAAGGAAGATAACAGGTGCCTTTTTGTGATGCTTCACCCGGTTTACAGACATTTATCCTCCCGGCAAAATTTATCATAAGTCTGTAAGTAGTCTTTTATAGATTTTGCTAGCATTTTTGCTGATCTTTAACAAGTAGCACTGCTAGCATAATCGGTATATGATTGATAAGCCCGAGACTGGTAACGGAGGGAGGGCCTCCCCAGTAGAAAGCTGGCAGTCTGGCGCGAGATGACGGGAACCGGGAGTTGCGTGATGGTGTTGGTCCCAGTACCTCTCATTTGCAAGTCTGCAAATGGCGTCAGCCACGCAGCCCGACTCTGTGGGAAACGAGGGAAGAGACCATACCTGAACCAGCAAATGTAGCCAGAGACCGTTGTCTTAAGACAAAGAATACACGATCGTGATACATTTTTTGGACTTGCTTCGCTCATTTTGCAAAAGGGGTAATTTTAAGAAAAAATGGCATAATTTAAAAAAACGAGCATTATTTGAGCATTATTTGGGAAAAAAGTCGGCCTTGCGAGTAGCATAATATTCTACTTTTACTAGCACAATCTGTAAAAGCTTATCTGTAAGTCATCGAGAATTCTCGGAGCCTCTTCCCCGCAGCCTCGCTGAGAAAAACACACTTTCTTACTTTTTTCAAGTCTTAAGCCCAACTCTTTTTCTCATCTCCTTTCTTTTCCTGTAAAATAATTATGACAGTGAAGTTTAACAGAGTTTCAGTGGCACACGAGGCGAGAGCCGAGTGTGTCACTGATGTTCTTACCACATTTTGACGTCTTCTGTGATCTATTACTGAACAGACCCACGGCAACATGGAATCTATTTGTTTTATATAATAAAGAATTAAACTTTATTCGCATAAAAGCTGATGGTGACGTCAATCGTGCCTTTGTCCTCTAATAGATCATAGGCAAGAACCAATCAAAACCCGTGAATAACTTGGGTTATTATATAATAGATCATAGATGAGAACTAACCAAATTGTGTGCATTACTGAGATGATCTATATGTCTATCTATCATACACTTTATCTTTGATCATTTCGTAGTTTGCATTAATTATAGTGTGAGAATTAATAATTAATAATTAATGACTATTCCAATTGATTTTAGTAGTCTTTTAAGCTTAAAATTAAATCTTGAGTGTTCCTTTATCATTACTTTATGTTTGCATGTAAAATATTATTCCGAGTTGTTTACATTTTTAGGGCGCATTCTTTTGGGGGTTACCCTGTAATAGGAACACAGGTAACAATCGGTTTATCTGTGTTTTAGCAATTAGTTCTTTTTCGGATTGGACGAAATTGCTTTGCTGTGGCTAGAAGCACCATCAGAGCTTGGGTTGAATTAACGCCAACCAGAAACTCATAAGGGTTGAAACGTGTAACGCACGTTCACAGCTTCCGAATATTCAGTGCGAACTGATTGGTTGAATGTTTCAGTGCTAAGTACCATATTTGGAAATCCCTCGCTCTTGTTGTTCCTAATATGGTACTTAGCAAATTGAATATTCAGAAGCTTGTTTCCCAGCACATCAGGGGCCGTTACACGTTTCAACCCTTATGGGTTTCTGCGCCAACCCTTCAGACACGTTAAATACCATAAATTATGTCAGGCACCTGCCAACGGCTTTTTCTCTAACCAGGAGCTCATCAAGAAGAGCCTCTATCACCCATACTTGGCCCTGGCCTAGTAGTCAACTCTTTCGCTCACGAGTAGACTTATTTAAGGGAACCTCCACTAACAAAATGACTTTAACCACGGAGCATACTGTTTGCAATTAAAATTGTTCAAACTTTTTCCAATCAAAGCGTTTATAATCGAGAAAAATAAACTTCAAAAACGCTTGTTTTGGTTTTTCAAATTTCCCGGGCGTCGCCATCTTGAATGATTGTGACGTGTCGTGGTTGCCCTATTGTTCCAGAACAAACGCTATTTGTGTCAGCACGACACGTAACAATTATTCAAGATGGCGGCGCCCAGGAAATTTGAAAGCCAAAACAAGCGTTTTTCAAATTCATTTCTTTCGGATACAAACGCTTTCATTGGAAAAAGTTTGAACAAATTTAATTGTTAGCCTTTTGTTGTTTTAGTGGAGGTTCCCTTTAAAGAATGCCTTCCTTGGGAGATTCAGCACGCCCACTGTTGTAAAAGCCAATCAAAACTGAGCTATCTCAGTGTCAAGGGAAATATGATACTTTTTCGCGGGAAAAGCTGCTCTTAAAATAACTTTACTCGGGAAAGGGTTGACTCAAGGAATTCGTTGAGGTGGAGGCTCCCCTACGATTGATGAGCTCCTGGTCTAGCGGTATAACTCAGTAACAGACAGTATGTTTTAAAGCCGTGTTCGATCCTTTGATCTTCAAGTTTTTCTCTCACTTTTTTGATTAGTAACCTCTTCCCGAAGAGAAAAGGTCATCTCGGAAGAAAACAACGACAGGATATGTCATTTTTTTCGGGAAACGGTCTCAAAAAAATGCGCCATACACTTGTACATTTAAAAGTCTGGAATCACAAAACGTAAAAATGTACTTTCGACAATCTATCCAAAGGGTTAGCGCGAGATAAAAAGAAAACTATTGTAGAAGAACCAGTGTAGTTGACTTTTAATTAGTGACCAGAGTACTAGTCCACAGTCAAATGAGTGTGCTACAACCAGGCGCTTTCGTCTCGACAGGAAAAATACTCGTTTCCAGAGCACCTAATGGCTGGTACTTTGCAGTTTCCAGCTGTAAATCGTTCGTTGTGAAATAATGGAATGTGCCTTTTGGACATGATGTGGACTAGTAAACGTTATAAAAAAGTGTGAAAATGTGTATTAAAACTACCACTTGTTGTGACTGTGTAATGCCGCAATTTACTGCGTGAATGGAGCTGAAAAAATCGGTTAACTGTGTTTTTCCTCTTTAAAAAAGGCTGGTTTTCAGATCTCACCACAAGCATTAGATCAGGTAAATTAGTGTGTTTTGACTGACGTTTTTGACCGAGCTACTAAAAGTTACCCATGACCAATACCCTACGGAGCTTGTATGTTGCTGGCCTCTCACTTAAAGTTTTTTTTCCTCCGTTTACCGTCGACAATGATGGGTTTTTCTAAGTTTGTGTTTAGTCGGTCGTATTCAAAAAATCTAAACAAGCAAAAATAAAATCAGAAGCAATCGAAAAGGAACAATTTTCAAGATGCAGAAAGAGTTGAGTTGCAGGGGTAGAATGAACGTTCATGTGGTTCAACCTCGTTCCCAGGATGGAGGCAGGGAAGAGAGACCCTGGGAACGAGGTTGAATGTGGTTCAGCTCACATATTTTTATCCCAAGCGGACAGAAAGCCTCTCCTGTGGAAGAGTGTCACCTTTACCCTGGGATTGAAGTTACTATTTCCGCTTAAAAGTTTAGTCATTACTTTCCTCATATCTTTTTTGGTTGAAACCTCAAAAATATGGGTCAGTCGGGGGACCGTATACGGAGAAAAAGAAGCGGACGGCCTTATGCTTAATAGCGACCTTCAGATTGGAGTATATTAGAACGAATACCAGTGCGATTTTTCTGTACTGGGAACGAAAATATTCGAATTGCACGTTCTCAAAACTGAGATCACGTACACGCAGTTGTCCTCGTTGTTCCTTGATTTCTCAACAGGGCACAATCTATAAAAGCCTAGTGCCGCTCATACACCCACATGATCACACGCATGCGCAAGGAAGCTCGTATCTAAATCTACGTTCCAACACTTAGCAAAGTCCCTTTTTGACTTATGCCTGTTTCTGCTTAGGTGGCTTCTGAAGGTCGCTATTGAAAACTAGCCTTTATTATGGTGTATCCCATTTTAATCTCCCACTTTTACACTTTTACGTGGTTTACACTTAAACGTGGGCATTTACAATCAAAGAAATGAACGTCAATTACATTTTCTGTTAGCCGGTCTGGGGTAAATCTTCCGGCTTCAACTTAGCAAATAGTTCCTTGATTTCTCAACAGGGCACAATCTATAAAAGCCTAGTGCCGCTCATACACCCACATGATCACACGCATGCGCAAGGAAGCTCGTATCTAAATCTACGTTCCAACACTTAGCAAAGTCCCTTTTTGACTTATGCCTGTTTCTGCTTAGGTGGCTTCGTACACCACAAGCTTTTTTAGAGACATCACGCTAAGCCGGCCTCTTCTGCTGGAGAGAACAAGACAGCCACAACACTAGGGACTCCATCCCCTAGTCTATTTCGAATAGTGTGTGGGATCTTTAACGTCCCACAGAATATATGAACAAAAGTTAAATGAAAAGACCTGCGGTTTATAATCCTTATCCGAGTAGACTCGAAAGTCTAACCATTTGCAGATGAAATTGCCAATCCAGCACTTTCTTCTCGGTTATTTTAAGATCTGAGACTTGGGCCTCCCGCATGACCGCTCGACCGACTGAGCCAACGGTGCGCGTAATAAAGGCAACTTCGACTCCAACAAAAATAACTTTAACCACAGGAAACAAAATCTACAATCAAATTTTTCTACATTTTTTTGAAGGAAGCGTTTGTATTTTCACTTTGACTCAAATTTGTTTTAAAATTCTCCGGACACCGCCATCTTGAATAATTGTGACGTGTTGTTTTCGCTATTGTTCAGTTCAGTACAAAAATGAGCTTTTTGCAAAAAAAAAATAAACAAATTTTATTACAAATCTCAAGTAGGAGTCGAGGTTCACATCAAATAAACAACGAAAGGCCGAAAGGAATTAATATTGTGCTGGTTGAATTCTACAATTTACGTTTTCGATAAGGATTGATTTTAGCTTTTCCTCAAAACTTTAAATTATTCCAAATTGTGGCACCTACAATCTTGGACAGAATAAAATGGAACAGAAATGCCCCCTCTCCCCCAAATCAAGGATGAAGGTGCGTGAAGGCCAAAACGCGCCATTTTCCCATCACTGATTTTGGGGGGAGGGGTGGTCTCAATGTTCCATTTAATTTGTCCAAGATTGTCTAAAGAGGGTATAACGTCACAAATTCAAGATTTGGTCAATTAACAGGTCATATGTCAACACATTAATCATCCGAAAACACTGGCCTCTGACACAGTCACGCTCGTCGCTAGTGTTGCCATGTTGAGATACTACATAGAAGATATTTAAGAGAAGCGGCGCGTATAAAAAAGCCAAACCTAAAATGAAAATTTGCCAGTACGATCAAGAATAAGGGTATAACTCTACGTAGAATTGACGAAAAAAATGCCATCGAGAAAAAGAATACCCGAGGAAACAAAAGTAAGAGTTAGAGTTCTCAAGCCCACTACTGATCTTACTCTGGAAGCATCTCTGGGGAGTTAATCGATAAAACTATAGGGTCTATGTAGGGTCGCATCGCCGAGATTAAACGAAGCAATGGCAAAAGACTCAAGCATTAAAGTAGCGCTTTTAAAGCTTTGTAGAGCACTTGAATGGTTTTACATGACATTAAAACGTTTAAGGCACGATTCACGAGACTTTTTATACGATTAACGTCTGTTTTGAGACGCTTTTCAACGGTTAAGCACGGTTAACAAGCAATGAAAAAAGTGTCAATCTGTTCTGTCACCTTTCTGGCCAGACGACAAAATCGTGAAAAATCGACAAAATTCGTTGCTGTTAGCCCGCAAATCGTGCCCATCAACACTTTTGTGAACCTAAATCATGCTCTATTTTTCAGCGTGGAAAAATCAGAAGATAGATTAGGTAAATATCGCCAACAAATTTAAGGGAGCGCAAATGCAGTTCTTAAAAATTCAAAAAGTTTGCATATTCGGTATGGTTGGCGCACGGATGCAAAGTCTAAAGCGTAGAATGTGGGTAGGTTGGATAGTTGGATGGGGTAGATAATCTGTGGTAGAAGGTTCGAATCCTCCTTACGTCCAATTTCTTTCTTTTTGTTTGTTTTTTTTCCCAATAGTTTTATTCTCTTTTTTGTTTGCAATTGATGTTCTCATTTTATAGGTCTCCTGCTTTAAACGTAAATATAGCTTATGAAAATAATTACAGTCAACTCTCAGGTATTCGGATGATGTAATTTTTTGAGCGAACGAGAGCAGATTTCGTGTCGTGATTACCCGATATACTACTGGTAACGCCAAGCAGGGGCTCATAGACAATCTTGGACAGAATAAAATGGAACAGAAATGCCCCCTCTCCCCCAAATCAAGGATGAAGGTGCGTGAAGGCCAAAACGCGCCATTTTCCCATCACTGATTTTGGGGGGAGGGGTGGTCTCAATGTTCCATTTAATTTGTCCAAGATTGTAGGAACACCTACCTATGTGCTCCTTACGTTGCTACTGCATACCCCTCCCTCAACAAAGTCGTCACTTAATCACATGACTTGCAGTCACTCGATTTTCAAGATGGCGTCACAATCACAAGGAATACAGCAACTGTTACAGGCTGAGAAAAAGGCCGAAACGATGGTGTCTGATGCTCGAAAACGTAAGAATGTATTCTCAAATTTATTCTTTATATTTTTTGATCCTTTAAATTGAAATTTTGGGAAAACACCAAATTGTATTCTCACTGAATTTCGAACATGTTTCGGAGAGTTTTTGAAGATCCCCACCGATTACCCGAAAACGCTTCTCCCGATCTTAGAATAAAATTCCTGCTCTTTTGAGCTTGTTAACCAGGGGCCGGTTGCTCGAAGCCTGGTTAGCGCTATAAATCGTTGGTTAAGAGGTATAAAAACCAGTAGGTCTCCATGGGATTTAACGCTAGTTAGCGCAAACCATGCTTCGAGCAACCCTGGCCAGGACGACGTCAACATCTTTGTGGGATTTTCCCGTCGCATCAACCTTCCCATACCAGTTTTTGTATCCCAAGGAAAAAGCTGTTTAATTGTATTCCATAGTCAATTGATTGATATTGTACTTTGAAATAATGGAAACACGTACTAGTACTGTTTGTAACCAAACTGAGATTGAGCCTAAACCCAGGTACAGCGGCCTAAGAGCTTCTGCATACGCATATGAGCAAGGGACTTGCTTTATACAGAAGGGAAAGGAACTTTATTTAAGTGTCTAATCTTCTTACGCTGGAGCACTAATTGGGAGCACTGTAAATTGAAATTAACAAATTAATGCAAATAAAATCAAATGTTGGTTTTTGAGGAGAGGGGAAAACCGGAGTACCGGGAGAATAACCTCTTGGTGCAGAGTAACAGAACCAACAAACTCGACCCACATATGAGTATCAACATGGAGTTTGGGAATCTAGCCCAGACCACTTTGGTGGGAGGCGAGTACTCTCACCACTGCGCCATCCTTGCACCCATAGTTTTTCAGTGAGCGATTAACCCATTGACTCCTGGGGGTTCCCCATTGACGAGTAAAATCGTCTGGTGTTAGACAGAGTGAAATACTAAGTATGGCTGGTTTAGGCCGGTTTAAGGGTGAATGGGTTCTGAAATTGAAAAAAACTGTATGAGACACTGGCCAATGAAGCATCAATTTTCTAAAGCTTGCTTGGTTGGAAAAAAATATCTTGGTAACAGATCTACATGTAGAGTATTTCTATTTAAAATTGGCCAGCCGTGATACTAAGTTCCTGTCGGCTAGCTTTCGTGAACACATTGATACATGTAGGAGTACTCGCTTTATTATTCTGGCTAGGTAAGTTGGTCAGTCAGTTGAATATCAATAGGCCCTAGTGATTTTTAATGATTATTTATTCTTTGGCAGGTAAGACGCAAAAACTGAAGAGAGCAAAAGAGGAGGCACAGGCTGAAATAAGGAGTTACAAGGAAGAACGAGAGAAGCAGTTTAAAGAGTATCAGAGAGAAGTAGGATTAAACTTATTAATACACACTATTTTCCATTGAGCAGGGCATGGAGTTCATGGTGTTGGGGTCTGTTCTTGTAAAGTAGCTTTGATCTGTTATGTGACATTCATTACTTTGGATGGTGGTAAAACTGAAATAAACTGCAGTGAACTTCATTTGAACTAAACTAAAACTCCTCTCCTCAAAAAGATACTTGTCTTCCAAATATTGATTTGCATTCAATCTTAGTTCTTACATGACTGTATGAACTCCTAGGTGCTCTGTCAGAGTACTGTTAACATGAATTTAAAAAAATTCTCATGCACCTGTAATGTGAGACCAACTATCACCGCACAGCATAATGGTATGATCTTGGAACTATGAACTAATATTCAGTTCATTTTTTACACAGCACATGGGATCCAAAGATGATTTTAAAGCAAAAGTTGACGAGCAGACAATGGTGCAGTTGAATGAAATTGGTGAAAGTGTTGAGAAAAACAAGGAAAAAGTGATAGACAGGCTCCTGAATTTGGTTTATGACATTAAACCAGAACTTCACCAGAATCTGAGGACATAGGATAGTAGTTATGAGCAGACTCAATAAAATAAAATGAAAACTATCATAGTTTGGTCAATGAGTTGGTATCTGTACCCTACGATGCAAGATAAAATGTGATGATTGTGAGGTACGGGTACATTTAATTATTACATGGCAGTTATTATTGGTGCATAGTCATACTCTAGTTTCTTACAGGTACATCAGCCAAAGTAGTGTTAATTTTTGTTTTAATTTTTTTTAAATGATATGGGGAAGAAGCACAGAATTTCAAGAATTTCATAGTTTATTCTGAACTTTACTGACCTTGTGAAAAATCCTTAAACCCTTGTGCTTTGATTATATTTCAATTAACAAACAGATTTAATTCTTTTACCCAGGTAAGGCAGCTGTCAGTCAGCTCTCAGCAACAACCTGGGATATTATCATTTTTGTTGGAAGCATATTAATTTTGCATCATTAAGCAAATACCGGTACAAAATAAATGAGCTCATCAGTGACAATAGGCTATTCCCGAGTTCATGTCTGCCTCCTCTTCGAAACGAGTCAAAGTGTGAAATTGTCTTATGAAAATTAGTTTTCATTCATATGTAAAGTAGAACTAATTACCATCACAAAAACTTCGCATTTGGACTCCCTTTGACGAGCAGGCACACATGAACTATTGTACTTTGATTTTTTTACCACCACCAAGAACAAAACAGGAAAATGCTGCCTTTTTGTTGCTTCATTACAGTACAAGCTGCTCAAGATAGAATGAAAAATTGCAAAATTCATTGACATCATTAGAAATGAGTTATTCTCGAATTCAGAGAGAGGTAGTGGGAAATTATTGTAATAAGTGTATTGCTGGTTAGATTGAGGTACATGTACATGAACATTGAAAAACACACAGGTTTCTTTTCTTTGAGGTTGTGAATTTTTTTTTTGGTATATCTGTTCTAGAGTAAAGATTGTTGGTAATGGCAACTGAATATGCAATAAAATCAGCCTAAATGATTACTCTGGGCCTTCTTCTTTGAGATCTTGGTTTATTTGATAAGGGTGTGTGTTACAGATTAAGATTCAATAATTAATTTATTCAATTAACAAATTCATCAATCATTGATTGACTGGCCATTGCCATTGTTGAAAGGTAATCATTGCCAAGAGGTGGTTTCCATAAAATTTGAAGTTGATGGCTGGTTTAGTAAAGTAACTGACTGTTGTCATGGACACAATGAATTTTAACGAATTGACTACTAGGAGTGAGACTTAATTAAAAGTGATCCGAGGGGAGAACGGGGATACCCATCAGCTGGCTTGTGTGACTAAAGCATCTGTTAAAGCGACTACAGCACATACAATACTCAGCTGCAAGTTTTGTGATAGCATGCTATGTGAACCATGTTGATTCTGTGGTCAAGCTGGGGTGGCACTCCATTCCGGCAGCTGGCCTCTTTCACTTCCATTGGATAGAGTTACCCATGCTCACACTCTACACTCAAGCGACACCCTTAACCTAACCATCCCACATACATCACACACTTTCCAGGACAGTGCTGCTTCTTTGTCCAATGCCCTCCTGCCTGCAATTAAATCCAGTGACAACTTCAGGTCTTTTTCAAAGCTGCAGACAGTTGATGTCTTCTGTTATAGTGTTGGATGGTTAGCTTGACTTTTCCAGTTTACTTTATCACATTATACACTGTATGTAGGATCAAGTTAGTTTATATTGTTTGTGTAAATATTAAGGTTAAATAGATTTTAATTGTAGCATAGTTATCAGATGAAGGGCCAATGCATTCTGGATAATTATACTGATGTTAATAAACCATTATTATTATTATCATCATCATCATCATTATCATTATTATTATTATTATTATTATTATTATTATTATTATTATTATTATTATTATTATTATTATTATTATTATTATTAGGTGGGCAGTTTGACTGACACAGAAGAGACTGCTGGCAGTCTATCTTAGGTTTTAAAGAATCTGTCCTGAATCACTTCAGTTTAGGGAAACATAGCTTACTTCTGAGTAAAGTACTGTAGCTGACACTTTTCGTTGGCTGTGACCTTTTATTGAAACTACTACCGAGGGTTTACAAGTAAGAGTGAATGTTAAAAGGGTAAGGAAAAAACCTTGAAACTAACCAAGCCAGTGCACCAAAAAATTATTGTTTGAGTTGTTGCTTTAAAATAATCTTTCTTAATAATAAAACAACTTCCCTTTAAATTAATATGCTCTAGTAAGAAACAGTATGGAGGGTCTCCCAGGGGTTTTGGGGAACAAGGGAACATGCCTAATTTCAACAGGGAACAGAGGAAAAAAGACAAAATATCTTAGGGAACAAGGGACAATAAACCATTTTAGAGATAAAAAACTGAAAACAAGTTTGGAAGTAATTTCAGGAACAAGCTTCAAGGAAACAAGGAAACAATGACTTCCCTGGGAGGCCCACGGTATGCATGGATTTTAAATAAATCTATGATATTGACACACTGTGTTGCCCATCTTGAGAACTAAAATGCACTGGCTATGCTAACAGATAATCGAGCTGTGCATAAACATCCTCTGCCATCAGACAACACCATCATACAAATAAGTAAACTACAGGTATCAATTTCTCATGCATTTCCCTCAAAAAAGAAAAATTTCTTGAGCCTCTGCCTTGCAAGTAAAATTTTCATGATGCAATTAAAGCTGTCAAAAAATGTAGGCTATATACATCTCAAATGGATGTGTGGTCTGTTTACTTCCACTGAGGCTGTGCTGAGTAGCCTCCTTGAGGATGGTAGGGTGGTGGCTGTGCCATTGGGTAGGTTCCTATTGGATATGCCTGTTGTGGGTATGACGCAGGTGGAGTGACAGTGGTAACTGTGGCACCAGGAGGGACATGCAAAACTTGCTGGCCAACACCTGGAGGTGTCACATACGAGGTTGTCTGATAGGTCACTACTGCTGGACGTTGGACAACAACCCCTCTTTGCTGTGGGCGGCCAAACAACATACCACACGCACCTTCCACAACATTAACCGCACCAGTAACAGCTTTATCGGCAGCCCTGTATAATGGATCGTTGGGATCGACGGAGGGTTTGGGTCTTCCATACGGATACGGATTTCCTGCAACACCTGGATTGACCATTATAGGCGTCTGGGGAGGCCCCATGGTGGATCTTCTTTGCATGATGATTCCAACACGATTGCGTTCGTTGATATACGGGAAGACCTCATTGAATACAACGAAGTTCAGTGGATCTGTGACCTGTGCTGCAACTAGCTCGAGTGCTGAAACCTTATTGGTGTCGAACGAGAAAGCTCTCAGTAATGGAATTATCCCAACGCAGGTCGCAGGAAGCATCTTCCCAATACAGGCTTGAAGTCCTTTCAATCGGCCCTCGTCGTAACTGAACTCCCTCATCAACTCTGCGACTTGCTCGGCATAAAAAAGCCCTTGAGCAAAAGCGATTGCATTCACTTTGTCGTCCTTGAAGGGCAGACGCTGGACTTCCCTCTTAACGATTCCGAAAGATATAGGATCCATTTTTCCAAGTTAGAAACTTAGGCTAAATTCGCACCTTTCAATACTTTCAGTGGTACTATGGATTATTAAAACGCTTTACATCATATGCCCATTTGAGCAGGTGACAAAACAAACAACCCACGCAGACTCCAGTTTGACCGTGACCGACAGCAGAGGGAATGGGACCTTAACTTTCCTCGGGCCATCTCCGGATGGAATCGAAGCCCGAGAGATTTGTTTTCGGAGATATCATACATGCCAACTCTCCCGGATTATCCGGGAGTCTCCCGGATACGGAACGAATCTCCCGGTCTCCCGTACGGGTCATTAAATCTCCCGGATAAAAACGACTCTAACCTTTCACAGACGTTTCTCCATTCTAGACTCAAATTGCATCCCCAAGTTTAAAATAGATCGATTTTTTCAAACTCGTTTCATTGTTTCTTAATGCATTTCTTCATCTCTGAGTTTCAAACACACGTTAGAACTAAACAAAATGACTTCCTTTAGCTATCATAGCCATATAACCGATTGTTTGATTGGATCTCCGATTAACCAATAAAAATTCTTGACATAAGTACCCTGTTTTCCCGCAAATTCACAATGGTGGCAGAATATTCTTGTATTCTGAAGGAGCTGCTGGGGGATGGGTGGGTGCGTTTAGGAGGGGGGGAGAGGAGGGGAGGGGGAGTGGGTAGTTTGATCGAGGGGGGAGGGGTGGGGAGACCGGATGGATAAAATCTCCAGATTTTAAATCTCCATAGGTTGGCATCTCTGAGATATTGAATTTTAAACCGGTCCGAAGCATTTTAATATGCAAAGTCCTTATTTATTTTCACCCGATTAAACAGGAATATGGCATCACAGGATTTGATTACTGCTTTAAGAGATGTTTTTAGGCACAAAGACTTCAAGTCAAAACTACAAAAGGAAGCCATAGAGTGTGTTTGTGATGGTAAGCGCCAACCAATTTGTTGCACACAAAAATTAAAGCTCCTTGTTGATGACATGAAATTAAGACTTAAATTGTTCATCTGTTCAAATTACCGGTAAAATCGTTTGAATCCGGAAGAATATAAGAAAACAAAAGTAGAAACTTCAATTTGGCTATACGTTTCAACTGAGCCTAAAAAATCTTGAAACTGTTAGTAGCATTTTAATAATATTATAATAATAATAGAACTAATTACATGTAAT
>OX421448.1:7753347-7773347 GCA_949126865.1 Montipora capitata | reverse complement strand
AGTAAGTCTCACTCCCAGGGGTCAATGGGTTAAATGGTACAGTTGATCTCGACTGCTTTTTCAAATAAAATTCTGTAGAATGTCTCAACAAGCGACAATATTTTTTGCGAAGAGTATGGCACATACACTGTAGATCTTTGTGTTGGCATGTGAGTGCTCCTATCTAGCAAAATAATGTGGTCAGCTTGGTATGTGGTACAGTATCTCAGAAAGACTTACATGTATGGTGTAAAAAATGTTGTTAGCTATAGAAAGTGGACAAACAGAATCATGGTGATGATGATGATGATGGTGGTGGTGGTGGTGGTGATAGTGATGATTATGACAGTGATGATGATGACGACTCCAACAACAATGATGAACTATTGATAAGGAAGTTAATGGCTTATCATGTCAAGTCCTCCATAACCTCCACAGGGTTGTAGTTCTAACATTGATTTTAAGTGTTTTACATGTAAGTGCTTAATCTTGAGAGGCTCACCGTTACATTTTGTAGATGTCATTGCATAGGAAACCCCTTTTTTGTCCCTAATTATTGATGCCCATGGGCTATTTTGGGCAGGAGTTGAGCCTGTAACAAAAATTATTATACATTGGTGTCCGTCACCAGCTCAATTTTGATTGGCTATAATTTTTGCTTGCTCTGTTTCTCTTACGTCATTCCTACAGACAATAGATTTTATATATTAATTGGTATGTAGAATTGATGTCATACCTACAGACAATTATAGTTTTATGCATGCTGAAGTGACATCACCTAACACACCAACCAGCAGAGGAGAGGAAAGACTCTGCCAACCGCAGAAATATTCTTTGATTTGCTGCTCATCCAAAGAATTGGATGAGTCAGTCCTCTTGTCTTTACAAGTGCAGCTGAGGAATATGCACAATTATAAAACAATTATTATTGAATTCGGTTTTCACATGATAGCGACAATTATCAAGGCCTCAGTTTGTGTTATCCCCCTCAGCCTTCAGCTTCGGCAGATAACACAAACTTTGGCCTTGATAATTGTCCCTATCATGCTCAACCTCATCCAATAATTGATAATTATTAGTAACCTTATGGTGGGCTGTTGCCTTAGTTGGGCAATAATATTAATGTTATAATTGTATTAAAAGCAGGAATACCATTTGCAAAATGATTAATTTATTAGCCTTCAATCATTTAAGTATTTCTTGATTCTGCATGTTCTTTTGAATTATTGAAAGTTTCAAGGAACTCCTGGATGATCCTTATGCAGATCTCAAGACTTTTGCTGATTCAGCACTGTCAAAACAGGATAGCAGTAAAGGAGAGAAGGTAATTAACATTTTTGTCCTACAGGCTTTCTTTTGCTTAAGAGGTTTGGAAGATTGTCGGAGGACCTTCCTCTTTCACTGGCAGCCAACACTATAAACTGAAGATGAAATAGCACCCCCAATGGCCAGGCAACCCAGCCATGAGCTCTGAAGGTTTGGGGTATTGATTGATGATTTTGTGAGGAATCTGATTGTTCAATTGGTACATGATAAGACATGTTCCACAGTTCCACATTCTTGTGCTTTACTTCAGAATGGTTTTGCTATAAACTCTTGATCTTATGAATGCCATTTTTGTCTTATGTTGAATTGATTTGCAAATTTGTCATATTTTTGAAGGGAAGTGGCATTATTTATTGCCGTACAAGAAATGCTTGCGAGGAAGTAGCATCCAGGCTGTTTAGAAAGGGACTTTCAGCAAAGGCGTATCATGCTGGTATGGAAACTAGATACAAGTTTGCAATCATTAATAAATTTTATACAAATGTACAATAATTAAGAAATTTGAAACAGTGCTTGATATTATTCTTAGGTGTTATCAATTACTTCTTGCTCTATTATATTGCATTAAAAGAACATTAACACAAAAATCTTCTAATTAAATTGATGTGTCACAACTTGATGAGAATAATTTGCTACTTTTGGAGATATTTACCTCATTGAGGGGAATCATTTTACTGTGGAGAGTTATTGCTGCTTCAGTGAGTGAGCCTGAAGTGAACAAATGAGGCAGCTCTCTAATTGGGAGGAGGACACATTTCTGTTCGAAACACAAGAGATGGTGGTCAAAGGTGCAAGGAGTTGTGGTTAATAATGCGCGAATGGAGGAATTAAGATGTGCGCTATGATCATCAAAGCCTGCTTTGTTTTTTATTTGAAACTGCAGATACTTTCACTGTCATGCAACAAAAAAAATGAATTCAAAATCATTCAATGAAAGAGGCGAAGAACTTGGAATGTTGTAGGAAACAAATCTTTTAACCACCTCAGTGTTTGATTCTCAGGTCTGTGCGGTACATCATTTCTGAGTTATTTGTGGAAGCATTTCATGCAACTTAAAAATGTAAAAAAAGATTTGTATGGAGATGCCATGTGGTTCACCAATATGGCGGCCGGTAATCAAGGAAAACATCTGGAGTTCACTTTATGATGAAAGCACTTACTTTTTGCTCATTAGATAAAAATAATTAATTCATGTGAACACATCAGTCTCCTAATGTACTTAAAAGGCTCAAACTGCTGAGATTCATAGGGACAGACATTTTTTCAACCAAATAGCTTTGTATCATGGTATCATGCAAGGTGACATTTCAGAAATTCAAAATGCTGTATTTTCGAAAGGAAAGGATCGAGTCACGGAACTAGTCAGACACTTGAAAAAGATTTATTTCTACACCTGTAGGTCATCTTCAACCTCCTTTAGATAAAAATTCAGAAGACCTTGCGATTTTAGAATCTTGATGACGTCACTGTTTTCTTTCTTCTCTCGAGTGGGGTCCAGAAGGAGGTTCAGTTGGGGGTTCACGTTTTGTACCATCCCTGCTCAAAACCTATTAAAATCACCCTTCAATTCCACATTGTTAATTGAACATCTCCCTTCCCTCGAGCAGCATTTCTATCATTGGTAAACTAGTAAATAAATATTAATATTATTGCAATTAGGATCATCATTAATTTTTTTAAATTTATTTTTACATGTTTAATACCTTGTAAAGGGCAACATTTTTTTCTAGTGGATTTCATTCCCTTGTTGGGTTAGTCTTGAAAAAAAAACTAAAAAAATAAATAATTGACATTCACAGGCCTGAAACCAGCTAAAAGAGATGAAATACAGCTAGAATGGATGGATGGCAAAGTCCAAGTGATTGTTGCTACCATAAGTTTTGGAATGGGAGTGGATAAAGCCTCTGTGAGGTAACCCTACATAATAATAGTTTTATGATCATTTTGCATAACAGGTCGTGGACGTGATCATGCACATTAGCAATATTATATTATTAGTGTTCTCTTTGTCATCAGCCATTTTTTTCTTACTGGTTGGAGCAAATTTTCAACTCTTCTCAATGTTTTTGAAATTAAAGGTTGTATTTCATTAAGAGTCTAAAGCAACTTTTTTTGCCTTAACCCTTTCAGCCCCGAGGGGTTCCCCGTTGACGAGTAAAATCGTCTGGCGTTAGACAGAGTAAAATCTATAAGTGCCATTTGGCACTCTCGGGGCTGAAAGGGTTAAACGGGGACATAGTTTTTGGATGCTGTTAGCTTAACCCTTTCAGCCCCAAGGGGTTCCCCGTTGACGAGTAAAATCGTCTGGCGTTAGACAGAGTAAAATCTATAAGTGCCATTTGGCACTCTCGGGGCTGAAAGGGTTAATGTCTTTTGGTTTGTAGCAGAATGTAACCTTTCTTTACAGAACAGGGCAAAATTGTGACCATTACAGTTGCATTCATGACTGACTTTTTTCCATTATTTCTGTCTAAAATATCTGCAGGAGTTTCAAATTTGAAAATTTGAAATGAATGGGATTTGCCACTACATGTACTTTAATTTGCTAAATACTGTAAATTAAGAAACTGAATCTGAAGATATGGGGCAAAATTGTAGTGTACATGTATTTAGCTATAATGCCATGTACACAATGCCATTCCTTCTATCATTCGCCATTTCAACCATTTCTTTACACATCAGCTGTATGAATTGTCACTAAATTTCCATATTATTTTGTCGCAAAATTGTGATTGCTTGGCTTTACAGACTAATCTTTGATCAGCTGGCCCAGCTCATGCACTTCTTTCCTCTCACTGCTCCTCTCTCTTCCCCACCTCCTTCTCTCTACATAGCTGCCCCCTTGGGCGCTCTCCATCTGCTGCCATCTGTAGCTGCAACCATCCAGCCAGCTGGTTTTATACCACTTGTCCTCATGTCACATTTCGAGTGTCCTGGAAATGCAAGACAGGTCTTTTGGCAGCTCTGGACCCATGAGTGGAAAGCTGGCTATACAGGGACTCTATTGGCTAAGCGAAAAGCAAACATACAAAATGTACTTGGGGTACCAGCCTGGTCCAGGACATTCCTCTTTGAAATACTTGTATGATCTTGCCTTGTGATGCCTAAAATCCGAATGGGGTTTCATGATTACAATTTTGAACACTGTCAGTTGGGCAAGAGGTTATAATAGAGCACCTGTTCAGGAAAGTTAACTTGGCTGTTGGTCTTCTATTGAAAAAGCTTATAGAGATGTTAACAGCCACCAGGTAAAATTGTGTTCACAGATGGTCATTCACAAATTATTTGCCTGTTATGCAACCCCTGCTGTGGCTGTGGTGTAGATTGAAGGTGTTAAGTCTGTGCTCAAGACTGGCCTAGAGGATTCATGCTTTGCGGGGCCAGAGCACAGAAGTAACCATGGAAGCCGTAGACACCTGCATTTGGTTTTGGCAGTCAGCATGTGGTTTTCCAGACTGGCTGGAGATGTGGGAAAGCAGCAGAGAGAAGACATGGAAAAGTTAATTTTTGTAGCAAGTATACTGGTCCCCTCATTGGGAAGGGGTCCACAGATGCACTGTGAGTCGTGATGCACAGTAATAAGTATGGTGGAGATGCCTCTGATGGTAGTGTCAAAGTCCCTGTAGACCTGATCCTTGGCCTATGCCAAAGAGCAGAGGCTTAGTCTAAGAGCAGTTAATTCTGCTCCAGATGTTCACTGGGTTGCCACTAGCGCAGATCAACTGATACCATCTGGACAAACTTGTAGTCCTATCATTTGATGTAAGCCTGTCAAATTAGCATTATGATGTCAATGTTGAGCTTCTTTAGTTCTTGTAATTAGTGGTTGATGATGGCGGTTTTCCTGGAGTCATCAACCTGCAAAAGATCATCAGAGAGACCACACGTCCTTACATTCCAGCTTGAGAAGTGCAATTCTAGTAGTTTCTTTCTTAAAAAGGTGTTGCACGACTGTAGAGTTGTACAGTCTGCTTTTCAGTGTGGCCACTTGGATCCAAGCATATAATGAAGCTGGTAGACTTTGACAGGACTGTCCATGTGGAAGCAGATAATAGCTCTCAAGTAAGATGCAAAGATCCCTTCCAGTGTTGGAGACAACCTGTACCCCTTAACATATGCTAGTTAGTCCTATAGGTTTTGTACCTCACAACTACTGCTTACATTGTTGCTTTTGTTACTAAAGACAGTGGCATTGAAGTGATGTTTCCAAACTCTATGCCTGGGAAATGCATATGGAGACCCTGAGCTGTCTTGACATCAGAATCCCCCTCTGGGTTTGCCTATGAAATCCAGAGGAAAGCAAAGCAATACTTTTGGCATGGCCTGCCTAGCTGTAGAAGCTGCCAAAGGGATGTTTAAGTTGAGTTAAGTTTGAGTTAAGTGGGCCCCACTCTGGATTTTTCTTCAGAATTTCCTTTTATAGCCTTTGCCTCTCTTAATGGTGTCGACAAGGCAAGGGAGTTATAATAATAAGTAGCTTGGCTACAATTAGATAATGTAAGTAAACACTTAACAAAATCACTCAGACCTGTCATTAAAAATTGGTCTTCTGTAGATTTGTTGTTCATTGGACATTACCGCAATCAATGGAAGGTTACTATCAAGAATCTGGCCGAGCAGGAAGAGATGGCAAACCTTCATCCTGTAGACTGTACTACTCCAGGTTGGTCTTAGGTTTTGAAGAAAAGGGTTCTGGTTTGAAGTGTCATAAATTACAGTATAGGTGATTCTTTTGCATTCGTAGGGTGCATTCAATTGAGCATATTCCGGAATAGGAATACATGGAATAGAAGTTGGAAAGCCTTCGTTTTTATGGAGATTCACATTAGAATTATCAAACACTTGCTAAAATGCTATTTTAAACATATCTTTATTATCTTTGTTGCTTTGAAAGCGCCTGCAGACATACCGTTTTAAATCATCACTCCACGTATTCTTATTCCGGAATATGGTCAATCGAACGCACCCTTGATCTACTGGCAAACTGTGGGGCCACTTTAAATCAAATCAGCTGCTCTAAAATTGAGTGAACTGTGTTTGGTGAGTGCAAAAGAAAAATGGATGATGTGGTGAAAGTAGCGAAAAATCTTACAAAAAGATAACAATTAGGACCAAGTTTGATCCCTTTTCTGACCACATTCTCCTGTCCCCATTTTTTGTTATTTCCTTGATCTTCCGTAACAGGTACAGTTCATTGTGCAAAATAAGCGCCAGAATTTTGGCCAAGAGCTATTAATACTTCGACAATTGACGAAGGTGCTTTTATTTTATTGTGTAGAATGTTTTCCCAAAGGCTGATGCAACTGTAATAGTTCATTAATTAATTAATTTAATTATTTTTAACTTCTCTTGATTATCATATTTTGACAGACTTGAAAGGGACCAAGTGTTTTTCCTTATGAAAAAGGGAATTAAGGAAAAAAAGGTAGTCAGCCATATAGATTCATGAGTCATTTGAATTTTGTATTCAGTATCATTCTTCAACATTCATTTCTTTTTACTGCTACAGAGCAGCAATTCCATCTTTGTTGAAAATCTCTTTGGGCTGTTAGATCTTTGAGGATCCTAACAAACAAGATTTAAACCAATTACGGAAACTAAAAAAATTCGTGTCAGGATCCTCATTTTTCTCTCTGATATCTTTGAAGATTTCGAAGATCTACTGAACGAGGCCTTTATGTACTGTATCTTGGGGTCACGGGAAGACATGAGCCCAACAAATTGACCTGCTCCCAAGTGTGTGGCTTCATGGCTCAGTTGGTAGCCAGAGCACTGAGGTCATGGATTTGAATCCCATTGAAGCCACGTGGATAAATAATTGTTAGGGAGCTTAAGCACGTGCGTTTTTGAGACGCGGACGGCAACCGGAAGAGAGCATTTCGCGCACCAGGGCAGTGGTGTCTCCCAAATTTTTATATTAATCATCTCTAATGGAGAAAAGATACTTAGCAATGTCAATGTGGTTGTGTGAAAACAAGTCTAAAGGGAAAATAGCTACTTCCGGTTGTCATCCGCGTCTCAAAAATGCGCGTGCTTAAGCTCCCTATTATACATGTAAGTTAAAGACAATTGCTTAAATTTCCCTGAGTTATTAGTGCGAGGATGACTTCTCCATTTCGTGTGTATCCTTGTCTTTTCTTTTGAATCTCTGCATGATTTAAGAGATCCTTCAGGATATTGAATGTAATTTTGGCAGCTAAAGCAAATTTCTCAGAAGGATTTAGTTAAGATCTCCAATAACCAAATAGAGGAAATTTAATAAATTTAGTAGGTTTATGAAGATCATTAAAATAATGTTCTTTTAGGTTTTTCGCCCAGCCAATAGTTTTATATCCTCTATTAACTGGTGACTCGAAGTTGTTATGTACTTTAATAACAAGCATGTATTTTCAGAAGAAAATTAATTCTGAAAGGAAGAATGAAGCAGTTCAAACCAGCTATGAAGCGCTTGTAAAATATTGTGAAGAACCACGGTAACTTAATCTCTTTGTTGTACGTTTTTGCATACTTTTTATTGTTACTTAGTATGAATTTTTCAATGCTGTCAGTAACTTGCTCTGCTTGATGTCTTTTTACTGTTATGCAGTTGCAGACATGCACTCATAGCGTCGTATTTTGGTGACAGTAATCCAAAGGTAAGATTAGTCTGAAAGTCCTTTTGCGTGATGAAGTTTGTCATGGCGATATTTTATCTCCCTATGCCACAAATGAAAGGAACATAAGTTTCAATGCAATTATTATCCATACATGTCTCCTAGGTAATCGTATTCATATCTCTCACTTTGGGTGGTGTGACTTTCCTTTAAAAGCAACGAAAAAACAAACTGTTTTCCTTTCTGCTTCTTTCCACTTTTAACTTTTCCTTCTTAGTTTTGTCAGTAATAGTAACATGGATCTCTTTTGCAGTGTTCACAAGGCTGTGACTATTGCAAGGACCCTGATGGCGTAGATGAGCTTGTAGAACACTGGCGCAGGGGTGCTATGGCTGGTGATCACCGGAGTGTATCCGCGGGAAGGACTTACATAGCATATGATAATGCGGATGATAATGAGCTATATGGAGGAGGAAAATGGGGATATAAGAAAGAGTAAGAAATTATCTGTGTTTGCCAATATATTTCAGTAGAATCAAGCAACAGAACGAGTGGGAAGTTAGCACACATTCAGTGAAAGCTTTGTTCTAAAACTGTGGACTGTGAATTTTGTCTCCTGCCGTGCGCGATAGGCCCCTCGCGTCACAAGAGACTGATTACTTTCTCAAAAGTCAGCCTTGGAACTTTTCCTGATTGTCTGTACATTCAAAGGAGAGAAATGAAATTTAAAGGTTTTCCATTTCTTTGGGGCAGCGTAAGGCATGTAAATAGCTAAAAAAGCGGCGAAGCCGGGAAGAAATTTGGGTTTTTCTCAGTTGCGGACTCGCTACTCGTTTGGGAATTGTGGGGCTCGCGCATTACCACGAAATAGGGAGCTTAAGCACGCGCGTTTTTGAGACGCGGACGGTAACCGGAAGTGATCTGTTTTCCCTTTTAACTTGTTTTCACGCAACCACATTTACATTGCTAAATATCTTTTCTCCATTAGAGATGATTAGTACAAAAATCTGGGAGACACCACTGTCCTGGCACGCGAACTTTTCTCTTCCGGTTGCCGTCCGCGTCTCAAAAACGCGCGTGCTTAAGCTCCCTATAATTTATTTAGAGAGCCTGCGAGAGGGCTTCTTGAAACTTTGCACTTGTCATTATTTTTCCTTTTCATTTTTATGAAGTGGATGTTAGTTTTACATTTGGCTTTTTGGGAATTTGAATGAGAAACGGTCTCCAGACCAGAAAAACGAGAGTTTTCACTGGTAGACAACAAGCGGTAATCGCTCAAGAAGAGCCCCTTGGTTCGGAAACTATGGGATGTTGTTTTCCTCGAGGAAGGACCATTTCAAGTGGACCTAGTTGCGTGTCACACGTTTCTTTGTATTAGGCCCTGTTTACAAGCAGGGTTACCCTAGCAGAAGGGTCAAAGATAGCCCGGGTTTACAAGCAAAATTTTGCAGGTAGGGTTTAATACCCGACCATCCGGGACAACTTTGTGTGCTTGGTAACCACCAGCATCGCAAACACAATGGAAACCGCTAAAGCGTTGTCCCAGGTAAGCGAGTTGTACCTAGCAGGGCGTTTACAAGGCAGCTAGGGTTACCCTAGCACTCAGATAGGGTTACCCTAGCGCCAGGGTAACCCTAGCTGCCTTGTAAACACGTCGATGAAAAAAAGAAGAAATGTGTGAGTGCTAGGGTAACCCTCTTGCTAGGGTAACCCTAGCACTAGTGTTATCCTCCCTCCTGTTAAACAGGGCCTTAATTGTTTGCGGCCGCTTTTCAAGGCAATGTATGAAATGGCGGGATTATTAGAGATAAGGAAAGCAGAATTGCACTATTAAAACGGCCCTTGGGATTGGTTCTGAAAACGAAAGGTTCAAATATTAGCAACGGAAAGAACGAAGCGTTACCCAGAACACAAATGGGCTTTATCCTATACCGGTCCAATGATATCAAAAGTTGAAAAAATGATGAGTGGTATCCGCTATTTTGAATAACGGATTGAAAATCCAAAGGGCGCATTTTGGTTAATTTACGCTGAAGGATATTTGGTTGTAACTCTGTTTCCTTAATTGATGTACTCTATTTCTTGAAATGAGTGCTGTAGAAGTAACTTATGAGAAATGTTTAAGTTTGCTCAAGAATCGTGTCCCCAACTGGCAGATACTGTCCTTGTAAAATTTCAGTTATGCGTGCGCGTGTTTATTATTTTATTATAAAAAGGAAAGGAAAAGAAAAGGAACTCTATTTAAGTGCGCCAATTCCCCGGGGACACTGTAAACTGAAATTAACAATTAAAGCAAATCAAGTCAAATGTTGGTTTCATCTTTCCCGCCAAATGCAATTTTAACGATTTGCGCTAAAAAAAGTTACAAGAAGATACCAACAGCCCTAGAACCAGAGGTGACTTGTAATTGTAAAAGAGTGGATGCAACCAAACTTTGTTGATTACAGCTTCATGTATGAGGAAGACTGGGATGATGAAGCTGACACAGAAGAAACTTCAGAGGAAGACAGTGCTTTTAGACGCAAACTAATTGCGCAGGAGTTTAAGAAACGGCGCAAGGTAATATTTCTAGCTGAAATGACAGGCCAAAGCCGATCGCAAGTAGTGAAATTGGAAGTGGTGTCCAACGATGTTCACATCACTGCACTCTGAAAATGACTTCCACTTAAAAGGTCGAAACGTTGGTTAAAACACTTTAATATCACTTTTATCGTGTTTTCGATATAACTTGTATAGTGGGAGCGTTGTAAGACGTTAAAGGGAGAATCTCGCGTTTCTGCGCATGGGCAAACTGCCACGTCAGATTATTTAATTCCTTTGTTATTGAAACAATCGAAAGCACTGATGCAGGAAACGGAAGCAATGCTATAGAAGTGGAATTACTCATTGGAATTACTTTTGCAATCATTTCCTTTGTGTTATGAACCTACTGCATGGGAATAGATAACTCGTGCGTTATGACAACTTGTGCGTAGAATAAAATGTTCGACCCGTACAATAAATTCGATTGTCAAAACTAATTTTGATCTTTTGTGTAAGCCCGCGGTATCTTCCAGCGTATTTCAAAAGTTCACATCGCTATGAAGACAATATGTAGCCACTAACCAACCAATGTATGCCTGTCCTATATTTTACCCTAAATATTTCATTATTCATGCTTTCGTTTGGTTTTCAGGGAAAACAGCCCGTTTTTTGTCCATTAAGTCATCTTTTACCTGGTCAGTAGTATGCCTCTGTTTGAAATTTTTCCTTTGTTTAATTTGTTTTTTTTGAAAATTGCTCTTCGAAGTCTTATCCCAACCCGAACGTCGACTTTTTGTTCCCTTCTCGGCTAAGTTGCTCCCGGAGGGCACCAACATCCGACATGACAGACGTTCACATAGATATTCTCCACTATATCAATGTAAGTTATACACAGAATCGATAAAAAACAAAGAAAAGGGTAAAAATATTAGAACTAACACACTCCCCTAATAATTACAAAAATTATCAAATTGTGGAAACAATGGAGAAACAAAAAAAAAAAGATACATAGACCCTATGCAAAAATGGCTGCCTTTAAATTACTCGTTTGTTCGTATTCAAAATAGCCCAACAAACCTCGTTTTTGAGACAAAAATTCTAAAGAATTTGTTATCCTGAACGAGGTTAGTTGGGCTATTTTGAATATGAACAAAAGAATAATTTAAAGACAGCCATTTTTGCATAGGGTCTATCGAGTAAATACAACATTAAGCAACTAGATAACTAAATGATACTTAAATGCATAACCTAAGACCTAGCACTAATCATAAAGAAACAGAAAGTATAGAGTTTTACAATATGACAATAATCCCCGTCTGACGTGACAATAATCTCGATGGTCATGGATTCAAATCCCGTTCTTTTCGTTGGTGCTTAATTAACACAGTTCAAGTATATTTCTGTCAGACATAGATTGACCGGTTCTCATCTACAAGCAGTTGCAAAAAGGTTGAGACACTGCATCGAAAATTCACTTCTTCTTCCTTAAACTCACCTTGCACTTCATAAGATAAGTCTTAACGCCCCTCTCTCCCCTCCCCCCTTTTTCAATGTTGATACCCTTAAGTTTGAATGGCAAATGGAGGGGGGAACAACTTTGCTTGGGGGGGGAGGGGGAGGGGGGTTGGGGGTGCGTTGACTTGGATGACACGCGTTGTACCGTTTATAACAGCGAGTGTCTCAACTCTTTTTGCAATTGCTTGTAGCGTGAGGAAGTGCAGCGCAATCGCACGCTGAAGGGTGCGAATCCCTTGGAAGCCTGAACAGGGTTGTATATAAGAGCCGGCAGCCGGCGAAGTTCGCCGGCTTCTCTGTCAGGTTTCGCCGGCTACTTTCATTGTTTGAAGAGTCAAGACATGTAGAGGAGATGATGTTTATGAGGTCTAAACTACTTGGGCTCAACACAAATAAAAATTTGCAGTGCCTATCTTTTCTGAAAACACATAAAAGACTTCTGACTCTAGGGCAGTTTAAAAACGTTATGCTTGAGACTTTCGTTTTGAAAAAATCTTGCTGCGGTGGCGGGAAAGTAGGAACAATATGATTTGTTGTCCGCCATATTGGATTTCGATATCTTTAAACAGCCACGGATTGTATCTTACCGGAAGGAAAAATCACTCAAGGACGTTTTAGTCCGCGCAAAACTTCCTTTAATCACGCCGCAATCATAAAAAAACTTATAAACAAAGAAACACTTTCAAAAGGTTTGTTCTCAATCCAGAAGGAAATTTACATATGATGTTCTGCTAGCAACACGCTCAGCCTGCGTTCACGCATCTCTACCACAACTCAACTGAGGAACAAAACTAGCCCCTGATCATTCACTAACCGCTCCTTCGTTTTCACTTCGAACCTTTCAGTTGATCATTTATAGCGAACGTAGAAGCTGAGGACTCGTAGACTTTATTTAAACACTTGAACGTAACGCTCCTCGGAGTTAAATCCTACTTGCCCGCGTAAGTGCTCGTCCTCTCGAGGGCATCTCTACGCTTCAACATGACAACGGATCTTTATCCAACGTCACTCTTGATCAACTCTCACTGCTTTACGGAACTCCTAAACTCTTCGGAAAAAAAACTACATCACTCTTAAACCGCTCGAGTGATTTTCAATTTTCGAAATTACTGCAACCAAGTTCCGCAAGCATATTTTCCCGCTAATTACACAATGGAACGAATGTGTGTCATCTTCACACCTAAACAGGATCGAAACATCCTTTACGCCATTGGCCAATTAGTGTCCTCCAATCAGCTTCTTTATTTAACAACCAATCAGAAGCCTTTGCTGGTCTAGTCCTTTAAAGTATGTGCCATGTTTACAAGTTGTCATGCAAGTGGCAATATTTGCCAGGCTCGTTATCTCCAGCAAAACCACCAAAAAGATACAAAAAATATCACTCAACTTTTTGTTTATAGGGTTGTATTATTGAAATGTCGCTTCGTCTTTACATGGTTTTCATAGTATAATTGCAGCTTGATTCATCCCTCTAATGTCTGAGTTTCATGGCCCAAAATGCCAGGAAATGCATTTTCCGGCATTCAGTTTTCAAAAATTTTCCGGGGGAACATGCCCTCGGACCCCCCTAGAAGCGATGCGCTGAAGCCCATCGTGTGGGTCCTCCGGACCCACAACCGTCTACTTTGCAAAAAACTCCAGCTACTTAAAACCTTAAAGAAAACCCTGCTGAATGGAGATGTTTTCAAGCTTATTTAACTGCGATGTTTTTCCTAACTTATATTTTAAAATGTCCTTACCCCAAGATATTTTTTTTCGCAAAAAGAAATCTTTGCACCTGCTCGAAACGCATTGCGGCCATTTTTTCCTTTTTCTAACAAATCCTGCCTTTTTATAGGCTTCAAAACTTGCGAAAAACCAAGCATCTTCTGTTCACGACCGAGTCAGAAGGGGAGTGGGTCTATTCCTGATTTGACGTCACAATCTACTTTGCATGCATGTTTACAAAGAGTTAATGCAATGTAAATCAGTTAGTGACGTCAAATCAGGAATAGACCCACTCGCCCTCTGACTCGGTCATGAACAGAAGATGCTTGGTTTTTCGCAAGTTTTGAAGCCTATAAAAAGGCAGGATTTGTTAGAAAAAGGAAAAAAAGCCGCAATGCGTTTCAAACAGGTGCAAATGCTTTTGCAGCCTGGTTTGATGTTGTTTGGAACATTTGATCAAGCAAATCAACTAAAAACGTTTTATTCCCAATGGAACAAGAACAAACAGCCGACCTTAAATGGTATATACCCGTAGAACACGATCCAGATTACCAGCAAATATACTGACGGAAGCGTAAACATGGAAACGAACTTCAGGCCGAAAAGAATCGTGTTTGAGGGTAGAGGCCACTCAACGAACTTGCGAGGGTGACTTAACAAATAAAATGAATAGATTTATTTTTCGGTGTTGACTCGGGGCTACTCGCATAAAATCCGAGTGCCCCTTTGTAGGAGTTGAGCGTACGACCTTTCGATTTTTACTTCGGATGCTCCACTGAGCCATGGGAGACTCGTGGGAGCGGCCAGTCCTTTTAATTCGGGTGATAGTTGTACCACCATACTGCTGGGATCCAAATTGTCGACATGAGCAAATTCGCGATTGTACTGAAAGAGATTTTTCAATGTGACATCTCTTTTAGTACAATCGAGAAGTTACAAACTAAGTTATCAACTTCGTTTTATGCATTGATTCATTCTAAAGTCTCTTTCTTTAGGCCCCAATTGTCGTCTTAAGCAAGCAACAAACTATGCCCACATTCCAAAGCTTAACATCAAGGTAGGAAGGCGACGACATTTGAAGTTTGTTTCATTTTCGTTGTGAAGTTAGATGAACATTGCTTGTCCGCAGTCGCACAGAAGATTTCCAAGTTTATCTCTGGCTATTTTTCAAGACGAATTCAAGTTCAAACTCTTTTAAATATTTTTAAACTGATATCTTAAGTGACCTGCATTGCCATTACAACAATGTCTCACTTGCAATCGATTTGAAATATAAGTTTAAAGGAACTTGTTTACTGGAATGTCAGAAAAAATGCATTCCTGATTTTCATCACCTTTTGCGAACGAAAAAGCTAATGAGATGGAAAAGGCGTTTATTGTTGTTGTTTGTTTTTTTTTTTTTTGTCACATTGTTCTCAAGGGAGACTTCGTTATAAATGAATACTGAAATAAGTAGTCGCTTTTTTTTAGTACTGAAATGTCTAACGTAGGTTATTTGTGAGTGGCTGGTTTTATTTGCTTGGAGAATTTTCCCGTTTGTGCTTTTCCGACACTTCCAAACTTCAATCGAGTTTCTCAGCTGGTGGGTCGTCTTGAAGATGTCGTTTTCTTCACTATTTTGGAAATCTTGTTCCCAGTTTCAGACGATTGTAAGTCAAGAGAAGGGAAACTCTTTGGTTTCTCGTTGCAAACACTTGGAACTATTAAGCAGCGCGCGTCGCTCGAATCCGTCAAAAGTCATGATGTTTTTTTGTCTGCATGTGCCGAGTTGTTTGAAGCATTTTTAGCGCTGATCCCGCGGTGAGTGAAACCAAGCCATATACAGTAAGTTTGCTGTTATTTTGGTTTTAAAGCCAGGTTAGCGCTGTTTCCTTGTTTCGAACAACTCGGTTCATTTGTAGCGAAAGGTTTCAACCTTTATGCAGTCTGTTTGGAAATATTCTGCTTCGCGTTCACGGAAATCCAGCTGAAAATTTCTGTTCCCTCAAACCTAATAAAATCTATTTGATTTCAGCTAAGTTCATGCCCGGTAGCAAGAGTTCTCGGACAAATACGGAAAAGATAAACTATCTAAACTAACAGGATTTTCATAGTCATATATGCGACATGCATCACTCTGCCATTTGCCTTTGCCGTTGACTTCAAACGCCAAGACAAACCTCGTTGTTTAGGCCGCATTTATCAGTACTCCGAAGTTATTCATCGCAGATCTTTCAATTCTTTCCCGTCTTCTGCAAAAAAAATTCAATCTTCAGAAGACACTGGAGGTTAAATTAGCAAGTATACGATTATATTTTTTTTAATACGTTAGCACTTTTTCATTGCTAATTATTGTCTAAATAGTTCTGTCAAAATTCTGAGAACAATTCAGCACCGAATTTTTTAGAAAAATGATCGCTCTTTGATTCGAATTTTTTTTACGTCGCACGACCAAAGCGTTGCGTGGTTTGATTCTCAATAAATTTGGATGAAAAAAAGAGGAAATTTTCAACATCAAATTGTTCCCTCAGTTAATAATATTCAAATGAAGTGACTTATACACGACGGCTGGATCCATGTCGCGCAGGTGACTACACTTGTGCGTTCTGGTTGAGTTGTCAAGTTGTCACTGTGCCACAGTCATTTGTTCGCATCGGCTGGTGTAAAGTCCATGGGTGCTTACCGTTTAGCGAGAAAATCCGGATGGAATGATCGTTGTATGAAGGTAAGCCATTTTCCGAATTTATTGACCAAACGGATGAGAATGGCGCTTACAATTTACTAATCAGAACTCCATCCCGCGTATTTACTCGATATGACGCGAAATTCACGAGAAACTGCCTGGAAACGAAACGATTCTCGCAAATGGTTAGGGAATTTCCCGAATTCCGTTCCGAACGGAAAAAGTGGACTACCTCTGGAGGTTGTCCACAATTTCCGAAAAGATTCTCCGGAAAATTGCCTTTCCTTTTAACCTCAAACCAAAATTTCCGATTTTTTGGCTAAATGGTAAGCACCCCTTGTCATTTCTTCATCTACTAATCGGTCTTTTTTTGTCAGGTAAGGGAACATTGCTTTGGTTTGTTGGAAGAAGCCATGAAATCAAACATCAAACAGTGCGCTAAGGTAGAGGAAACTGAGAGGTAAGGAATAGCTGTGTCGAATAAATTCCTAAGAAACCTAACAGCAACCTATCCCGACTTGGGTCTATAGGAAAGCTTTCTTCCCACGGAATAAACTCTATTAAGTTGTATGTATCGCCTGATCACGAGAGCTCTGTCACGTGACAACACTACTGACACAACTGATCGCAAAAGCTTGGTATAGACAGTGAACTGAGTAACTGGTAAAACGGAACCTTCATCGATATTGTACGGAAAAAACTTTAAAAGTTGTTTTTACTATTGCATTCTTGGCGAAAATGTTTAAAAAACAATATCAAGGAATATTTTTTTCATCTTCCAACAGTGTGTTCATGACTAACTCAAGTCCACTTATTCTCTTATCACGTATTTCGAGCGAGAATCTAGCAGGGTTTTCAATATTTGAAAAGAACACTAGGTCACCGGGTTAGTTTTCAAGATACTTTCCGAAAACCGAGTTTTTAAGGGTCTTGGAGCATCGCTATGCCGTTACCATGGCAATAACTGGGAGCCAGCAAACACTCTCAAAACATTGCCTGGTAATAGACCCTTTGCATAAATGGCGCCCAAATTTGAATAACAATACTTGATACATCCTTAGCCTCGTCTTTATGTCTCAAGACAAAGGATTTTTCTCATGAATGTGAGGCTAAGGATGTATCAAGTATTGTTATTCAAATTTGGGCGCCATTTATTCAAAGGGTCTATGGTGTTAGGCAAACTGATATTGAAACATTGCCCCACTAACAGGGTTGACTGTGTTGTAATCATCTTCTGTTGGAAACCCACTGTTATCTGTCGAAAACAATTTCGAGTCACCTTGCGTACCGCACTCTCCTAAATCGAACCGTTTAAATGTTTCGTACAATTTCTTAAATTTCTTCTCTTGATGATTTTCTTCTTTCTGAATGCCCACTCACTGCAGTTGACCGTTTGCGGAACAGCAAGTGGACAACCATTCCTTAGATGTGCCATAAAATCGTTGTTCATCTTTTTACACTCTAATTTTTGTTCATTTATTGGTATTGTTTTCTTTGATTAGGCTATTGTTTGACATGGAATCTTCCTCAGCTGATATTGAAAACAACATCTTCACCAACAGCAAGTCAGATATTGGATACAAAACGGCTATGCTGAAAAAGGTATTCAATTCAATTTTCAGTGTTCACGAATTTGGTGATCTCAGGTGATAATTTATGACTAAGGGCCTGTTTACATGGAGGTCGGGTAACCCGGGTAGGTGAGGTCGAAAAATGGCTCTCGTTTACATGCAATCTTACCACCACGGGGTCCCGGGTGACCATTCTCGAAGCTACTGGGTGGTCGCTAAGTACGTAAACAAGCAAAATAGAAAAACCTTAAATAACATTGACCACAACCAGGTTTTCTGAGCCCGCGACACTGAGCACCCCCAGCAAACCATTGTTTTAACGAAAACCGCTGGTCAGCAACCTGGTTCTGGTCATTGCTGTCTAAGGTCTTCCGGCAAAATAGCGGGTGAAAGACACATTTTGGCGGTCAATGCTCTTTTACTCTCACTAACTTTTCTTAGTTCAACTTTTCAGGGCTGTGGCTTCTTATTTTCACTGTTAACGCTGCAACACCTCCGCCAAAGGTAGTATATCGTGACACGAGCCAACCCCGGGTTGGCGAGTTACCCTTCTTCAAGCGTTTACATGGCAAAATGCGACCTCGGCTGGGTGGGTTACCCGCACAAACCGTCTCGGCGGGTTACCTCGCCTATCATTTAAATGCCCGCCTCCATGTAAACAGGCCCTAAGATCAGATACCTTACCACCAAGCGACAACCAGGTTGCTCCAAGTCTTCAAAACTCGCTGAATCTAAAAGGAGTCCTTGCAATTCCTTGACCTTACTTATTCTTGCAAAGGCATCGAAGAGTTGTTTTTTTTCTTTTTTCATAAGCCCTGTTCATTAATTTTGTGGACTCGGAACCGTGAATCTCGTTAGTAAGCGAGCATTTTTGTGCAAATATTTTTGGTATCTTTGTTTTACTAATGTTTTTTATTATTGTTTTCCAATCAACTAACCGCAAGCAAAAAGGCCAAACGTGTCAAAAATGTGAGTCAGGCCTAAGTTTACAAGGCAAGGCAGAGTTGGGGACGGGTTCTTGGGGCTTGGGGGTTTCGCGGCCGGGGCGTATTCCGGATTGTAGCGACTGAGAAGAATTCTACCCCCGCTCCCTAGACGGGATGATAGTCCATTGTGGGTTTACCCCCAATATGCTTCCAGTACCCCAAGTTACACACCTGCGTGGAGAAAGGTGTGGAATAAAGTTGAGGAGGAGTTGTCCAGTTTTCCTTTTTCTCTTTTTTGGATTCTTCCTTATCACATGCCTGACGCCTAGAAAATGAAATTTTGGACTGCTTAAGATTTCGGTCACAAATGTGAAATTTCAATAGTTCTTAGAGAAACCGACTTTTTCTCGTTTGGACTAATTTCATCACCCTTGCGTTGCCACAAAAAAAATTGCTTAAAGGTCACATAAACTGTGTTTTTCTTCTGTAGGTTGGAGAGGTGAAGTCTTGTACGGCTAGTGGCAACATTTTCGTCTGGCGTTTATCCTCAGAAATAGTTAATAAAGTATTGAGCACAACGTCCTCCGTCACAACCACTAAACTCGACAACAAAGAGGTATCTGTGTTTTTTTTTTACGTGGCGATTTAGTTTTTCTGCTAAAAGGAGCCACTTCTAATCGATCTACCGATAAATGATTTCACAAAGTGAGGCCCGGATTAAGAATCCAAAGCCAAAAATTGCGAAACTAACATCTCTTATAAGTTCTGTGATACCTCGACAGGAAAGGAACGAATCTGCAAGTAAAGATTGCACGCCATTTGTGTCCGCTCTTCAGTTGATGGTGAGTTAAATACGCAACTTAAGTCACGTGATTTTTTTGCAAAAGATTTGAAGCTAAGAATTCTTGAGCTTCTTTGATATGGTAAGAATAGTTTGTTGTCCTGGCATAGACTGTGAATGGCCCGACAGACTTCCTCGAGGGCGCACCGGGTTGTAGTGATGCAGTTCGTTCCGATCCCGTCTTCAACGTTCTTCCTTTTTTTTTCAACTAATGAACTTCGACTGGGTGACGATGATTCAAAATTGATGAAGATTCAGTGAAATTGTCCATAACTGTTTCGATTATGAGATTTCTACGACATGACCAACAGGAAAACACCGGTTTCTGTCTGTTGATCCAAGTTTTGTCCAGTTGGT
>OX421448.1:7713347-7743347 GCA_949126865.1 Montipora capitata | reverse complement strand
CTTTCTCATTGGCTTTGGGAAATGGTGCGATTTAGAGGAAAACATAGTGTGATTTGGGAATAAATCACACTGCTGAGAGCCAATCAGATCGCAAGGATCGCCAGTGATTTCTAAATGTATGCAATAAAAAAAAAATCACTTCCTTTTTCCCTTCATATTTTGAAATTGTGTTAGCTGTTACCTTTACACCTTTCTGGCAAAATTTTGAGCTTTGATTTGTATCGAAAGGCTGTTTACTTTGAGTGTAAAGGTACGTTTTGGTACACGGTCCGGCATTACTAACGTTATAAACTGACCGATTGGACCTCGGAGGGTTGTTTGTGAGCTCGAAAAATTGGGGGTAACCACGCATTATTCAAAGATAATTAATCAACACTATTTTTTAAAAGCTTTCAATTACAAAGCTACTGATCTCTGTAAAATGCATGGTTACCCCCAATGTTATTTTTGGATTCCAAGAGCACTTGCTAAGTTTTGCTTTCTCCGCATAGTTTTAAAGGCGCAATATCCCGTTCAAGTCTGGATCTTTCCAGGCTTGCTTCCAACTGCTTAAGTTGCCCATCGCAATGCGTGCGATGATCTTTCTAACTTTCATTTTTTGTCTGTTTTGGTAAAGTTTAGAATTTGTTTACATCCCCAGGGATTTTGGTGGCTAGAGGACGAACTTTGTTCCGGGAAGAAGAGCAAAATTAAAGACGATCTAGAAAGTGGAAATGCTCAAGCAAACTCAAGGACAACGAGTGATATTACCTCAAGGAAAACATGGGAATTAAAACCATTGAAGCATGTGAACAAAACGCGAATAACGAGTTCCCCGTTCGAGCTCACAAACAGCCCCGCGGCAACGAAGAAGCGAGGAAGTCATTCTCTCAAACAAAGTGACAAAGGAAGTGAAAGTTTACTGTCAAATGTGAGGGCGCATTTCGCTCGTGAAGGAACGAATGAAAGAAAGGGGCCTGCTGAAGGGTCATCGCATGCTCACCAAGGAAACATGTCCCCAGGGGACCCTGTTGGTGTTAAGGACGTTGCTAATGTTGTAGTCAAGTATTTGTCTCCTCATCTCAAGCAGGGCTTGATCGTGTCCAAGGTAATCAATCCTTCAGTAATCTATGGCTCAACCAAAAAACTGGTAACAGAAAACGAAATGGATGAAAAGTTTCCGGTCGACTCTTGCGAAAATGAAGAAGACAATAGTTGTGGTTACACTATCCCTTTTACCCTTCGGTAAATAGCGTTTGCCCTCGGGCGAGGACTCTTTGTGTGTTACCGCTTTCCCTAGATCGTAACTTCCCTAGGATTATTTCGATAGATTCATCAAAAAGAACAAAAGAACTTCCCATGACAGTTCCTGAACTGAAAAGTACGGTTTGTCTGCTCCCTGAGGTGGCTTGGCCAATCATAAAGCAGAACGTAGCAAAAACACGAAGATCCCTAATTATATTATACCCTGTGTAACCGCATCCCCAAGGGCAACATGAAACCTGAGCTGAACCAAACCCAATCCATTTACTCTCCGGAAGGCCCCACACCCAAGGTGCGATTAACCACAACTTTTGCGAACTTTGGGCATAGTTTATAAATGATGGAGATGATTATGAAACTCGTCAAGTTTCTTTGTTTTATGTTTTTGTTTGCTGTTTTGGCCCTGGCCATGCACAAACCACTTCCTTTTTCGTAAAGACAGCCGATCAAACATTCGATTAATTTATGGAAAACTGAGTTTTAAGCTGAGGACAAAAGTTAACATGAAGTGCGTTGTCACTGTTCTCGCTTTTGAAAATTCCACAGTTTCATAACCAGTTCATCTATGATATGGACCAAGCCTTTTTTTAAAGTCATTGTATGCTAGCATTTCTTCTACGTTAAAAGGAATCTGGAACTTCAGTTTCATTAAAAGGTCCTTATTTTAACAAGGGTAACACGTGACTAGAGTGTTTTCTCTCTTTGTTTCTTGTAACAGGCTTTGTTCAAGTTCTTAGCTCGCTGCATAACTCACAGAATTGTCGACTCGGACCAGGCTTCGTCGCCCTCGTCAAGTGAGTTCTCATTTTCCTCCTGTTTTTGTTCGAGTTTTTTCAAGCACAACAGAGATTCCTGGCGGGTAGTCGTAGAAAAACTGAGAAGAAACTCGTACTAAATATTTTTCCATGGCGGTAAAAGTGACTGAGGACCTAAAAATACGTGCTACAAACAATGTCTTGTAAACCATCACAGACAGGTTGCCCTCGGGAGCCTTTTTCTACCCAAGATGTCCACTCACAATTTAGAATGCATAATTAATAATAATTGCTAACCCTACTAGATCATATGGAAGGGTGGGAGGGGGGGGACTCACTTCACGGTAGAAAAGACTGAGGATTTCTTGGCTGCACGTGTCGCCAAAAATCTGAATGGTTCCGGTAAATGGAGGCGAGAAAAACACTTGTGTTGATCGGGTGCGAAGCGCACAAACAACAGTTGACGCAATCGGTAAGGTACAGAGGTCAATTGAGTTAGACATTAACTACAGTTTATGCTAAAGCAGAAACAGCCATTAAACTATGTTGCGACAGTTAGCCATTTTGAATTTCTATAAAATATGAATATGCCATTTTGTTTAAAAAAAAAATTAGACGGTAACCAAACTTATACAAATTTTAAGCCCTTCTTCATCACGTTGCCATATTCTTTTGTAACAATTCAAATGAGTTTTTCATTGCAATTTTGCGTCAGTTGTCAGCTTGTTAATTTTTTTAATTCTATGGTCAACAGGAAAGGAAAGGAATAACGAACTTTGATAAGTGTCTATTCTTCTAGCGCGAAGACACTAACTGGGGACACTGTAAACTGAAGTCAACAAATAAAATCAATCAAGTAAAGCTATGATCTTCGCAGTTATGAACGCAATTTTTACAATTGCGTAGAGAAGCCCGAAAAATTTTTCAGGCTTCTCTACGCAATTGTAAAAATTGCGTTCATAACTGCGAAGATCATAGCTTTACTTGATTTCATATCCGCAGTTCATATATGATTCATTTCATATACCATTTCATCATTGATTCATTCCTCACGGGACCATTAGAACCCACAAATGACCAGCTCCCAACGTCAGTGGCTTCATAGCTCAGTTGGTTAGAGCGTCGCACCGGAATCGCGAGGTCACGGGTTCAAACCCCGTTGAAGTCCTGGATTTTTCAGGCTTCTCTACGCAATTGTAAAAATTGCGTTCATAACTACGAAGATCATAGCTTTACTTGATTTCATATCCGCAGTTAATATATGATTCATTTCATATACCATTTCATCATTAAATAAAATCAATGTTGATTTTTGAGGAGAGAGAAAACCGGAGTACCCGGAGAAAAACCTCTCGGTGCAGAGTAGAGAACCAACAAACTCAACCCACATATGACGCCGAGTCTGGGAATCGAACCCAGGCCACATTAGTGGGAGGCGAGTGCTCTCACCACTGCGCCCCAAAAGCGGTATCCAAAGCGGCTTCCTGTTCCTTTCGTGCTAGCCTACTGACCAATTTTTTTTCTTGTAACAGGAAAACTGGAGATAAAGGCGACTGTTAAGGGTCTCTTTGAAGTGTGCAAGAAATTTGAGCGAGAGAGTGACTGGGATAGATATCTCCGAGTTCTTGAATCAAGCAAAGCAAAATGAAGTTAACAATAACATTTAATATTATTGATAAAGAATCAACTTGTTTCTGTGCATTGAACAAGGCATGCAAGCTATTCATATCAGAACTTTAAGAGAATGTTTGTTGAATTAGCTATGTAAAGATAAAAGTGTTTTTCAAATCTCCAACGAAGCGTATTATGTATTTTCCAAAGAAAATCGAACAACACTTAAATATGACGAAAATATGATATTATTTATTTCTCTCACTCGAACAACTGAAGAGTACTTGCCAAAAATAAATCATATTAAGGCATTACTGACTTGGAGAAAATAATTTCGTGCAATTTAAAATGATAAAGTATAAGAAATTCAGAAATTATTTATTTTTCTTAATTGCAAGAACAATTAATAAAGGCCAAGTTGAGTTTGCAATGTGTCGGTCATTTCATTCGTGGGTCTGTGTGAGTGGGATCTTTAATAGATTTCCAAACTCAGAATCGATGTATAGAGTGTTTTCGCGTGACGTCACGGCGGCCATATTGGTGTCCCTAAACAAAGAAACGGCGGACATTTTGGTGTCCCCAACTAATCCTTGCGGAATTGAGCTCGTTTTCTTTTGTTTCGGTGCAGTGGAAAAACAAGTTTACTGATCACGTGAGTGACAACACTCTAATCTGAATTGTTTTCTTATACAATACAAAACATACTTAATTGACCGCTCCCCATAGGGGCTTTTCAGGGCCAATGAAATACAATCAACGAAATGACGGAACAGAAATACAACAGCAACTGTTAAGAATCCCAACTGGCCGGAGGCAAACCATTGGCCATTTACAAGTGCAGTTGAGAAGTTGAACCAGGGACTACCAGGATCAAATTCAACGAGTGGTCGGTCAGAACAGGTCTTGAACCCAGGATCTCCGAATCTTAAGGCCAGCGTACGCACTGGCTCCGGGTACTCACTTAACTTCGATGATTATTCCATTAGTGTAAAACATTGGCGTCATTATTTTATACCATATGTTTTGCCTTCCCAGGGGTATAACGCGCACTAGCATGACAGGCTCTCAGATGGCTTGTCAAGTAAAGTTAAGTCAATAGATGGTTTTCATTCACGTGATGAGACGGTCATGTTTGTGTACAAAACAATAGCAAATTATGGCTCATGTTTTGCATTATAATAGAGTCAAATTCCCAAAAGACTTTTTTCTCTATTGTTCTGTACACAAACATAGCTGCTGTGACGTCAGGTGAAAACCATCTATAGGCCATTTCCGAGTTTACGTTTTCCTCCTCCTCAAAGCGAGTCTAAGTGCAAAGTTTTTGTGATGGTAATTAGTTTTACTTACATATGAATGAAAACTAATTTTCATAAGAAAAACTTTGCACTTAGACTCACTTTGAAAAGGAGGCGGACATGAACTCGAAATGGCCTAATCAGTTACGAAACTGGTTTCAATGGAAGAAGACGGTGCGCCTTTTAGCCTCCTCCGGCCCCTCTGTGAGTGCTCCGTTTCACGGATATTTAAAGCTGTAGCTACACGGATCAGAGGAAAGTCGAAACAGACGTTGAAGTCACCGAGGATCAAACTGGGGACCCCTTTCTCCGAAAGCCGCGCACTAGCCTGCAAATGTTGGTTTATGAGGAGAGGGGAAAACCGGAGTACCCGCGGAAAAACCTCTCGGAGCAGAGTAGAGAACCAACAAACTCACGCCACATATGGCGTAGAATCCGGGAATCGATCCCGGGCCATATTGGTGGAAGGCGAGTGCTTTCACCATTGCGCCACCCCTGCTCCCCAACTCAATTGGTAAAGCATTGATGGCGCAATCACACTGTCATGTGTTCGAGTGCTTCCAGAGTTTTAATTGGTTTAGCTGGTAAACATTCAACAAATATTCACCAAAGTGGAGGTGGCTAGTGGTGAATAAATATCCCCTGAGTATCCACCGCTAGGGATGGCGGGATGGCGCAGTGGTGAGAGCGGTGTGGCCCTGGTTCGTTTCCCAGGCTCGGCGTCATATGTGAGTTGAGTTTGTTGGTTCTCTAATCCACACCGAGAGGTTTTTCTCTGGGTACTCCGGTTTTCCCCTCTCCTCAAAAACTAACATTTGACTTGATTTACGTTAATTGTTGATTTCAGTTTACAGTGTCGCCAATTAGTGCTCCAGCGCTGGAACGACTAGATACTTCAGTAAAGTTTCCTTTTTGCACCCACGGTCGTTTCGTACCCACCCAAATTCAGACGATTCGTACCCAACCAAGAGTCGATGCTTATTAGTCAACTTTGCATCGATTCATTTGCACACGATCTTTATTCCATTTTTGTCATATTTAAAGCTAGCTATAACTGTTCACCGATGCATCGTGCACTGGCGACGCTACTAATTTCGCTCTTGTCAGCCGCGGCTTAGAGTTAATTGGTGCGTTTCGATCCGTGCTTTGTTAGGTATTGACAAGTTGCGAGTTTTTGAAGCGCGTGCTAGGATCTTTTTAGCTATTGGATTGCCACTTAATATTATCAACCGACACTTCATAAAATCAGATGACTAGGGCGAGGTTAGGCTGAGACGCAGGTTTAGACTTTGGATTGGGGAAACTGACCGGTCCATAAAGCATAAATCTTTTAGAAAAAGACTTATATCAGTCAATTATTTAGTAAAGCTTGTTAAAATCATTCGCGGCGGCATTTCTTAAGTAGATCGGAATTTGAACTCCTTTCTGGCAGAAGCTTTTAAGCGTGATTTAAAAATCATGCACTAGGAACTCGTTGAATTGTCGTGTTAATTTTCTAATAAGGAGAAAAAGCAAAGTCCGACTTAAGCGTCAGTTAAAGTTGTTGAAAGCATGGGCTGTGGCCATTTCTTTTAATGATTTTTTTCTTCCATTTGGTAGTTTAAATGGGGCGCTTTCACAAAGGAGGTTCCACCCCCCGGTTCAGATCCGCAAGCGGATATGGACCCCCTCTCGCGGATTTGGACCCCTTCCCCCCCCCCCCCCAAAAAAAAAAAAATTAATAAATAATAATAATAATAATAATAATAAGCGTTCTTTTGATTAACCCTTTCACTGCCGAGGGCTCCCTCATTGACGAGTAAATTCGTCTGGCGTTAGACAGAGTAAAATCTATAAGTGTCAATTTGCATTTTTGGCGGTGAAAGGGTTAATAGAATTCCTTTGTAAATTATTTTTAGTTGTAAAATTTTTTACTGAAACTCAAGTCTAACTTTTTCTTTCGGCCTTATTAATACGAGAATTCATGACTGGAAAGGTTTGTCCTTGTAATTAAGTAAACTTCTAACCATGTCCGCGGGGGGAAGGGGGGGGGAGGGTCCAAATCCGCTGAGACACCGGGCCCGGAGGCAAAGATCTCATGTATACACCCGCCACGAGTCCCCAACTACGTAGAACACGCTAATTATTTAATTTCCCAATATTCAGTCATTACGTTCATTTACCGTCATTTACCTTCAATCACGTTGACTTCATTTACCGTCATTTACCTTCATTTACGTTCATTTACCGTCAGCTACATTCATTTACTTTCGTCTAACTTCAATCATGTTCATTTACCTTAATATACCTTCATTCACTTCCAACTACCTACATTCACGTTCAATTACCTTCATCTACCTTCAATTACGTTCATTTACTAGCGTCATTTACTTCATTCACGTTCATTTACCTTAATATACCTTCATCTACATTCATTCACGTTGATTCACCTTCATTCACCTCCATCTACCTTCATTCACGTTTATCTACCTTCCTCTACCTTCATTTACCCTCATCGATCTACTTTCATCTTCGTTCATTTACATTCATCTACTTTCATCTACCTTCATTCATGGTCATCAACCGGCATTTACATTCATCTGCCTTCATCTACCCTCATCTATCTTCATTCGCATTCATTTGCCTTAATATACCGTCATTCACGTTCATCTAACTTCATTCACGTTTATTTACTTTCATCTACCTCCATCTACCTTCAATCACGTTCATATACCTTCATTCACGATCATTTACCTTCATCAACTTACATTTATCTTCGTTCAAGTTCATCTACCACCATCTACCTAAAGCTGCCCTCATTCACCTTGATTTACCTTCATCTACCGTCATTCACGTTCATCTACCTTCAGTCTACCTTCCGCATTCGCCTTCATCTTCCTTCATTAACATTCATCTACCTTCATTTACCTTTATTTTATAAATCTATTTTTGGTTTCGCAAAGCTATTTTAAGTTCTTGTTCCCAACGCCACGCACAATTAAAATTTCATTACGTCATTACAACTGGCCAATCAATAGCTGCGTAACTAAGATTAGATTTTGAAAAACTATCATTGGCCCGTGTATGGGGGATCCGTCCTCTCACCTCATCCGCTCTTGCCCCCAGTTGGAGGTCTTGACAAAAATGTAAGTCGCATTCTGATGACCAATGCCTTATTCTTTTCAATGTGTACGAACACCCTACTAACTAACACAGAGAACCCCAAAAAGCAAAAAAAGACTTTCCTTTTCAATGAGATAAGTTTCTTTATATTTCATGTAAGTTAACCGTGACGAGAAAACAAATAACCATTAGCCGTGAAAAGCCAAATTTTCTAACCTTAGTCGCGAAAGCTATCCTCCCATTGGTAAGTGAAGTTAGATGAAGGTAGATGAATGTGAATCATAAAAGGTAAATGAAGGTAAATGGCGATAAATGAACGCAGATGAAAAGAGATGTGGGTAGCATAAGGTAAATGAACGTGAATGAAGGTAATTGTAAGTTAATGAAGGCTAAGAACGTAATTAAAGGTACATGGAGGTAGATGAAGGTAAATAAACGTGAACGAAGTTGGATAAACATGAATGACGGTATATTAAGGCAAATGAATGCTAAGGAAGGTAGATGAGGGTAGATGAAGGTAGATGAATGTGAATGCCGGTTAATTAATGACCATGAATGAAGGTAGATGAAAGTAGATGAATGTGTTGGAAGGATGATGAAGGTAAATGAAGGTAAATCAAGGTAGAGGAAGGTAAATGAGGGCGAATGAATGAAAATGAAGGTAAATGAATGTAGCTGAAGGTAAATGAGCGTAAAAAAAGGTGTATTAAGGTAAATGAATGTGAATGAAGGTAAATGAATGCAAATGAACGTGAATGAATGTTCTCCGGTTTCTGTAGCATGAAGCGACTAGGAGTATTTCTACTCTCCCCTGGATGGGATGCTAGTCCATCGCAGGGTTACCCCCAGCGTTATTCACCAGTACCCATTTATACACCTGGGTGGAGAGAGGCACCGTGAAAGTAAAGTGCCTTGCCCAAGAACAAAACACAATGTCCCCGGCCAGGACCCGAACCCGAACCACTCGATCCGGAGTGAAGCACACTGACTATGAGGCCACCGCGCCTCCCAAATGTAAGTAAATGTAAGTAAATGAATGTAGCTGAAGGTAAATGAATGTGAATGAAGGTATATTAAGGTAGATGAATGTAAATGCAGGTTGATAAGGGTATATTAACTAAAGGTAAATGAACATGAATGAAGATAAATGACGGTAAATGAACGTGATTGAAGGTAGATGAAAATATATGAGGGTTAATCAATATGATTCAAGGTAAATGATGGCAAATGACAAGAAATGAATTTATATCAATACGGTTTTTTATCTTAAAAACCAGACTTTTATAAAATGTTTTGAGGAAATTTTGAATGCACTTATGCCAAAGAGATGTAGAGTTTGACTTTAGTAATAAGAGGACAAGCAATCTCGTTATTCTCTTATTTACATTACACCGTTTCTTTGACACAAGGATTACAGCGAAATCAAAGCACAACTTTCCCACGAATAAAAACTTCTTCAGAAAACCAAACTCTACGTTAACTGAGCACACCAGGCCTATTGCTGGTTTTCACTCACGTGATCAACAGCCATGTTTTTCAACGAAAACAAAAGGAAGCGATTGCATAATAATAGAAATAAATTCCCGAAGGATTTGGTCAGGGCACCAACATGGCCGCTCTTGCTTTGTTTAGAGGAACCAACATGGCGGTCGTGACGTCATGTGAAAACCGAGAATTCCTGAGTATCTGCTTAGAAATTTTTTCCGCAGCCGCGCTTCAGCCAATTGATGGGGGCCGGTCTCGTGCTCCTCAAGTTGCCTCCTTCATGCCCGAAAAGAATTCTGGGTAATTCTGCCATTCCATGACAAGGGAACACTCCCGATTCTCATTTTACATATTTTTTCCATAAGTGTCGGGCCACCCAGTCCTACCAGCAAAATACCGCATCGATTGAAGTTTTTAGCTTTCAAAACTTGCCCAAATTGTATCGGTAGGTCCTGGAATTCGTCCAAAGAAAGGCCAGAGAGACAACTTCACTCGTGCACAACCATGTTTACAACAGAGCATTTTAGGCGTCCCAGTCTGCATGAAACCATCTCTCACCTCTGTCTCGAGAAGACCAGACACGCGCACTTCTTACCTTACGAGTTTATGCCTGTAGAATCTGTTCAACTGAAATGTCAATTCCTTGTAAAAAGCAGCATCTTGATGTTTTTTTGGTAGGCTACGTATCGGAGAGCCAGAACATTTACGCATGCGCGGACGGAATGTTTGAACAAGAGAAAAAAAACGCAGTACCTCTAGACCACGCGCTGGAGCGTCGTACCAAACGAGTCATCCCGGGATTTCGGCCCGTGCGATCGCTTTTGGACGCAGTTGGCCCTTCGCTGCTTTCTGCTACCGACCTCGCCTCCCGGTACGGCATTGAGGGAGAGATATGTCGGCCCCTAAACCATATGTGACAAATCCCACGCCTACTCACAGCTCCAAACCGCCCTTGTCAGTTTAAGGTAAGAATTCGATGGCTTATATATTCAAGAGAAAAGTCATTTTCTCTTTCATATGGTAAGCACTGAAGTCGCAGATTACAAAGTGTGCGCATGCGCCCTGCTAAAGGTAACATAGATAGATGCGTGCTTGCATAAACTTTTTTCATCTCGAATTTCAGAATAACTACAAGAGCTAATATCTTCGAGACATTACATTTACAGCTAAAATACATAGCATATACAGGTACATAACTAAATACACAATATTCAAAGATATATTAATTAACAAGAAAAGTCGCTGTACAAAATGCGACCCTCGATTCTCTTTTAAAACCAGTAAACTCAGTGGTACGGATAAAATCAGGTAGCGCATTTCGCAACTTAGCTGATACGTTAGAAAAAGAACTAAGACCATAACTGGTTCTTTTAGGTTTATTTAGGGACAGAAGGTAATTTCCGCGAAGATCATGCATAAGAAGATTTTAAATTGCGCTTACTGCATGGAGACGTAGAGTTTGACTTAAGTGGTAAGAGGACAGGTAATTTGCAAATATAAATTTTCGGTATTATCTTATTTACATTATACCCTTTGCTTGACAAGAAATTACGAAAGGCCAGCTTTTTGCTACGAGGATGACAGCGAAAAAAAGCACTACTTTGTTGCGAATTTTTGTAGAGTAAGAACTTGTTCAGAAATCAAACGTCTACGTTAACAGCACACACCGGGGTTACTCCTTAGTATCTGGCTACAGATCTTCTTCTCTCTACTTTTTTCCTCCGGCCGCGCCTTAGCCATTTGATGAGGGCCAGTCTCGTGCTTCTCAAGTTGCCTCCTTCATGCCCGAAAAGAATTCTGGGTAATTCTGCCATTCCATGACAAGGGAACACTCCCGATTCTCATTTTACATATTTTTTCCATAAGTGTCGGGCCACCCAGTCCTACCAGCAAAATACCGCATCGATTGAAGTTTTTAGCTTTCAAAACTTGCCCAAATTGTATCGGTAGGTCCTGGAATTCGTCCACAGAAAGGCCAGAGAGACAACTTCACTCGTGCACCACCATGTTTACAACAGAGCATTTTAGGCGTCCCAGTCTGCATGAAACCATCTCTCACCTCTGTCTCGAGAAGACCAGACACGCGCGCTTCTTACCTTACGAGTTTATGCCTGTAGAATCTGTTCAACTGAAATGTCAATTCCTTGTAAAAAGCAGCATCTTGATGTTTTTTTGGTAGGCTACGTATCGGAGAGCCAGAACATTTACGCATGCGCGGACGGAATGTTTGAACAAGAGAAAAAAAACGCAGTACCTCCAGACCCCGCGCTGGAGCGTCGTACCAAACGAGTCATCCCGGGATTTCGGCCCGTGCGATCGCTTTTGGACGCAGTTGGCCCTTCGCTGCTTTCTGCTACCGACCTCGCCTCCCGGTACGGCATTGAGGGAGAGATATGTCGGCCCCTAAACCATATGTGACAAATCCCACGCCTACTCACAGCTCCAAACCGCCCTTGTCAGTTTAAGGTAAGAATTCGATGGCTTATATATTCAAGAGAAAAGTCATTTTCTCTTTCATATGGTAAGCACTGAAGTCGCAGATTACAAAGTGTGCGCATGCGCCCTGCTAAAGGTAACATAGATAGATGCGTGCTTGCATAAACTTTTTTTATCTCGAATTTCAGAATAACTACAAGAGCTAATATCTTCGAGACATTACATTTACAGCTAAAATACATAGCATATACAGGTACATAACTAAATACACAATATTCAAAGATATATTAATTAACAAGAAAAGTCGCTGTACAAAATGCGACCCTCGATTCTCTTTTAAAACCAGTAAACTCAGTGGTACGGATAAAATCAGGTAGCGCATTTCGCAACTTAGCTGATACGTTAGAAAAAGAACTAAGACCATAACTGGTTCTTTTAGGTTTATTTAGGAACAGAAGGTAATTTCCGCGAAGATCATGCATAAGAAGATTTTAAATTGCGCTTACTGCATGGAGACGTAGAGTTTGACTTAAGTGGTAAGAGGACAGGTAATTTGCAAATATAAATTTTCGGTATTATCTTATTTACATTATACCCTTTGCTTGACAAGAAATTACGAAAGGCCAGCTTTTTGCTACGAGGATGACAGCGAAAAAAAGCACTACTTTGTTGCGAATTTTTGTAGAGTAAGAACTTGTTCAGAAATCAAACGTCTACGTTAACAGCACACACCAGGGTTACTCCTTAGTATCTGGCTACAGATCTTCTTCTCTCTACTTTTTTCCTCCGGCCGCGCCTTAGCCATTTGATGAGGGCCAGTCTCGTGCTTCTCAGGTTGCCTCCTTCATGCCCGAAAAGAATTCTGGGTAATTCTGCCATTCCATGACAAGGGAACACTCCCGATTCAAATTTTACATATTTTTTCCATAAGTGTCGGGCCACCCAGTCCTACCAGCAAAATACCGCATCGATTGAAGTTTTTAGCTTTCAAAACTTGCCCAAATTGTATCGGTAGGTCCTGGAATTCGTCCACAGAAAGGCCAGAGAGACAACTTCACTCGTGCACCACCATGTTTACAACAGAGCATTTTAGGCGTCCCAGTCTGCATGAAACCATCTCTCACCTCTGTCTCGAGAAGACCAGACACGCGCGCTTCTTACCTTACGAGTTTATGCCTGTAGAATCTGTTCAACTGAAATGTCAATTCCTTGTAAAAAGCAGCATCTTGATGTTTTTTTGGTAGGCTACGTATCGGAGAGCCAGAACATTTACGCATGCGCGGACGGAATGTTTGAACAAGAGAAAAAAAACGCAGTACCTCCAGACCCCGCGCTGGAGCGTCGTACCAAACGAGTCATCCCGGGATTTCGGCCCGTGCGATCGCTTTTGGACGCAGTTGGCCCTTCGCTGCTTTCTGCTACCGACCTCGCCTCCCGGTACGGCATTGAGGGAGAGATATGTCGGCCCCTAAACCATATGTGACAAATCCCACGCCTACTCACAGCTCCAAACCGCCCTTGTCAGTTTAAGGTAAGAATTCGATGGCTTATATATTCAAGAGAAAAGTCATTTTCTCTTTCATATGGTAAGCACTGAAGTCGCAGATTACAAAGTGTGCGCATGCGCCCTGCTAAAGGTAACATAGATAGATGCGTGCTTGCATAAACTTTTTTCATCTCGAATTTCAGAATAACTACAAGAGCTAATATCTTCGAGACATTACATTTACAGCTAAAATACATAGTATATACAGGTACATAACTAAATACACAATATTCAAAGATATATTAATTAACAAGAAAAGTCGCTGTACAAAATGCGACCCTCGATTCTCTTTTAAAACCAGTAAACTCAGTGGTACGGATAAAATCAGGTAGCGCATTTCGCAACTTAGCTGATACGTTAGAAAAAGAACTAAGACCATAACTGGTTCTTTTAGGTTTATTTAGGGACAGAAGGTAATTTCCGCGAAGATCATGCATAAGAAGATTTTAAATTGCGCTTACTGCATGGAGACGTAGAGTTTGACTTAAGTGGTAAGAGGACAGGTAATTTGCAAATATAAATTTTCGGTATTATCTTATTTACATTATACCCTTTGCTTGACAAGAAATTACGAAAGGCCAGCTTTTTGCTACGAGGATGACAGCGAAAAAAAGCACTACTTTGTTGCGAATTTTTGTAGAGTAAGAACTTGTTCAGAAATCAAACGTCTACGTTAACAGCACACACCAGGGTTACTCCTTAGTATCTGGCTACAGATCTTCTTCTCTCTGCTTTTTTCCTCCGGCCGCGCCTTAGCCATTTGATGAGGGCCAGTCTCGTGCTTCTCAAGTTGCCTCCTTCATGCCCGAAAAGAATTCTGGGTAATTCTGCCATTCCATGACAAGGGAACACTCCCGATTCAAATTTTACATATTTTTTCCATAAGTGTCGGGCCACCCAGTCCTACCAGCAAAATACCGCATCGATTGAAGTTTTTAGCTTTCAAAACTTGCCCAAATTGTATCGGTAGGTCCTGGAATTCGTCCACAGAAAGGCCAGAGAGACAACTTCACTGGTGCACCACCATGTTTACAACAGAGCATTTTAGGCGTCCCAGTCTGCATGAAACCATCTCTCACCTCTGTCTCGAGAAGACCAGACACGCGCGCTTCTTACCTTACGAGTTTATGCCTGTAGAATCTGTTCAACTGAAATGTCAATTCCTTGTAAAAAGCAGCATCTTGATGTTTTTTTGGTAGGCTACGTATCGGAGAGCCAGAACATTTACGCATGCGCGGACGGAATGTTTGAACAAGAGAAAAAAAACGCAGTACCTCCAGACCCCGCGCTGGAGCGTCGTACCAAACGAGTCATCCCGGGATTTCGGCCCGTGCGATCGCTTTTGGACGCAGTTGGCCCTTCGCTGCTTTCTGCTACCGACCTCGCCTCCCGGTACGGCATTGAGGGAGAGATATGTCGGCCCCTAAACCATATGTGACAAATCCCACGCCTACTCACAGCTCCAAACCGCCCTTGTCAGTTTAAGGTAAGAATTCGATGGCTTATATATTCAAGAGAAAAGTCATTTTCTCTTTCATATGGTAAGCACTGAAGTCGCAGATTACAAAGTGTGCGCATGCGCCCTGCTAAAGGTAACATAGATAGATGCGTGCTTGCATAAACTTTTTTCATCTCGAATTTCAGAATAACTACAAGAGCTAATATCTTCGAGACATTACATTTACAGCTAAAATACATAGCATATACAGGTACATAACTAAATACACAATATTCAAAGATATATTAATTAACAAGAAAAGTCGCTGAACAAAATGCGACCCTCGATTCTCTTTTAAAACCAGTAAACTCAGTGGTACGGATAAAATCAGGTAGCGCATTTCGCAACTTAGCTGATACGTTAGAAAAAGAACTAAGACCATAACTGGTTCTTTTAGGTTTATTTAGGGACAGAAGGTAATTTCCGCGAAGATCATGCATAAGAAGATTTTAAATTGCGCTTACTGCATGGAGACGTAGAGTTTGACTTAAGTGGTAAGAGGACAGGTAATTTGCAAATATAAATTTTCGGTATTATCTTATTTACATTATACCCTTTGCTTGACAAGAAATTACGAAAGGCCAGCTTTTTGCTACGAGGATGACAGCGAAAAAAAGCACTACTTTGTTGCGAATTTTTGTAGAGTAAGAACTTGTTCAGAAATCAAACGTCTACGTTAACAGCACACACCAGGGTTACTCCTTAGTATCTGGCTACAGATCTTCTTCTCTCTGCTTTTTTCCTCCGGCCGCGCCTTAGCCATTTGATGAGGGCCAGTCTCGTGCTTCTCAAGTTGCCTCCTTCATGCCCGAAAAGAATTCTGGGTAATTCTGCCATTCCATGACAAGGGAACACTCCCGATTCAAATTTTACATATTTTTTCCATAAGTGTCGGGCCACCCAGTCCTACCAGCAAAATACCGCATCGATTGAAGTTTTTAGCTTTCAAAACTTGCCCAAATTGTATCGGTAGGTCCTGGAATTCGTCCACAGAAAGGCCAGAGAGACAACTTCACTGGTGCACCACCATGTTTACAACAGAGCATTTTAGGCGTCCCAGTCTGCATGAAACCATCTCTCACCTCTGTCTCGAGAAGACCAGACACGCGCGCTTCTTACCTTACGAGTTTATGCCTGTAGAATCTGTTCAACTGAAATGTCAATTCCTTGTAAAAAGCAGCATCTTGATGTTTTTTTGGTAGGCTACGTATCGGAGAGCCAGAACATTTACGCATGCGCGGACGGAATGTTTGAACAAGAGAAAAAAAACGCAGTACCTCCAGACCCCGCGCTGGAGCGTCGTACCAAACGAGTCATCCCGGGATTTCGGCCCGTGCGATCGCTTTTGGACGCAGTTGGCCCTTCGCTGCTTTCTGCTACCGACCTCGCCTCCCGGTACGGCATTGAGGGAGAGATATGTCGGCCCCTAAACCATATGTGACAAATCCCACGCCTACTCACAGCTCCAAACCGCCCTTGTCAGTTTAAGGTAAGAATTCGATGGCTTATATATTCAAGAGAAAAGTCATTTTCTCTTTCATATGGTAAGCACTGAAGTCGCAGATTACAAAGTGTGCGCATGCGCCCTGCTAAAGGTAACATAGATAGATGCGTGCTTGCATAAACTTTTTTCATCTCGAATTTCAGAATAACTACAAGAGCTAATATCTTCGAGACATTACATTTACAGCTAAAATACATAGCATATACAGGTACATAACTAAATACACAATATTCAAAGATATATTAATTAACAAGAAAAGTCGCTGAACAAAATGCGACCCTCGATTCTCTTTTAAAACCAGTAAACTCAGTGGTACGGATAAAATCAGGTAGCGCATTTCGCAACTTAGCTGATACGTTAGAAAAAGAACTAAGACCATAACTGGTTCTTTTAGGTTTATTTAGGGACAGAAGGTAATTTCCGCGAAGATCATGCATAAGAAGATTTTAAATTGCGCTTACTGCATGGAGACGTAGAGTTTGACTTAAGTGGTAAGAGGACAGGTAATTTGCAAATATAAATTTTCGGTATTATCTTATTTACATTATACCCTTTGCTTGACAAGAAATTACGAAAGGCCAGCTTTTTGCTACGAGGATGACAGCGAAAAAAAGCACTACTTTGTTGCGAATTTTTGTAGAGTAAGAACTTGTTCAGAAATCAAACGTCTACGTTAACAGCACACACCAGGGTTACTCCTTAGTATCTGGCTACAGATCTTCTTCTCTCTACTTTTTTCCTCCGGCCGCGCAAAATACCAGCAAAATACCGCATCGATTGAAGTTTTTAGCTTTCAAAACTTGCCCAAATTGTATCGGTAGGTCCTGGAATTCGTCCACAGAAAGGCCAGAGAGACAACTTCACTCGTGCACCACCATGTTTACAACAGAGCATTTTAGGCGTCCCAGTCTGCACGAAACCATCTCTCACCTCTGTTTTCTTTCAAAGGGTTGCCTTTGCCCACATTCCGGCTTAATGATGCCAGCCTGGGGGCTTCTGTGGTCGAAGATGGCCCAAAAAACCACTTATAAAATGATAAACCTACGAGATTAATGCGAACTGACTCGCTCTCCTAAAACGATCTGGAAATTTGTCACGTGATGTTCATACCTGAGCCCACATTGACCCAAAACAGCAGATGTTTCAATTTGTACTTCTTTCATGGAACCTTACACTGTGGAGCCAAGTTCTACAGACCGTTTATCGCAGGAAAAAAAAAGGGAGCACTTAGCACTTAAAAGGTTAACAAATAGGTGATACAAAGACTGGGGAGTAATAATCATGACCGTCTCTGTGATCGTCCGCAACATCGCATCGTTGGGAAAAGTTCCTGTAACATTCATGACAAATTATGGAACATCACCTTCAAGTCTATCACACGAATGAAAAAAGCCAAAACCTTGGAATTTTGTAGGAGACAAATTTAGAAATTTCCTATCTAATTCTCAGGTCTGTGCGGTGCATCGTTTCTGAGTTATTTGTCGAATCATTTTTTGCAGCTTTGCAGAGTTTTGTATGGGGCCGCCATGTTGGTGCAACCTCCGTTGTGCACCAAGTTTTACTTGGTAACAAGTTTTAACACTTGTTTCTATGAAGTATGCATGCCATCTTGTCTGTTCAGGGCTCAAAGTTTATTTTTGGCTTTGGAAGCACTTGTGCTACCAAGTGTATATTTCTAGGCGCACTGCCAAAATTGTAGGCGCACAGCAGAAAATGTTAGGAGCACAGCTTAAAATACTGGGAGCAGCTGTTCTAACAGAAAAGCAGAACTTAAGACATTATTACGTCATCTTCAGTTTTTTGTATTTTTTTTAAATCCCGTGTTTGTTGTCTTAACTAGTAAGGCTGACTTTTCGTTTGAGACAGCGATAAATTCTTGTGGTTTTTAAATCAACTTGACTTCTCAATTTCAACAACAAATTATTATTTAACAGTTAGCCCGTGAGGCGACGCCGAATTGGCTATTGACCCGTGGCCCTTGAGGGTGAAGGGTCTAATTGTTTTGGTATCACCCAACTAGTCGGACAGAAAAGGTAATGATAAAGTTAGCAAATGCAAGTTAAAGAAATATTTAATTGGGAATTAAATGAAAGAAAGCGTCACGGTTTTCGCTACTCGAGGACTATTACTAATAGTCCTCTAGTAGCGTAGCCAATCAAAATGCAGGATTTGCATTAGTCCACTAGTTGGGTGATACTAATTGATAATAGACGCGTACTTCAATGATATGATCAGGTCACCAAGATCTGACTTTGTGCTGTCGTAAATGGCAAATAAATTCTGCGCATTTGACGTCGTTGTCTGTTGTGGATGACAAACTGCATTGTATTGATTTCAACCGCAATTTATTGAGTTATGATTGACATCCGAATAGGAACACTTCCGATTTTTAGATCACATTTCAATTTCTTAAGTAACCCGTTGTTTTATTATTGTCTTTCTTCGACTCATGCGGTCAGCATATATTTCACACGGTCAGTGTAAGGTCGACGAAATAGGTTACTTTCTAACTTACCGCACGAGGATCTACCCTTCAGGTATCATGACACTTGCTTTGCGTTTTCTTTTTTGTTTCGTATTCTGTCCTTGTAATTTCACGTTTTTCAGCCTTGAGTAAGTTGTGCAACGCCCCAAATATGATCGGAATGTTGCCTCAAATCGTATCTTTATGTATCTTTGCTTTCAGAATTAAAATATTAAATGGAAATCCTTGTGCTGGTCTAATCGTTTCTACCAAAATTTCTGAAGGACTGTTGGCGGAGTTGGTAGGAACAATTTCGTACAGTTGACTGAATAGAACATGAGCTCGCCGTCAGACGAAGGACAAGAATTGACAAGCGAAGACTTTAATCCGGCCGGTCTGTTGAAGAAAAAGAGGAAACAAAGCCGGCGAAGAGTTACGTTGGCAATAAAACGCATTATCGAAGTCCTCGACAAAGGTCAGGGAGAGGATAATAGGAGACGATTACAAAAGGAAATCGAACAGCTTCGTAAGGATTATGAAACAGCACGTGAGCAAAACGGAGAACTCTTCGAGCTCGTGGACGAGGGAGAATACGACGCACTAGACAAGTGGGAAAATGAATTGACGAGTGACGTATTTTCAATTTAGGAAAAGGTAGAGAATTCGCTCGATTCACTGGCCGATCATCCTCATCCAAGTCTCTCCGGTAAATCATCAAGTCCGGCGCCTAACAAAAACGCTTCCGCGGAAAATACCGCTCAGGCGAGTGGCACGACTGAGTTTCCAAATAATAAAGACCAAGCCAGCCCTCCCAAGGACTCTCCCACGAGCCATGTGCAAAATCAAGAATCTTCAAACGAATTATCAACTGTGGGAAATCACGCTAATAGTCACGCAAGCAACCCACCGGATAGTCACGGTGAGACGCCCGGGTCACAACAAACGATACAGACGTCAGGGCAAGCATCCGTGTCCAATTCCGTTGCCTTGAACACAGTTCCGAACCCTCAAACAAAGATTCCCATAGCATTTGACTCCTGGATTGATGATCTTGTGGAATTTCAAGAGACAAGCCTTTCTAATTCTGATCCAGGAACCGTAACCATTGCAGATGCGCTTTTCAAGTTAGAAGCTAGAAAGGACATCCCTTCAATACAGCTTCCTTTATTCAATGGCGATGTTCTGTCATACACAGACTTCATAGACCACTTCAAGATACACATACATGACAAGGCGCACCTCACAGATGACATGCGAATGATTCAGCTCCGAATGCATCTAAAGGGTGAAGCTGAAAGATCCATCTCTGGTCTGGGATCAAAGGGTATCATGTATGCCACAGCGTTGAAGGCTCTCAAGGAACAATTTGGACAGCCAAGCGTCATAGTCAGAGCTGTAGTAAACAAATTGACAAGGGGAGACAGGATCTCAAGGAATAACAGGCAAGCTCTCAAAGAATTCTCACTGGACATCATCAACTGTTTAGCAATCATGCACCGCCTACACTACTGTGCAGATGTTAACGCCAACGAAAACCTGCGACGAATCGTATTGCGGTTCCCAGATCACCTGATTGAGAAATGGAAAGGGGCAGTCGCAGACATCAGAGAAAAGGGCCATGTCCCAACGTTACAGCACATAAGCGACTTCGTGAGAAAACGAGTGAGGGCAGAATTTGACCCAGATTTCGGAGATATACAGAGAGGCGCAAGAAACGAGTTAAGTAGTGGTGGACGAGGGATTCATGCTGCGGGACGACACAGCAACATCAAGGAGAGGTGCCATATTTGCGAAGCCGGACACAAGGTGCCTGAGTGCCCCACCCTGTTAGATTCAACTGTCGACGAACGTTTTGAACTAGTTAGAAAGTCCAGGCTATGTTTCTCATGCCTCGGCAAAGGCCATTTGACCAGAGAATGCAAGACAAAAAAAAGATGTGGGCGTAACGGTTGTCATCGCTATCATCATTCTTTGCTGCACAATGATCCACCTTCAGTAACCGGAGTGTCCTCAATTTTGGACCGAAACGGGATCCTGCCTTTGGTGAGAGTTCGGTTCCGAGCACCAAATGGCCGAGTGAGAGAGGGAAACGTTCTAATTGACAGCGGAGCAGCTACAACTGTGATTAGAAAGGACTTCGCTAAGGCTCTTGGACTACAAGGAAGACGAGAAAGGATAGACCTAGCCGTGGTTGGAGGGGAGAGGATCGAGCAACCGGAAAGCAGGAGAGTCAAATTCTGGATTTCGGCGTTACACAGCAGTGAAGAGTTTGACATTGAAGCTCACGAAATTGAGAAAACGACTTTAAGCGTCCCAGCCTTAGACCGTCAATGGCTAAGTTCCTTTCCACATCTCAGTGCCCTTGCCTTCCCACACAAAGCTGGTCCTGTAGACCTTATCCTTGGAGTCCAATACAGTCACCTGCATGCCGAGGACGAGATACGTCAAGGACTGCCATTCGAGCCTGTAGCGAAAAGAACCAAATTGGGGTGGTTGGTCATAGGTTCTGACAATCTCAAAAAACAAGACCACGTCTGTGCGATCAACTTAATGGAGCCCCTCAACCTCGAAAGGTTCTATGAGTTCGAAACTCTCGGAGTTCAAGCAAAGGACTGCCCCTGTCCAAATATTGCCGTCTCGCGCGATGAGAAAAGGGCGATGGAGCTAATGGAATCTTCCTGTAAGCGTCTAGGTAACCGATACACGATTGGCCTTCCCTGGAAGAAAGACAAAGCCCTCTTGCCAAACAACTACCGCCTAGCTGAAAGGAGACTCTTCTCATTGGAAAGAAATCTACTAAAGGACAAGGCAAAGGCGAAAATGTATGATGAAGCAATAATGGACTACGAAAAAAATGGCTGGGCTCGGGCACTAAGCGAACGGGAAGTACAAGCCGGCGTGAAGCCAGTCTATTACCTACCTCACCATGGGATTTACAGACCCGAAAAGAAAAGTACACCACTGAGAATCGTATTTGACCCAGCGTGCCAATTCCAAGGTGTTTCCTTGAATTCCCTCCTACACAAAGGTCCATGCCTCATTGGAAATCTGCTTGGGGTCCTACTTCGCTTTCGTGAAGAGCCAGTTGCCTTTGTGGGAGACATTTCGAAAATGTACTTACAAATCTCCCTACCAGAGGAAGACACTCACGTCCACCGGTTTCTTTGGAGGAATTTGGACACAACAAGACAACCCACTACGTACGCCCTCCAGAGAGTCACCTTCGGGGACAAGCCTTCTCCCGACATGGCAAGCTTCGTAATGCTGAAAATCGCGGACGACAACGCGGAAGACAATCCAAATGCGGCGAAGATTCTTAGAAAGGACAGGTACATGGACGACCTCATCCACTCTTGTCCGACGCCAGGGAAAGCCATTCAAAGCATCAAAGAGCTAGACAGGGTTCTCGCGACCGGAAGTTTCCAGATTAAAGAGTGGCTATCCTCCTCCAATGCTGTGCAACAATCCCTAAATTCCTATCAGAAAAATTTGAACATGAAGTCCCATTTGACAACTCCTGTAACTATGGATGGAGAGAAAGGAGTCAAGACCTTAGGTGTTGGCTGGAATCCGCGAACGGACGTCCTCAGTTTTGCAGTGAAAGAAACGACGACTGGAAAGTTTACGAAGAGAACCATTTTGTCAAACATCTCCAAATTATACGACCCGCTAGGCCTGGCATCTGCGGTCACGATTAAAGCTAAAATCGCCTTACAGAACATTTGGAGATCAAAGCACTATGACTGGGACGATCTTCTCCCTGACGATATGGTCGAGCTGTGGCGAAACCTTTTCAGAGAAATCCAGAGTTTGAAGGCCGTCGAGTTCCCCAGATGTCTACAGCCTGAGTGTGTCTCAGGTTTGTCTCAATTGCATGTTTTCGCTGATGCAAGTGGGAGCGCCTATGGTGGAGTAGCCTACCTTCTATGGCCGACACCTGAAGGTCCTGAGGTACGCCTAGTCTCGGCAAAGGCAAGAGTGGCCCCTCTTCGACAGCCTACCATCCCACGGCTTGAACTAATGGCAGCGCTTATCGCCTCCAGACTCGCGAAAACCATCTACGACGAGTTCAAGATTAAGCCTTCTTCCGTGACTTTGTGGTCGGATTCCAAGATTGTCCTCCACTGGTTACGCTCAGAGTCCGCTTCCCTGAAAGCTTTTGTCGGGGTTCGTGTGACAGAGATTCAGTCCACCTGGGACCCAAGCCTCTGGCGGTTCGTTCCAACAGAGCAGAACCCAGCAGACGACCTAAGCCGAGGGATTCCAGCAGACGGAATCAATGGGCGTTGGAAGACAGGACCTGAATTCCTCAAAAGACCTCCAGAAGAATGGCCCAACGATGAAAACCCTTGCATAGAGGAAGACCCTGAAAGAAAAGGGACGCGGTTCCTAGGCCTATTTGCCGACGTGCCACCTGTGATGGATGCAACGCGTTATTCAAGCTGGCAAAGATTGGCGAGAATCACCGCCTACGTATTGCGACTTGTTCACAACTTGAAGGTCGCTACCAAAAGCCCTACAGAGCGAAGAAGTGGTACACTTCAGCCAGCGGAAATCGAATCTGCTGAAAGACATTGGATCAAAGAAGCGCAAAGAAGTCTGACTAACTTTAAGGAGCACTATGCTGATTTGACGCCTTTCCTACAGGATGACATCGTCAGAGTTGGTGGTCGTTTAAGGAGATCCAGCCTTGTCTATGATCAAGTCCACCCAATCCTCTTACCATCGAGCCACCATATCTCAGCCTTGATTATGAAGAGTGCTCACCTCAGAGTGTTTCACGCAGGCTGTGAGAGGACCCTGGCTGAAAGCCGTCGCCGATACTGGATTGTCCGTGGACGAGGCCTGGCAAAGAAACTTGTGCGAGATTGCGCCACTTGTCGGAAGCTGCGGAAACGACCGCACACCACGCTGATGGCCGATCTGCCACCTGAAAGAATGAAACCATTCTCTCCACCATTCTTAGTAACCGGTGTGGATCTTTTTGGCCCCTTTAACCTCAAATATGGAAGGAACAAGTCTACCAAGGCCTGGGGTGCCCTGTTCACCTGTGCAACAGTGAGAGCAATTCACCTGGAAATTGTCGAGAATCTTTCTGCCGAAGCCTTCCTACAGGCCCTCCGACGCTTTGTCTCCCATCATGGATGGCCCGACACCTTTATTTCAGACAACGGAAAGTGTTTTGTCGGAGCTGAAAGGGAGCTAAAGAAGCTGCTTGTCGAAGGACGTAACCAAATCAATGATTTTGCGGTGCTCCACAAGGTGCGTTGGATATTTACTACCCCACTCAGCCCTCATCAAGGAGGAATATATGAGAGTCTCATCAAGCAAACCAAGCGTGCATTGCGTGTTGCAATTGGAAATCAAGTCCTCTCCTGGAACGAGATGGCGACAGTATTTGCAGAAGTGAAATCGCTCATAAACAGCAGGCCCCTTGGATATTCCTCAAGTGATCCAAATGACCCTCAGCCGCTTACCCCAAACCACCTCCTTCTTGGTCGCGCTTCACCTTGTGTACCTCAAGGACCATTTGAAGAGTCGAGAAACCCCAGAAAGCGGTTTGCATTCATCCAGAGTCTTGCCCAGCACTTTTGGAGACGCTTTGTTCGGGAGTATGTCCCCACCCTAATGCGCCGATCAAAATGGTACACGAAGGGACGTCAAGTCAAGGTCGGGGATGTCGTGCTCATTGTCGATTATAACTGCCCACGCGGTAAATGGGACCTCGCCTTGGTCAAGCAAGTTTACCCTGGCGCGGATGGTGTTGTTAGGAACGTTCTGTTAAAAACCAAGAGTGGAGAGTACAAGCGGTCCGTCCAGAAATGCTGCATCATCATCGAAGCAGAGTGAGCTCTCCTTGCCCTTAGTTCGTGGCCCCGGAGGATTTGTTGTGGATGACAAACTGCATTGTATTGATTTCAACCGCAATTTATTGAGTTATGATTGACATCCGAATAGGAACACTTCCGATTTTTAGATCACATTTCAATTTCTTAAGTAACCCGTTGTTTTATTATTGTCTTTCTTCGACTCATGCGGTCAGCATATATTTCACACGGTCAGTGTAAGGTCGACGAAATAGGTTACTTTCTAACTTACCGCACGAGGATCTACCCTTCAGGTATCATGACACTTGCTTTGCGTTTTCTTTTTTGTTTCGTATTCTGTCCTTGTAATTTCACGTTTTTCAGCCTTGAGTAAGTTGTGCAACGCCCCAAATATGATCGGAATGTTGCCTCAAATCGTATCTTTATGTATCTTTGCTTTCAGAATTAAAATATTAAATGGAAATCCTTGTGCTGGTCTAATCGTTTCTACCATTGTCGTTGGCCGCTATGTCTCGCGCATCCCTTTACAGTAATTCGGCTGTTGTTAAGTGAGCCTACACAACATGAAGCATGACTTGAGGATTCGGTCGCTAAGTAACCGCCGCGCATGCTCAACACAGTGAGTATCGACCAATGGCAGAGGTCTCTTTTCCCGTACTCGTCAACCCAGTGAACACAAAAGAAAAGAGAGCTCTGCTAGCAGGGAACCATTGACTAAGGATGAAGCGGTTGAATGCACGGGGAAAGATTGACAGTATCTGCAGCGCATAAATTCTTTCTCCGAATCCCACTCTAGCTACTCGAATTCGTTTAACCCCGCTCTTTGAAATTTGTATATTTTTCTTTTCTTTTCTTGCTCGTTGGCTCATCCTCTTTATTTTATCGCGGACTGATATTATTATACAGTGATGCAATATCATTCGAGGCAAATGTACTCTCTTTTGTAGAATGTGAAGGCTGGCTTTTTATAAGAAAGTTACTGAATACAAGACAATACAAGCTCGATGACTTAACTGAATTCACTTTAATAACTAGTTTCTTAGAAATCGACTTTGAAATATAAACAAGCGCTAAGAAGTCACGAAGTTTCGACCTTTCCGAGGTCTTTTCTCACTTGAAAATGACCTCGGAGAGAGAGAGAGACTTCTTAGCGCTAGTTTTTATTTCAAAGACAATTCACTTTTTATACAATTTTCTTACCGTGAAGAAAAAGGATCATATTGTTGACCCTCTCTTGACCTTCCACTATCATAAACCTTTGACACGTGCAATAAGCATGTGCTTTATTCATAGTTTTCATTTGCATGTGTCAACGGAGTTTTAACAAACAGAAGAGTATGGGATGGACTGACACATCAACAGGAAAATGGACCTTCATCGGCGTTGGGGGAATTTGTTGAGAAAACTGATGACAAATAAACACACACCGATGAAAGAAAAATAATGTAACTTTATTACTCAGGGCCTGCTTTTTTATGTTTTTGTTTCGTGACTTACCACTCGGAGTACGCAGGTATAGTCAGGTAAGAAAGCAGAGAGGCAATTCAGATCGCACTGCACTTGAGCGTAAACTTAAGGCGCGCGAGTGCGATCACACATGATTCTTATGCCCACAACCAAAATTAAAATTTAATCGCATGTGCGACCATTTGGTCGCTAACTTTGAGCCCTGCTGATTGAGTGTTAGATATTGAATTAGGCATTGGTTTGTGGAATAGAGCTGTTGTTGGCTTTGTTGGGAGAGGGTCTCAATGGGGTTAACCGTTAGCCGTGACACGTCAAGAAAAGTTAACCGTTCAGCGTGAAAATGACTGAGAAAAAAATAATAACCGTTAGCCGTGAAAAATATTAAAACCATTTAGCCTGATTTTTTTTTTTACTTTCAAAAGTAAGTGGAATAGGGAGTGTTTCGAAGTATTTAGAGACTTCAGAGCACTCGGCACCGTTTTACCTCCTTTGCTCTTCTCGTGGACATTCCATCTCGCTAATCTTGTCTGACAAGACAAAACAAGTCCCAAATAATCCCCAGTAAGAGAAGATGAGGTAAAAGAACGGATCCCCATGCTCCGTCACAGTTTTTTAGAAATCTATTTTTGGTTTCGCAAAGCTATTTTAAGTTCTCGTTCCCAACGCCACGCATATTTAAAATTTCATTACGTCATTACAACTGGCCAATCAGGTGCCTCTCTAAAAATAGCTGCGTAGCTAAGATTAGACTTTTAAGAAACTATCATTGGCCCGTGTATGGGGGATCCGTTCTCTTACCTCATCCGCTCTTGCCCCCTCTCTTGGAGGTCCTGACAAAAATGTAAGTCGCATTCTGATGGCCAATGACTTCTTCTTTTCAATGTGTACTAACAGCCTACTAACTAACACAGAGAACCCCAAAAAGCAAAAAAAGACTTTCATTTTCAACGAGGGACGTTTCTTTGTTTTTCATGTAAGTTAACCTTGACGGGAAAAAAATAACCATTAGCCCCGAAAAGCCAAATTTTCTAACCTTAAGCCCTGGCCAAACGAAACGCAAGTCATCGCAAGTCGACGCAAGTTTTGTTACTTGCGCTGACTTGCATACCGTTTGGCCACCCACTTGCATTCACTTGCGAAGACTTGCGACGGCTTGCGTTTGATTTGAACATGTTCAAATTTTGGACGCAAGTCCGCCCAACTTGCGTCTCGTTTGGCCACTCAACGCAAGTAGATGCAAGTTTTCGCAAGTCATTCGAACTTTTTTGGAAACCTTTTAGCCAATCTGATGCCGCTGTTTGAGCAGGAATCTCAAACTATTTCGCGCCTTTCGCACTTTCCCTTTTGACAAGATGGCTTCTGTCACGGAACAAAATTCGGAAAACTTAAGCCCCAAAGAGCTAAAAGAAAACAAGGATAGGGAGTTAAAAAAACATAAGAAAAAGGAAAACCATAACAGGAGACCCAGTAGCGGTGCACGTATAAGCAGCAGCTACAGTGAAAGTAGCAGCTCTTCCGAGTCTGAGCCTAGGAAAAAGAAAAAAGAAAAATCTGCTACTTTTGCAAAGGACTTGCGCTCAACTTGCGTCGCGTTTGGCCACCCTATCGCAAGTGAACGCAAGTCTTCGCAAGTGAGAACTTGCGTCGACTTGCGATGATTTGCGTTTCGTTTGGCCAGGGCTTTAGTTAGCTATCCTCCCATTGAGACCCCCTTAAGAGGGTAGAATCCAAGAAAAGCTTCCTATTTTGTGATGAGAATTCCTATTTTTCTTATTCAGTGGCCACTGTCTTTCCTATTTTCCTATTTTTTCTGAGTGTCATTTGCCACTTGACACCCTGGTAGATGGAGGTAGCTGAAGGTATATTATAACGTAAATGAACGTGAATAAAGGTAGATGAAGGTAAAACAAGATAGATGAAAGTAAATGAACGCGGATGAAGGTAGATGTAGCTAGTTGAAGGTAAATGGACGTTAGTGAAGGTATATGAAGGTAAATGAACGTGAATAAAGGTAAACGAAGATAATTGAACGCGGATGAAGGAAGATGTGGGTAGCTGAACGTAAATGAACGTGAATAAGGGTATATTAAGCTAAATGAATGTTAATGAAGGTATATGAACGTGAATGAAGGTATATGAAGGTAGACTAAGCTAGATGAAGGTAAATGTTATTAAAGGTAAATGAAAGCAGATGAAGGTAGATGAAGGTAAAACAAGAAAGATGAAGGTAAATGAACGCGGATGAAGGTAGATGCTGTAGGTAGCTAAAGGTAAATGGACGTTAGTGAAGGTAAATGAACGTGAATAAAGGTAAATGACGATAAATGAACGCGGATGAAAAGAAATGTGGGTAGCAGAAGGTAAATGAACGTGAATGAAGGTACATAAGGTAAATGAATGTTAACTGATGAAGGTATATGAACGTGAATGACGGCATATGATGGTACGTGAAGGTAGATAAAAGTAAATGAACGTGAATAAAGGCAGACTTGATGAAGGTGTATATAAAGGTAACTGAAGGTAGATGAATGTGAATGAAGGTAGATGAAGGTAGATAAAGGCCGATGAAGGTAGATGGAAGTAGATGAAGGTAAATGAACGTGAATGAAGGTAGATGAACGTGAAGAACGGTATATTAACTAAGGCAAATGAATGTAAATGAGGGTAGATGAATGTGAATGCCGGTTGATGACCATGAATGAAGGTAAATGGAGGTGAATAAAGGCGAATCAAGGTAGAGGAAGGTAAATGAACATGAATGAAGGTAAATGATGACGGTGAATGAACGCGATTGAAAGTAGATGGGCATAAAAGAAAACATTTTTGCTTAAAAAAAGAACGCGATACTCCTTACCTTTCGTTCCGCCATCCTTGGACGGGGGAATCTACGCATCACTCATTCCCAGGTTCTCTCAACTATTCAAGATGGCGGTCGAGTCAAACATCCCACCTCCCACCCTTGGGACCGTCGTGGATGTAAAAATCCCCACCCCCGTGCGTTTGACGAAGTCTAATTCCTGTGGGCAAATCCCTGTGGGCTGGCCGCCCACTTTTCCCCCTACCCCACCCTCCCCATCCTGGGGCAAATCATTGGTAGGTGCATCACTTAACGTGGTAGTACGTCATGTAAGACCTGGCTAACGGCTCCACTCAAAAACTTTTCAGCTGGTCCTCAGCTCTGTAAATTGAATTGAGGAATTTTCCAAGAGTACCTTAGTTGCATGTTCTTCGTTTGTGCCTTGATTACGTCAAAGTATATTTTGGGCAACTCCATGAAAGAAAACGGCGCTCAGTTGTTTAAGCACTGAACAATGCGGTGTGGGCTAGTCCTTTGCGCGGCTTACCCTTGTCAACTATTTGATCTCACAAGCGCTTCTTGATGAGCTTTGGTCATTTTGGTGGTGGCATTATGGGATCAGAGTGTAGCGTCGAAAAAGATTACGAACTCGATGAACCCGTTGATTGTAGTAACAAAGAGTGGAGTTTGATCCCTGCAAGAAGAAAGCAAGATAACTTGAAAGTGACTGTATTTATTCACGAGAAGAAGGGAGATGAAAAGAATAAGAAAGAGGAAAGAATTGCTAAAGCAGCACAGGTGATTCAGTAGATATTAACTTGTGTGATGATGGTAATTAGTGGGAAAAGTGGTAGTGTACTCCAGTAAAATTTTTGGCTAAGTGCAGATTACAGAATGATATGATGGGACATTCCATTTTTTTATCCGCACACCCCCCCCCCCCCCCCCCCATCCCATGGAAGGCATTTTT
>OX421448.1:7705847-7708347 GCA_949126865.1 Montipora capitata | reverse complement strand
AGGAAAAATATCTCTTCGTCTTAAGCAAACACTTAACATAATACTTTTTTTGTTTTGTTTATATCAGGGTGGCTTGTCACACAACAACCTCTGTCTGTCATCAGTTTATGTCAGTGATAATGACTGGGGATGGAGACTGGGTGGAATGGAATTTGTTTGCAAATTCTCAGACTTAACCAATGAGGTGAGATTGTGCAAGTTACCCTAAGAAGTGATAATTTATGTTTGGTTCTGACTATAATTATAATTACCGGTATATTTAACAATTATTCCATGAGCGCGCATTGGATATGAGATGATAGATAGCCAACGAGGCGCTACGCGCCTCGTTGGCTATAATCATCTCATATCCAACAAGCGGGAGTGGAATAATTATTGTTTTATTAAAACGCCCCCAAAATATAGAAAACTAGACTACAATAAAAATAAAAAGGCCCAAAAAATCACGCATATGCTTGCTGTGTTTGTAGATCATGGTATAATGGCTCATAACCCATGATGGCTTAGCCAATCAAAACTCTCGAATTGCATTATCCAATGATCCAGTTTTTAATAAAATCAGTTATTACGTAACCCCACTGACTCCTAGGGGTTCCCCATTGACAAGTAAAATCATCTCAGACTGGTGTTAGACAGAGTAAAATACTAAGTTAATGGCCGGTTCAGGCCGGATGGAAGTCAAAGGGGTAATAGGGACATACCGGTAGTTTTTCAGCGATTTCCAGGGGGTCTCCATTGACTAGTAAAACCGTCTGGTGTTAAAAAGAGTAAAATACTAAGTATGGCCGGTTCAGACCAGCTTAAAGGATTAATAAGCAGTGTGATCTTGGTGCATCATAGATTTTATATTTGTTTCATTGTTAAAATGTCCTGTCTTTGGGGTGTACAGAGCTCTGTATTTGTGAAATTTACCCTGAGCTGGTTCCAGACATTTATACCCTGTTTCTGTGGTGGTGATAAAATTGTTTATCATCATTAAAATTATTCAAACACTTAATACATGTATACGAGATGGTACTTAAGGAAAGTTAAAGAAAATAATAAAAAAAGCTTGAATGACAATACATGTATGTTGACTTAGGCACTCACTCTAAGAGTTTGTTGTACAGATCTAGAGTACAATGTAATTTAGCATTTTAATGAATTATTTTTAGTCATTTTTTTGTTTCATAACAATGCATCAGATTCCTGGGTAGAAAATACTCCTGCTCTGTTTCCTAGGAATCACATGATTATACAATGTACATGTTCAGTGTACTTAATCTGCAAACTTCAACAAAGAAAGTTGCATTCTTTTTATTCATTTCAAAATTTAAAGAAAACGACAAAACTTTTGAAATTACAAGACATGTTTCGACAGAAACTTCTGTCATCTTCGGTTGATTAATGTACAAAGCGTTACGTTGAATTTATAAGTCGGAAAAACTGCTAATTATGCCAGTAACAACGGAATGTACCGGTACATAAAACGTGACAATGTGTGAGTGAGCACATAGTCAGTGATAGGGTCAGTGATAGGGCCTTTCACATTTTCAAACACCTACAAAATTCCGAACAATGTCGCGCCCTGTCTTCAGGGGAATGTTTCCATATTTTAGATCACGCCTCTATGACTTTTCAACTCAAGATAAAAGAAGCTTTTCATATTAAAAGAGAACAACCTTCTCTTAATCAACAACTGCATCACGTAAATCTAAAATTCTCACATTGTCACGTTTTATGTACATTCTTTTATTCATTTGATTTTTAAAAAAAAATTGGTGGGGAACCTCTTAATATTAATCCCAAGACTTGTAATGAATAATAAATTTCCAGTTTACAAGCTCATATTAATTGTCTGTCAATTACTTTAAGTTATTTTTTAATGTGTAGCTTTAAGACCATTTTTCATATGCCTACATTTGTACATTACATGCACAATCTCCAGTGCCCTTCAGATATTATTGTCAGGGTGTGCATTTCAAATTTTTTTCTGTTTTTATTGCAGTTTCTTTCCGGAACAAAGTCACTGAGAGATTCCAAGTCTATTTCCCCAGAGGAAAAGGTACAATTATGTAGGTTGATGTATAATCTTTCTGTAGATACTATTAAGTATAATAGTGTCATGATGTGCTTATAAATTAACCCATTGACTCCTGGGGGTTCCCCATTGACAAGTAAAATCCTCTGGTGTTCCTATTTACATTGTACTGGTCCGCCATTACTAACTTTAAGACAAAATGACATCAAAGGCTAATTAAAACTAGTTTAAGAATGCAAGGCGTGTGTATGCCACAGAATTAATATTGTGGCACAGGAGTTTTGGGCTTTCAGACTTTTAAACTCACATTTTGCAAATACAGTCTAACATGTTTTTTTTTTTCACTTTCAGTTAAATTTATATATAAATTTTTTCATCCTCTCTCTTTTTCGTGTTTAATCGTTAAATCGTAAGTTCAATCAGTAAACTCTATTGTGATACACTTTGTATCTTTGTTTTACATAATAAGCTGCATTCACA
>OX421448.1:7700847-7703347 GCA_949126865.1 Montipora capitata | reverse complement strand
GAGTTTGTTTTTGCATGAAAATCCTCAGGTATTTTAAAGTAATGTTTCCTTCACATTTAGTCATAAATTATGTAATAATAATTATTATTGTAAGTTGCACCAGCAGTGTTTGATTTGAATTTTATCACTATAGACGACAGTAACGTCTGTTTAACTATTATAATTAAATCTGTCCTGTAGCTGGCTGATTAAAATAGTAATAATGCTATTTTTATTGTTGTTACATGTATTTGATTGTATCTTTTGGCAGATGAGGCCACAGCTTTCAAGTCTTCTTGATGACGATTTCTTCAGGTAAATTTTTGGGAGTTGGGAATCTTTTATACTTTAACCATCAAATTCAGTACTTCCGAGTAATATAAAAGTAACAATTATCTTTGTCGGCAACATGTTCTAAACTATCTGTCAAATGATGCAATAATTTTATTGCAGTACGTAATAATTTATTATGGTTGACAAGTGGATTACTAAAACTTGTTATGAGATTTCTCTGAGGTAATTGTGTATCGTATGGTGGTCTGCAATTTATTCCATGCATTCCTAACCAGATTCCTTCCAACTGCCAACCAAATGGTTCATTTGGTTGAGCATCAGACCACTGCATTGGAGGAAACTCCAGTCGCACCAAAGGGTATTTTAAATAACTGAGGACATCATGTTACCTTAAGTTAGTTAAATGGCATCTGCAAATGGCTAGACTCTTAGTCTTCTCGGAGAAGGACAATAAACCATAGGCCCTGTCACCCTGCCAGCAGAGCCTTTCTTAACTCGATGAGAAAAGGACTATTCTGCAGAAATCGTGTGAAGTCTTTATTGGGGATGCACAAGCTGTTGCTTGGAGACAGTTTCAAACCCACACCAAGTCTAGATCACACTCCTATAGACACCATATTGATTTTTGTACTGAAGGCTCGATTTTGACTTTTGCCTCGTCAAAAATATGATGCGCAGGCTGTCTAAACCAGTTAGACCGGAGTGATTAGCCCAGAAACTTTGGGCTGTGGCGACTTGAAAGACCTGACACGATTATAGCAGTTCTGCGAGGTTTAGAGAGGCTCTGCTCACAGGGTGAGGCCCTGTCTCACAACACCTCAATGTACAGTGTATATAACCCTGTGGGGCATAAAGGAACCTACACGCTAGCTATTCAAAAAGAGCAGGGCATGGAGTTCCCTGTGTTGTGGTCTTTCCTCTGTGGTATATCGAGGCTGGGACGGTAAACGCTCAGAGATACTACATGTAGCCACAACAAAGTACTAGAAAATCCGAGGGTAAATAATCCGTATCTTATGATGGTGATGATGATGATGATGATGACCATGACACAGCAAAAATCGATGCTGATGACTTACAACCAGGACCACAACTAGTCGACCACAATTACTTTGTTTAAGTCTGAGGCTAATATAATAAATTATAGCCTATCAGGAGAGTTCTACTAATTGGGGAAACCGGATCACATTGAATCAAGTATTGTTATCGATTAACCCCCTTCCTTGTAAGAGTGACACCTTAAGATGTTACTCTCAGATAATTATTTTACTCGTCAGTGCAGGCCAGTTCTGGGGTAAAAGGGATATGTAACAACATCTTTGTCCTCTTAATAATTATGTCCCCTTCAACCCTTTTTCTCCTGAGAGTGTCAACACTCATAGCTTTTACTCTGTCTTATGCCGTCGATTTTACTCCTCAATGGGAGCCGGTTGTCAGGGGTGAAATTGTAATAATTATAATTGTAAAAAAGGTTTTTGTTGCTGTTTTCTCCAGCCACCAGCTGCAAAGTTGCATAACTTCTGTTTTTTTCCAATTTACTTACAGGGGCAGCTTTTTGGAGATAATGACATTCCTAAACCAGATTACTATTAAATCTGGTGAAGAGAAAGAAAAATTTTTCAGGTACCTATTAACTTGTCACACCAAAGAGTATTTTTTTTTAACAGGGCAGGATACGCGACTGTATAAAAAACTGCTGATAGGGCCTTATTAAAGTGCAAATGATGTGAAGATTCTCACAGGTCTTACAGTAGGTGACATGTTATCTTTACAAGAAAAGGACTGAGAAGGAGTTGGATAACACCCTCTGAGATCTTCAAATGTTATTCTTTACATCGCATGATTTTAGATGATAATAATAATAATAATAATAATAATAATAATAATAATAATAATAATAATTTTTAATAGTAATGATGATTTTTATTTGGTAATAAAATCAAAAATATTTACAAATGCATTAAAATTTATCCCATAATAATTTTTTTCCTTTACACTCTCGTTTAAGAAATGATAAAAATTACTAATCTAAAAAAACTAATAGCTAATAATCTTATAAGAAATGTTATATTATGAAAACAATATATATTAACAAAAAATATTTAAAAATGACATTCTTTAAAACAAACTCTACTCTTTAAATCCTGCCTGTTCTTTTTCAATCTCAAGGACACATTGCCCAATGTTCAAAGGGACACGCCTAGTGGTGCGTGAACCTCTTAGGCAA
>OX421448.1:7685847-7695847 GCA_949126865.1 Montipora capitata | reverse complement strand
AAAACAATGCGACCCTTTCTAACCCAATCATTCTGCACTTGCGGCCCATTGGTCAAGTTAGGAGGGGTGGAGAGGGTGTGGATACTTGTCGCGATTGGATCACCACCTTAATCAAATCGTAGCGATGGAGTGTTTGGAGGTTTCTTTTTCCACCCCAAACTCGGACGTCTCCGAAGACGGACTGTCATCCATTATTAATTATCCTGTGGATAGCGCTATCCACCCTTCGAACAACTGGGGCCTGATGCCCAACCTCGTTCCCAGGGTCTCTCTTCTCTGCCTCAACGACAATGGAGGCAGAGAAGAGAGACCCTGGGAACGAGGTTGCCTGATGCCGTATAACTACGAACTCAGAGCCAGTAAATTTGTCATGAAGTGACCCAAGCATAAAACTAACTCGTTGAGAAGATCTTTTCCTATAGCGGGCCAAAAACCATGAAATTCATAAACCCTTTTGAGGGGGAACCAGCGCGATAATCAGATTTAAATTAGCATTTAATGGTTTCAAAATTTCGGTATAATATTGTAATAATCATTTTTAATCAGCTACGGTAGTTTAGATAGGGACTCGTCGTATTTGAGTGTAAATAAAGTTGAGTAATTGGTTAATTGGTCTGCGACCCATCACCTGGCCGCTCTTCTTGCTGGCGAATGGAGATCGCAGTTCTTCTCAGTCGGCTTAACTCGCAGTGTTCGACACTTACTTTCTTAGTAATTTGCCCTTTGGGCAACCAGTTTTGTTTTTTGGTTGCCAGTGGTTTTTTCGGTTGCCCGCCTTCCAAATACCTGTGGCCCATTAAAACTCAAAGGGGGCTTGTAAAAATGTCGGTTTTGAGTAAAATGTGTGTAAAATGGGTTTGACAGACCAACGCGACTCCTGCTGTGTCCATGGTGTTCTGGTAGCCTTCACAGTTTTGATTTGATAAGCATACATTTAAGCGATTTTTTTCTATAAGACATCAAGGAAGATTTCTTTACTATATCTCCCTGAGATTAGGCTGGTTTTGAATTAAATGCCGCTTATCCAATATTATGGTCTTTAAGCCTTTCAAACCTGGTTGAAATTGCCTGACAAAAGGTAAAATTTCTTGTGCGCTTGTTCGATATCAAAGTATCGTAGCGTATTTGGCCGTGCGGAAAGTGGGTTCCATTGTAACAATTTTTTTTTCGCGCGGACTTGAAGATGGCGGCTACGAACATGTTCCTTGTTCCAATCTGTTTTGGGGTTTGTACCAATATATTTTTAACAGAAAATAAATGACAGCAAAACGATGTAACATTTTTTTATCGTGTTTGCGTCGACTACCTCATATTACTCACATTCTTCCTTGCAAATCAATTCGTTCCGCAGAAGATTAGTCGACCAAAAATTCTGATTGCCCGATCGGGCAAGTCTTAGAGTTTTTTTACTTGCCCACGGATATATTTCGCTTGCCCCGGGCAATCGTGCAAGCGTTAGTGTCGAACACTGCGGTCACTCGCGTATTTCACGCAGGTTTTTTTAGCATCTCTGCATATCGTACAATGGCGACGGCAATACGTTCAATGATTAGATGCAACTGCCTTGGACGCCCTGCATCTGTTGGTCGCATGTCAAAACAACCGCGTGAAATGATAAAAGTTAGTCTTTTGGAGAACGGTAGCTCATGACGATTGGTGTTTTCATTTTCTCTTCCCAATATTGTAAATACGCTTTTTATAAAAATTTCGTTCTTTAGGGCGTTAAAGACGGTACTCTTTTGGCCTGCGACTTTCGCATGCAACTCGCAGGACGTCATGACTTTTGGCTACTGATTACGCGCGTTCCTCTCTTGAACGTCTGTCATAAGTGTGCCTCAGCTGTGGTTTATGCCACACAATTTGTCGTGTAAATAAGTTAGTCTTATGCAAAAGTGGTCAGCTTAAATTTTACCGTCTAAATCTCCCATTGGGTTACTGTAGCCTTTCCAGCAAGGGAAGAAAAGAAAGGACTTTCCAACGGGTGCTAATTTTACATATTATTGAAAGAGTTCAATTGATTTATCTTTTGAGATACTCTCTTACCTGTTACCCGAGCTCCTCAATCTGAACTTTCACCAACATTGGTATGCCTGTGTGTTTTTGCTGTGCTTAGATGTTGATTGGTCTACGTGAAACAGATGATAGCATTGTATCTGCCACATTCTCCGCCCTGGCCGTCATGGTGCCGATATTGGGAGCCAATGTTGTTGTGGGTGGAGAGAGACGGAAATACTTTATCGAGGGGAGACCAAAGGTACAGTCATTGTCAGCGTTTTCTTTAAAATGCAGTATCAATGAGCCTGCAGCACTGTGGTTAACATACCCGCGCCACAAACTGGGACAAAAATCCTTAGGGGCTCAGTTAGATATGATTTGTATGAAAAGTGGTAGTGCGGCCTGAGGAGCTATGAGACGAATCAAGGATTTTTTTCCTTTAAGGGCACTGGAAAAGGTCTATAAGTGCCTTGTACAGTGTTACGGTGAATATTGCTTCCCTTACTTTTGCAAACCTTTTCAAGGTACTCAAAGACGAAGGGCTAACGTTGAAAACGTCAGCTTTTAAATTTCTTCGCCGTGGACAATTTACCTTATCAACCCTGTTGATAATCCGATTTCTGTGTTTCACTTCCCCACGATTGTGATGTAGCACCGCGGTTTCTTTAGAAACTACAGGATAAGCTGCCAGTGCATGAAGTCTTCAATTTCGTGCTGTGTTAAATATCTCACAGACACTCGGCTCCATCACTTATTGATGGATTTTCGTGTAATACACTGGTTTCTTTGAGCCTAATAACTTTTTATCTTTACAGTTTAAGACGTTGACAAAGTTACAACCAGGTAGGTGAGCAAATTATGGACGACTGAAAAATATTTCAGCCGCTGTCGTTTCCTTGCCTCCTTTTTTTGGTTTTTTTTTTCAAAGATCCTAAAACACTCGCTTAAGACCATTTTCCATGGTTTGTTTATTTGCTTGCAGTTTCCACGGTGTCTTTAACAGACAGAAAGGTCAGCAATATTGGCCCTTCAAACTTAACTGGTGTGATCGATATTGAGAACAGACTGAGCCCTTTGTCCGAGTCCAAAGAGCTTCCTCGTGATTCAAAAGACAAGGCCACGAAACAAGACAGAGAAAAACGACGACAAGAGATGCAGAAACGAAAGGAGGAAAGGAAAAGAGAAATGGAGAGGCGCCGGTTAGAGAGAGAGAAAGAAAAATCCAAAAGAGAAAAATTGTCATCGCCAAAAAGAACTGTAGCCGAAACTCCAGTTGTTTCGGCTGGAGATTCGGATCATGCGGACTTTGAACCATGGGAAGACGTCGACGAAACCCGGGGGGACTCTCCTCTGTCAGACGTAACGGTGAGTGGGGGAACTCATCCCTAGTTATGTCTTGTGGCTATTTTGGGTGCAAATTACCAGGGTTTAGGGTTAGAGAATCCTCTGGTCTATAATCTTCAATTTGACTACACTGTGGAAACAGAATTTAAACTCTAGCAATCGTGGAGGTCGCCTTTGGATTCATTAGAAATGCCGACACGATGCGCATTTGTATAGACCTTATTCATAAATGGAGTCTTTTGTAGAATTGTAAATTAGCCTACCAAGCCTCGATAACATACAGTGAATTGAAAATAATTCTTGCTCTAAAATGAGGCTTGGTAGGCGAATTTGCACGTGGACAAAAGAATTATGAATGTGACCGCCATATATGAATAGGGTCTATGCCCACGTTGTCGTTAAAACCTCAAATTTTGTAATTTTACGTCGTTATGCAGAGTTCTGCAAAAAATACATGCTAAAATGCGTGCAGCACGTGCAACACAATTATTTTTCCAACTTTAACCAATGATATTATTATTTTATGGTGTTGTCGTTACCGTCGCCGTGGTCGTTTTTTTTTTTTTGGTTCAACTCCAAAAAATTACTTCAAAAAAGTAATTAAAGTTACACTCAATTCGATATCTCTGGTGAATACAAAGTCTGGTTGTTTGGTTAGTTGTGATATATGGGGGCGTTGGCCAGCCATGCCGCCGTGCAGTTTATTAAGCATTGGAATAGGTACAAGAATATTAATACATCAATTCTAAAATAAAGAGAAAAGCAATGCACCAGAGCCGAACACGAAAACCCCTAAAAAAACCAGCAGGTGGAAAAAAGCGGGGAACGTGTACCCCCGACCAAGGCAGTGGTGCGACCCTCGGGGTTCTTGGGAATTGTAATTTAAAGACACTACTTACAATGTAAATGAACGCTATCATATACCGCCTAACGAAGGCATTAAACACTAATTCAGCTCGATAGGACAAAAAACGAAACAGGACTTGTGCACGCGGTGCTCGCAAAACGATCGGCAAATACAAACCACGATCACGTGGCACTCGAAGAGCCTGCCGCTTACAACCAGGCCTCTGCTACTTGACGGCAGAATATCAATTTATGTTAATCATGATTATCACAAATTACATATTGCAACCAGGCCCGAGTTGCTCGAAGCCTGGTTGGTGCTAACTAGTGTTAAATACCATGGAATCCTGTAGACATAGTTCGATGCTACTCTGGCTTGAATAAATTTGATTGTTGCTTAGATAGTTACGATTCAAACACTCGGGTCTTTGAATCTTCGTCAAAGGAGACGCCATGTAGCAATAGACCACTTTCATAAATGGCGACTAACTTTACATTCTTTTGTATTTATGTTAATTAGACCTATTGCCCTCGTTTTAAAACAAATATTCTTTTGAAATTTGCTCGTCGTAGCGAGGTTAGTAGGGCTTATTAGCATTAAAACAAAAGAGTAATTTATTTGGTCCCCATTAAGAAAGAGGTCTATACATTGCAGAAAAAAATTACTCTGCACGTACGTTTTGAACTTTTGTATATAAAACTCTTCCGCCCTCTGCAAATCCGCAACCAGAAATGCCAAATCTCACGTGCTATGAAACTGAACGTGAACAGACAGCGGCAACCTTTGATTTTCTGTGTTATAGGTGGTTTTCACGTTCCGTCATTGCCGCCATGTTGGTGAACGAAAACAAAAGATCTCTCATTTCCTCCTTTTGTTCGTCCACCAGCAATTGTACATTGAAGCATTATTATCTGCCTCTCTATAGATTGGTTACAACCCGTCTGTTATTAATACCGTTCCTCCAAATTAAGTTGGGTGGTTCTAAAAGTGAAATCAACTGGAATAGTTAGGAAAGAATTAGAAAACGTAACTAATGTAAATTTGCAATTTTTGAATTTTCCGATTGGACCTTTTTGTTGTCGTCGCCGGCATAGATTTTGAGCTTCCCATTTTAACGCTGGCTGACTGTCTAATAGTTCTTGGGATGCGGTAAACACTAAAGTAACTGTGACTTGCTGGCATCTATGATCTGAAGGACTTTTAGGGAGTTGTACACAATGGGACTTTTTCAACAACGAAATGTATTTCGAACGCGTTTGCACGAGATCGAAGAGATTTAGTTTTGCAGATTTGCGAGTTATTTGTTTTTAAAGTTTAGTGGACGAAATTAAATCGCTTAAATTAAAACACACATTCCTGCGCCTAGCCTTGAGTGCATGAACTCGCTTTTCGTTATGATTGGCTCATTTAATTGGGTGACTCTGTTGTGACTGGCTGAAGTAAAAACCATGCAATAAAGGAGATGTTAGAAGTTAACCGCGGTGAATGAAATGAAGATTTTTTTTTTCGGTGGCTACTTGGGGACACTCGGAAAAAAACCTACGAGCTTCCGGAAACTAATTCCGGGTGCTCTACCACGGAATGTTTGGAGATCGTGGGAGCTATACGGTTGGCAATTGTCAGCCAATCTCTAGAGGCACAGAGACATGGTAATTTTCAAAGAGTTACTTTATCTCTGGCATTGGGGTTAAAATAACTCCTCAAAGTGGAGTTATTTTAATCCCTCAAAAAGTTGTTCTTCCCATTAGGGGAGTTAAATGAAGGCTAAAAAAGGAATTAAACTTTAGGGGTTATTTTAACTCTAAATAAGAATTAAATTTAACTCCTCTGAGGTAACATTTAACTCTTCTGTGGAGTTACTATCCCAGTTAAACACTGCGAGGGGAGTTAAATAAACTCCTCTTTTGGGGTCATTTTGAGGAGTAGGTATAACCCCCATTGGCGAGTAATCTTGGAGTGAATGTAACTCTCCAAGAAGAGTTAAAGCACCTCTATGTTGGGAATTACTTTCGTGGAGTTAGCTTAACTCTGCAAAAGGGGTCGATGTACCTCCTTGTTTTTGAGTCTTTTTGGGAACCCAATAGTATCGTATCATAACTTTACAGAAAATTTAAATGGGATGGCTATTATAAGAAGTGGCATCATCGTATAAATGTTCGCTGTCGTCATCATCACTTGGGCTTAATTTCACTTTCACTCGAAAATTCAAATGCTATTTTGTTGTTCTGTGTTTCCTCGATCTCTTTCAGCCATCAATACGTCTTTGTGCTCTTATCCTGACATGGTTTCTAAATGACAGGTACTCTTTGTACGTTCTTGTACAATAGGCCATTTTACAGTTGTTTGCTCTGCGACCTAGCCTATGAATGGCTGCGAGGCTGCCGGTGACCTTGCATTTGATACAGCCCCGACTGCTTTTATCATGCAAATTGTGTTGTTGTAATTCTAATTAGTCCGTATTAACATTACAAAAGCACGGAGGTTTGTATCAAAACAGGGTCACCGGCAGCCTCGCTTCCATTCGTAGGCCAGGTAACTTAGCTACAACTGTAAAATGGTCTATTGCTGGTGAACGAACAAAAGGAGCTAATGAGAGATCTTTTGGTTTCGTCCACCGACATGGCGGCGATGTCATGACGTCAGGGGCACCCAATGTCAATTTCGGAAAATATCTGTTCGGAAGACGATTTGAGATCTAGAATTTTCGGAACATTTGTTGTACAATTTCTTGCTTGCCTTCCTGTCCTAGGATTTTCGAACATCTAAAAGATGCCCATTTTAACGGATTTTACCCTTAAAAGATCACCTAGAATTTTCGGGAGCCTTTTTTCTGGCTGAAATTTTCGAAAAGCTAAGTTTTGATCCCTATAATTTTCGGATCACTAGACTTTCATCTAGGAAATCCGAACAGATGAAAAATTTGTAGGGGATAAAAATATGCCTATATCTACCGTTTAAATACTAAAATACGTTTAACAATGCTATGTCCAAGTGTTTTTAAGCTATATTCTCGTTGGGTGCCCCTGATGACCTGAAGACCATCCATACTGCTAGGATTCTAATTATCAAAATGAGGTGATTTGGTTATTGTCAAGAAGGAGCTGTTGGATGTTAACTCCGGTGAATGAAATCTGCTTCGACTCCTTTAATGGAGCACTCAGATTTTTTCCGAGTATCGTCGAGTCACCCGTGTTACACAATCTAAATGGGTAATACCCATATAATCTAAATTTAGATCAGTGGTTGCAAGCCATCTCAGATGATCATCCGAGTCATCCAAGCAACTCATTAAATATGCGTTTCCTCTTTCACTTCAATTACATGAAGTTTACCCTATACTTAGAAATTTCCTCGCCAGGAAAGGAAAAAAAAAGGGAAAAAAGGAACTGTTTTGTTTAAGACAATCGACGGACATGGATGACAAAAAGGTTAAACCTAGTCCGTTAGCCACGCTTAAGGGATCATCGATAACCACCACACCATCGAAGTACGCTGCTGAATGAAGGCGAATTTTTATAATATTTAAATAGAGACCCATTACCAATATTGAAAGCTAATCGATTTGAGATGGGTGCTTACTTAATTAGAATGGGCGTTTAGACTTAAACACAGTTTATCAGCAATATTCAAAATGGGTGCTTAGACCTAAATACGGTGCATGCGTGGTTGGATGACTCGGATGATCATCTGAGATGGCTTGGACCCACTGATCTAAATTTAGATTATATGGATATTACCCATTTAGATTGTGTAACACTGGTGGCCGAGTCAACATCGACTTTGACGTTACGACCCACTGTGCTGCTCATGGCTTTTTTGCTCTGTTATTTTCAGAGTGGGCGGTCAAGTCGAGTCACCGTTGATCGTACAAGTTCCTGGAGCGACGAACAAAGTATTTCCAGTGACCAAGGCAGACATGACGTCAACAATGTAGATTTCAGTTCATCTCCTGTGCGCACCGAAAAATTCAAGACAACTTTTTCGTATACTCACGACAAAGACAGTTCTGCTCAAAAAACACATTCTCATGCCTCTGCCATGAAACTGGGCACCAAAAAGCCTTTAAGAAAGACGCGTAAAACAAAGGACGAAGCGCCAGGAAATGAATATGACATAATGCAAGTCGCAGTACGCTCAAGGGAACCAGATTATTTTGCGGACATGGAGCCAACAGTTAGTTTTACAGATAAGGGCACGAAAATTACAGTCTCGCGTTCACACTCTACGGAACTAAGCTCTAAGTTGGCCATGGTGGAAGATAACTCACAGGTAGGTCTTGTTGTTCGTTTGGTGCATTTATACTTGTGGCAGTTTTCCTACTAGAATGTTAAAAGACCAACAGACTTTCTGATGGCTGTACACTGTTTGTGAGAACTAGTCGTACGGGTGACTGACAAATTAACTCGTACTTCGTACTTTGTTCTTTGAGTGCAAAGCTTGTCAGAGGTTTATAAAATTAAGGTAGCGGATTGGTTGGTGACGAGGCTTCAACGTAGCAACAGGACCGTTACCTGCTTGCAGTCCTTCTTTCTCTTAAATTTAGACGAGTCTGTTGTCGAGCGATCAAGCGTTAAACATAGATACGTCGTAGCTTTTTGCAACTTCTAGCATAGCTAGCAGCCCTGTAGTGTTCCTGATTAATCCTGGTTCATTCGTGCCACGCGAATGCAAACGCTATTGCAAGTGCCAACGCAAATGACGCCTTCATACGTACCTCGCAAACATACGTACGTGTAAGTATGGGTTATTGGAGTCAAAATGGCGTGCAAGGATTGCGCCATCTTGGTTTCAATTTCAACCGAGGTGGCCTGGGACTGATATTGGTACCTTGCGCTTGCAATTGCTTTTGCGTTACCCCGATTCACATGCAAACACAAACACAAATAAGTGTGAGAGAATAATGGTGGCTTTTTTTGTTTGCCTTTGCATTGCTGTAGTTTCCACGGATTTTTTCTGGCGATTGCATTGGCGTTCGCGTCCGCGGCTTGTGTGAACCACGCTTTGGGTTGCATTGTTTTTGTTTGTGTCCATTGATTGGTGAAGCCGTCCAGATAGACATTGGAATGGTTGCTACCAGAAACCCATAAGAGTTGAAACGTATAACGCGCGTTCAAAGCTTCCGAATATTCAGTGCGAACTGATTGGTTGAATGTTTCAGTGCTAAGTACCATATTTAGAAACCCCTCGCTCTTGTTGTTCCAAATACTTAGCAAATTGAATATTCAGAAGCTTGTTTCCCAGAACACAAGGGGCTGTTACACGTTTCAACCCTTATGGGTTTCTGTTGCTACCTAACCCAAACAGTTACATGTAGACGCAGGGATATTAAAGCGAGGGAAAACAGTTTTCCGTACTGCAATCTCCCCTATTCTCCATTTCAATCTCACTGGACCTCTTTTGGCATCGCACTCGTCTGGAGTGCCCAGTAGTCCCTTCGTGTGTGGTCTAGAGGGCGTGCAAAACAGCCGAGCGAAAAACCCGAAAACTGGAGCGAGCTGGGGAGAGTCTTCGTTTTTCTTCTCCAGTCTTGCCGCGCCCCTTCTCGATTATCCAGAAAGGAACTGCTAGTTCTCGTCGGCCGTAAGAGACGGATATTGCAAGGATGTATATAAAAACAATGAATGTATATACCTCTGAACACAATAAAGTGAAGGAAGGTGATAGGTTGACGACAGTTTATTGTGTAGATTTCTCTGGGTTGGCGTCTCGTGTGCTCTAAAACATGGTACCTATGAGCCGCCATAACTTCATGCAGAACTTTTCTTCGATTTTATTTTCTCAGGTAGAAAGTGGATGGGGCGATGAATGGGATGG
>OX421448.1:7675847-7680847 GCA_949126865.1 Montipora capitata | reverse complement strand
ACTTTCTTCAAGTCTCAAGGTTATTTAAAACAGAATTAACTGAATAGAGTGTAAAGTGAAGTGCTAGATTTCTATCCCATATGAACCATGTGAGCGTTAGCCCCACTGATGGAAATGGGCCCACACAAGGACAGAGAAAAACTCTGACCAGGGTGGGAATTTAGTCGAGCTCTAGTGCTCTGCTAATTCGTGAGAATTGTTGAGACTACAAATTAACTGAAATAAGAAGAAATCTAACCAAACGTTGGTTTTTTGAGGAGAGGGGAAAAACCTCTCGGAGCAGAGTAGAGAACCAACAAACTCAACCCAGATATTGCGTCGAATCTGGGAATCGATCCCAGGCCACATTGATTGAAAGCGAGCGCTCTCACCACTGCGCTAGCCCTGCTCCAAGGTATGTGGCCTTAGTTTCATTGCTTACCAGTTTGTACTTCAGCTTCATGGAAGTCTGTACTATCTCGCAACCCTCCCTTAAAACACAGCTCTGTTTTGTCTGAAATACTTCAAACTCTTGTATTTTTGGTTTTAACGGCGGCCCATATGAATTCGTGCTTCTTTTGTAGTGTGTAACACGTGCCCTCCCCTGTTCGCGCCCCGGTGTATTTGCTCCTACTATTCATACTATTTAGGAGGCAGTAGGGCGCTTGCCTTGAGATCCGGAGATCCTGGGTTCTAAACCGGCTACTCTGACCACTGGGTAACTTATTGGCTGCACTTGTAAATAGCCAACTACAGTTTGCTCCAGCCAGTTGGGATTCTTACCCTTGATACGTTTCGTTATTTCGTTTCATTGGCCCTGAGAGGTCAATTTAAATTCTTGGGTTGCACCGTCACGCAATTCAAAAATATTTCGAAAACTATTCAGTGAATAAACTCAAGGAATGACATTGTTATAGGACATAAATACTTAAGGCACTTCTCCAAGTTTCAGGTCTGTACGTTTTCCCGATCTTCAAATATTTGTCGAAATATTTTGCGTAGAAGAAGTGACTTAGAATAACATTTGACGATAAAAACTTGCGACAAAACGTTGCTTAATAATCAGTCCTCCGAATTACGTCACCAGATCACCTGGTTAACAAAACGTCATTATCAAGTCAAAAATGTATAAACATAAGTTCTATAAATACTAAAACGAACAATAAGAGAAATTAATTTACGGGTTAAACAAAAAGTTTCGCACGTATGGAGTCCGTTTGCACGTTCAGATTAGGTTTGAATTTCTTAATATAAAGCATTTCAAACACTGAACAATCAAATTTACCTTGGCACGTTCTCAGAATCTTAAAATGACTCTCATTCAAACGATCCCTCCTACCATGCGCTTGCACAAGTATGGAGCCACCATGTTGATGTACCTCCAAGGGACACCAACATGGCGGCCGGAAAATAGTGTAAACATCTGGCCACAGTTCAAACGATGGATAGCGCTATCCGCCGGATAAATCATTATACACTGGATTACTCAACTGGTCTTGCTAGTGTTTAGACTATACGCAGGATAGTGATTTATCCGGTGGATAGCGCTATCCACCTTTTGAACAACTGGGGCCTGGAACTTACTTTGGCCATCTAGGCCACTTATTATCTGAACTTTTCCTAATACTTTAACCTCTAAAAAGGCTAAAAATCCCGAGATAAGTATGTATTCCCTTGGTTAACCTGCGATCAGGCGTACTTTTCCTTAGACATGGTGGGAAAAGGTACTTTTTAGCGCCCTTTCTCAAGAAAAGTACGCTTGATCGCAGGTTAACCCTTGGTATTCCACACAAGTCTCATTCCCAGAGCCCTCCGTTTCTTTTGGTCAAAAGAAACGAAAGGCTCTAGCGACGAGTGAAATTCGCCGCTAGTGGCTCACCTCCACTTCGGTGAATAATGTTAAGTATCATGATCAGGCAAGTTCATAAGATGTGAACGAGTCGATTGTTGGTATTTCTTGCTATGATCGATCAATTTTTTGAGCGAATGCTATTGTGTACGGAGAAAACGTAGAAAAAAGAAAAACAAAGAGAGAGAAATTAGTTTTATCCTAACGCGTCATATGATTGGCTCATTTTCCAGTGTGCTAGTTTCTTATTGGTCAATTAAAATCACGGGTACGTGAAAGCCTTTTCAACTGCTGCGGCGGTTTTTCGTTACTTCTGTCAACAAAGGCTAAGAACCTAACCGGGAAGAACAACCACTTCTTTTAAATTATCAGGAGCAGATACCGATGGTTAAAATTGGAATTTAGCGAGCATCGTGTTGTTGGACTTCTGTGTGCTGACAATTTGCTGTCAAGTTCTTGTCTTCTTATCTTGAACCTCCGTTCCCAAGATCCAGCGTGTTATTCCAGCGTGCTGGACTTATCAAATTTTGTGTTTTCAACATGTATTTGTTTAAAAGATGAGTCGAAGGTCTAGTGCGAGCAGTAGTATTAGCACAAGCGTCAAATCTGGTGTGGAAGATGATCCTTTGATGCGAGACTGCTATGATCTTCGGCGAAGACTGCTGCAGACAGAACAGTCGCTTCAAAGTTTGAATCCACCTCATGCAGCGAATAGGTAAGATTCTTAAGCATTTCTCGCCCACACGGAGGACATATAATTTTTGTCTCTACAGTAACAAGTTCGGCTAGCTAAAAGGTTTATCTTTAAAGTGACAAATGTGATTTAGGACGTCCGATAGCGAGATGCAGGTTGAGTTTTTGGATCTTGTGAATGACAGTGCTAGTGACGCTGAAATGAATTCTCCTTAAAACGTTTTTCTAAGTACTTTCAGTTTAATTTTTCGATATTTGATGCTCCTTCAGGGCCAAAATATCTTGTGGTCCCTCCAGCCTTTGCTCGCCTTTACTTGAGAAGTTCCTAAGCGTAGAATCGGTGGTAATGTAAACAAATGGTGTTTTACGCGAAGTTTGTTTTGTGTGAAGAGAAATCTTATGAACTATTCTTCTTAAAGAAATAATTAGTGTAAAACCAATAACACTGTTTGATCTCTTAAAATCTTGAAAAGGGTTTGATGTGAAAATTCTCTTCATGCGGCGATGTCACGTTCCAGGGTTCGTATTTCGTAACCAAGGCCCACGTACGGGAAATGTTACAATTTGTGTTTGTTTTTCTCTCTGTCGATGTTGATCTTCTGGCATTCTTCTTGGTGTATTTTCGCTGAGTTATCAATTATTCACAGCCGGAATCATACGATTTTCTCAACGGTTCCGTATAATCCCATGTTCCGAGGAAGTTTGTATTGTCTTCATGTGTAAAGGACGGAACTGACATGTTTAGACATTTCAACATGACACACGATGCCCGCGTTTTCTCGCGTGACAATCATAGGAAAACTGTAAGATATGGTTTACTATAGGATTGTCATTTTAATCCATTTAACTTGCACTTTATATTACCGGTAATTTAAAGTTGATATGTGTCGGCAGTCACATGTATGTTCACCTTGCTAGAGAATATATGGTACAAATCCAGGCCATTAATTAAGCATGCAGTGACATTAATATTATTGTTAGAAAAAATATTTATTAGCTTAGCTTCTATGGAGTGTTTATTTATAATACTCTTCTACAGATTATCCCTATATATGCCTTTTACATTTTTTTATTGTATTTTTTTTCTTTACAGTTAATACATATAGTTGTTTGCCATTAAATTGTAATAAATATATTAATTAATAAATAAATAAACAGGGGTTAATGACCAACCGGTTTCTGTCAACATCCTAAACAATCAACTAAATCTACTGGGGAAAATGTCCTACCAGCTACAGAAGCTTGACTGATCTGAGATCTTCATCAGTGTCCAGTGGCTGAAATGATGCACGCCTGTCTGAATTGATTTTTCACGCTGGTCTGACTTGTGAACTGACATTAAAAATATCTGTATTTTGTAACCACCACCCCACACTAAGAGAATCACCATTTGCAAAACTGAATTTTATTTCAGACTGAACCATCTTTAGTCAAGAACTTCATAATCCTGCCATTTCTTTTTAGCTCAGTGCGTCTTATGACACCTTCCAATTTTTTTCTGTACAATTATTAATTATTGATTCCCTTGCAGCAAGACAAAGTCAATACCACAAAAGCACAGTTCCCTTGACAGTAGACCTGAATCATTGGACCGCAGCTACCATTCAGTTACTGAAGATATAAGGTGAGTAATGCATTGATATGTGCCTTTAGCTAAACACTTTTTCAGGCTTGAGAGGAATAATTCAAATTGGGGTCTCATGGGCTTCAATAACTTTTGAAGTAGATGCCTGGTCTAATCAATGTAGGTGGCGGTCACTCTTGTCTTTTGCAAGGGTTTGAGTGAAAGTCAAGGCAGAGTGTGTATCTGGCAGTGGTAGGCAATTTTCTGACTGCATAGATGATGGTACACCCCCGTAACTGTCTTCTAATGAAACCCCTGATTGCATGTAAATTATCATTAAGTCAGATTGGTACTAGTCATTGGGTGACAACAGTGACCAAGCATCTTCAAAATTGCCTTAAGTAATTATCGTAATCTGTTTTTGGTTAAATCCTTCCGTTAGCCGATACCCCTTGTACAGAGTTATAAAAGAAATGGTCACTGTGGTACTAAATCTTATGGCCAGCCTCTTTTATAGTTTTCTGACTACGAAAGTAGATTACAAGTCCAGTTCACTTTTAGTAGTGTACACTACAGCAACTGTTCCAATTTCTGAAGTTATTACATTCTGTTATCAAATGATGTTATACAATGTAGACTGAGAAACACCCTTCCTACGGGCCATAAAGAAGAAGAAATAAGAGAAATGCCCAAGCAAGGATAAATTTATTGCTCAAATTACCAGTAATCGGTATACTTGGGTACCCACACCTCACTTGCATGCAAAAGAACTGTAAGAGCTCTACCTGAGACATGATTGCACACCCCGGCGTTTCTAAAACGAGGGTAAGGGTAAGACCAAGGGTCAGGGTAAGGGTAAGGATACGAATACAGAAAGTATCCTAAAAATGCATAAAAGCTAACCTTAAACTTTTG
>OX421448.1:7643347-7670847 GCA_949126865.1 Montipora capitata | reverse complement strand
AGCTTGCCACACAGAAAGGTACATGTAATGGTCTACTTTTGCCAAAAAGGCAAAAAAATGGGGGGTCACCGTGCTTGTTTTCGAGATCATGAGGTGCACTTTTAGAAACTTGCGTTATTTTAAGACGATCTTAGCTTAGCTTACAACTGTCAACAATAAAAAAGCTACATTAATGAAATTTAGATCAGGTAAACATACTCAATTCAACATAACTAAATATAACTAAATAAACGTTTGCAGCTGATGTCTTTTTCTGTGGTGAAATAGACCTTGAAAAACGATACATATTTAATTAATAGTCAAAGAACGAAAACTTCGGTCGCACAAGAGCATACAGTGTAAAAGGTGAAATATTTGTAACTTCTCATGTACAGATTTTTCTTGTTTTTTGTTAAAACTGACAAAATTGAGAATTAAAGGAAGTGATCTACGGAAAGAAAAATGGGGGTCACCGAGCATTCAAGCGAGTAAAATCGCTGCAAAGTTCTCAAAGTGATTGTCTATTCGCACTGTCACATCATTGCGTGACATTTCCGAGAAGACCTGGGTCCACAGCCATCCCATGATGCCACACGCTTTCACATTCCATTCTTGTGGAAAATGTTTGCGCCTTTAGCATTGTGTTTACCTACGTGGTCTGCGATGCATGATGTGTGCGTGACATGCGCGAAAAAATGCGCAGTAGCAATGGGCGTGAACATCCTTTCAATACTAACTCAGAATAGCCTGTTCCAGGCCCCCAGATAGTAGGGAAAGAGAGAAAAATGCGTGCGAAAAATGAGTGGGGGCTTGGGTCGACCCTCCTCGCTTTTTCCACGCAGTTGTTTTCGTTTCCCGACTATCTGGGAGCCTTCATGGAACAGGCTAACTCAGAAAAACTGAGTAGTAAGCAGACAATCAAAAAGGACCGAGGAGATTGAAATTCACCAACCGCACTGCCTGTATTGTGACTCTTTGACCCATTCCGCAGTCATTTATCAGACAAGTACTTTTAAACAACTGCATCGAGCTGTTTGGATGGTGGCTGCCCGGAATGTCCAAGGGCCTCCACTGTGATCAGTCAGCCCCTAGACAGTAAAACGCTCCCATGGCTAGCAAGTCCCACAACCCAGCTGTGGGCCCCACACAGAGATATCAGGCCACTCATCACACTGCATTAACAGTGGAAAAAAAGGGTGGTCCAGTGGAGGCAGCAAAGACAAGAACTCGCTAATGCTACGAGAAAAACCGCACAACGTTCTGCCAACGAAACTCAAAAATGGCCGCTACACTGAGAGTGCTTGGCTTACATGAGCCTGTGCAAATGGAAATGAACTGCTGACCGCTGTGATTAGCTCTGGACTTGTTGACCTAGACACACAGAAAGCCAGCATCTCTTTGTTGTTAACTTATTAGTTAAATTGCATTTAAGCACATTACAAAAAAATAAAATTTTGACGTTAGAGTTGTATGTCATTGAAAGATAATCTCTTAATATTGTGGACAGATTTGCCGAACAGAATTTGCGAGACTGCAGGGAAGAACTTCAGTCCAAAACAGAAGAACTAAGAAGTGTGCTGGAATCATCTACTATTGCTGAGAATGAGCTACGAGAGGAAGTCAGACTTAGGAAAAGGTGCATTTCCAAAAACGTTATCCTGTAAAGATTACAAATCGAACATAACAAGTTTATCACTTGTTGGGGGTTGCTGTGGAAAAGGAGGCTGAAGTTTAAAGTAAAAAAAAAAGGTTTCACTTTTTAATGCTTATGCTGTAATAACTCTCTTTTGTATGCTGTAATTATTGTGAAAATAGAACAGAAGACCAGCTTGACGAAGCTTTGAGAAATGTGGAAGAGATGTCAGAGAGAATTGCAGAGCAAGATTCCGCAATTCAAACACTTAGAAAACAGGTACCGAGATAACTTTGTAAATGATCTTGAGGGAGTTTGAAACCTCGTTTATGTTCAAATTTTTGATATGACAGGATCATAAACTCTTTCTTCACGATCAAATTTTGTTGGATTCTTTGTAGAGAATATTCGAACGCCTTCCCAATGTCCAAAAATCTGTCACCCTTTGGGGAGTGTGGATAAAAAATGAAACGACCCTGTGTCCCGTTTCTCGAAAGTCCCGATAACTTTTCGGGCCCAAAGAGCCGTTTGTGAAACAGGCAACCGCTTGTTTTGGAAAGCTGATCTTTTGACATGTTTTCAAGGTAACAAAAAGAAAACTTATTGTGAAGTTTGACGACTTAAATCCTCTCCGTTCTTGAGATACAAAGGGAATTGTGACACCCGAAAATGGCCCGTCAAGTTTCGGGACCTTCGAGAAACGGGCCCCTGGTCTGATAGATGTACAAATTGCTTTTTTATTGTCTGCATCATCCGCAGCAATCTGAACGTGAGAGAAATTGGAAGGAGAACAACTCCAAATCCCAACGTGAAAGAGAGGAACTTTTAGAAAAAGAAGCCTTGTTACAAGCTCAGATTATTGACCTACAGGAAGAGATAAGGTATTAAAGAGTTTGTACGAGGTTTTATAACAGCAAGAGGCTACGGGTAGCCTACACTTTGCTCGAAGGATTTTTGGCTGATTTCCTTTTTAAGTTCACCATTTATCAGTGTTTTTTTAATGTTACAGTAGCCTTGCTCAATATCCAGTTCAATTCTGTAGTCCAGATTCCGTGACCCAACCATGGGGTTAAATGCGATCGTGGAATAGTTGTTCACGGTTAAAACAGTTGTTAACGGCATTGATTCCAATCAAACCCAGTAAACGGATGCTTTACCTGTTTCTATATTTGTATTTCAAAAGTATTTAATACTTTTTCTGAACAATTCCGGGAGCCTAATATTAGCACTGTGAAATGTGTTACCGAGTGATACGATAACCGGATATTGCGTGCAACGAAAACACAAAAACTAGTTTCTGGTCATGCACACAATTCTTTAATACATGTAAATGTTAACCTCCTCAAAAACCATCATTTGACTTGCTTTGCCTTAATTGTTAATTGCAGTTTACAGTGTCCCCAATGAGTGCTCCAGCGCTAGAACATCTAGACACTTAAATAAAGTTCCTTTTGTTCTGCCCGGCCCCCCAACCTTGTTAATCACGTAGCCTTTCGTGGGCAAGTGGTCATCTCGAGAGCCACTGAATGAGGAGATACCGAGTTCGAATCCTACTTGAGGTACCCACTCTAAGAAGTCTTTCTACCATAAGCAGTTCCATGAACAAAGGAGTTTTGCGCATGCGCAGGAAAAGCGCGACCCTAAAAAGTCCAATGTCAGAGACGAATTCTATGCTTTGCTCTTCAAAAAATAAAATAATAAAAAAATGAGAATTAAGTTGAGTGAAAACTAGTTGGGAAATGGGGAAAAAAGTAGTCACCTTCGTCAATACCAACAGCCGACACATTCAATTTAACTTTTAATTTAATTTATTAATTTTTAGTTTAGTTTTTTATAATGATTTTTGGGGGAGTTTTTAGTTTTGTTAGTTAATTAATTGCGCCAATTGTAATAATAAGGCGGTTTTCACGTTACGTCATTGCCGCCATGTTGGTACGTGCGGAGCAAGCTGTGTCGAATGGGTTTTGTTTTGTTTGAATTAATTGAATCATAGAAGTCTGTTAAATTTGTGCCTCACCACTAACTCAATCAAAGTTTAGTTTTGTTATTAATTTTGTTTATAATTCTACATTCTGTTCTGAACCTTGGAAAACTGGTCGAACGTCAATAAACCAACATTTTGTCCTTAATTGTAGACTCCTTCAAGCTGAGGGTGCGGCTAAGCATGACTCTCAAACTTCCATGCAACACGAGAATTCCAGCTTGAGAGCAACCATCTCGCGACAGAGCCAGAAAATTGGTAGGATTGAAAACGAGTTGAGGAAAAACGAATTGGTATTGAAAGACCAAGGCGAATTGCAAAACACTGTCGTCAAACAAAGAGAGAAGATTGTGAAGTACCAACGAGAGATTGAGGAAACCAAGCATCACATGGCGCGGTTAGAGGATCTGGTGCATCAAGTTCAGGAGCAGAGCATGAAGGAACACGTGACTGCCACACCTTCTGTGAGTATTTTAATTGTGGTCTTTGAAATGAACTTAAGATTGTAAAACGATTATGTTATTTTTTTTCAATGGTGTCGTGACTTTGACCGTTCATGAGCAAAAAAATGCACGCAGAAAGTTTGCGAGCTTTCACCAAAATTTCGATAGCGCTTACCGAAAGAAATGGGTGGCAGTTGAACACTTGGAAGACTCTTTTGATTGGATTTCGAAATATTGGTAAGAACTTGAAACACGACAAACTATGAAGAAACCCAGCCACTTCTTTATTTTGATTTATTCTGGAGCGTGAGTTTTCGGTCTGTCAGACAAGTAAACTCGTATTTTCGCTTTTAAAATCACACATACTGTATTTACAACCGATTAAGTTTTTGAAGACATTTCCTCTTTGATCCAGCTTTCTGGAGTCTTCGGGTCTGTTTTGATCCCATGTACTGAAGGACCTCCAAGCATATTTGCCCGCGAAGTAAAAACTTAAATTTTGCCCAGCGCGTGTTAAGCAAAAGCACTTCAAGATAAGAGACGTTTTGATAGTAAGTGCACCTAAGTTTTGCGCTGCGTGCATCCTCTCTGGGAGGCTACGCTGACCAATGCGCAGCTGCGTTTTTCCTAGACAAGTGACAGCGGTATCTGTAGCAGCACTCAGACAATGAATGGTTACCACAACATGAGCCCGCGAAACATGGGCAGCTACATACAGGATGACACTGAGCATGACGTCGATCACGTGACAGGCAGTGGTGGAACCTCGCGGGCGGTTATTGCAGATCTGAAGCTAAAGCTGGCAATGAAGGAAGCTGAGATTCAAAAACTTCAAGCCTCTGCTGTGGCTCGAGCAGCTGCACAGCAGAAACACATTGCAGGTGAGTTAATTTATATTTTGAAGAATATGTAGTAGGCTTGTGGAGTAAAACAGTGCTTACTATGTTTTTTATAGATATCAAAAACTACATTTCTCTGGTCGCACTAACATATATTTTATCCAGCAAGAGTTCATATTGAGAATTTTGTTCCCGCTATCAAACCAGACAAGATATGTTAGGACTTTTCATTTACAGTGATTTTCATAATTCAGCAGAATCTCTCCTTCAACGCCAAACGCGTCACTGCCTTTTGGCTTCTGTCAATCAAATTTTCACTGTAAGAAAAAACATGCTGATTGGTCGATCTTTCTGGAGTAAACATTCGACTATACTCTTTGTTTCTTCACTGATTTCTCGATGTTCGTTGCTCCATCCACTTTTCTCAGTTTGAGAAATGTCGACTAGGTCCTTTACGGTAATGGTAGTATTAGATGGACTAGGCTAACGAGGTATCTTTGGAATGGTTTCGGCTCCTTTGTCGACATCAATTGATTTGACTTCGTGAGTTTGATTGATGGAAGCCCAGACTGCAGTTTGGCGGTAGACAGGTGAAAGTGAGATTTCATGGAGTTATGAAAAGCGCGGTAAGAATCAAATAAAACTTTTCTAGCTTTTCGAAGGTCTTCGAAATTGACGGCATTTTTTTAAACAGAGTAGCTGGCTTATTTTTGGTAAGCATTTCACAGGGGGAGAGTAGCTGTAACAGCGTTGGTCCGGCTGATCTTGGGAATTGACGACTACTATTCATTCTTGTTTGCAGAGTTGTTGTACAAAATAATAGAAACTGGTTGCGCAATCTTTGCGTTTTAAGAGAGCCAAACTCACAAAAGAGTTTTCTGTCGATATTAGGGAGTTTATGCACGAGAGGTTTTTGGGCTGTGGACGGAAACCAGAAGTGAACATTTCGCGTTCCAGGACAGTAGTTTCTTCCTTATTTTTAATCTGATCGTCTCGAATTGAGAAACGATACTAGCAGTACATTTGTGGTACTGAGTGTCAAGGCAAAAACAGCTCACTTCCGGTTGCCTTCCATTCGTGCTTGAGTATCCTATTGTTCTGTACACTGTCGTAGACACCGAAACTCTACATGCAAACTATCACTGCATTGCATTGTTCAATCATAAGGTTTAGCTGGGGATGGTGGTGTTATGGACGGCTTAAGAACGGAACTGTCCGCCATTGTGGAAAGAAGCCGTATTGGAGATCGCAAACAGCAGGAGCTGGAACAGGTTATTTCACGCTTGGAAGACGAAGTGGCGCGGCATTCGTCGCAGACGATACAGCTTGAAGAACGCTTGGCAGACAAAATGGCGCAGATCGCATCGCTGGAAAGCAAGCTCGGGCAGAGAAACCTCAAAGTGGTTGATTTGCAAAACGAGCTGGAGGAAAGAATTTCTGAAAACAACGTTTTACAGCGAGAGGTGAGGAATATTGGTGGGAGTTTTCGTTCAAGTGTTTTCATTTAGTTCCACCCCGTACTGATCTCATGTTGATGTTTCATACAGGAGAAGAGTGTGGAAAGTCCTTCGTCATCATCATCAGTAAGCTTAAAAATCGACCAGGAGATCTTTCACTTTTGCAACCGAAGAGAAGCGTTCTCTTTACATCGAGCTCTAATCCGTTCATTTCCCTTCCTTCGTCTGAGTGTCTTGATTAGCCAAAAGGAACAGCTTTAGTTTTGTTTTTTACAACGCAGTAGCGAAACCGCGAAAAAATTGTCTGCTGAGTCAACTATCTTACGTCTCAACTTGCAACGCTATCATACCGATCTACAGTGTGCCCGTTTATTATATTTGAATATTTTTTAGGTCCGCCAAGCAACGTCTCATCTGAGTAGTATTGAAAAGCAGCTCACCCAGAGGACATCAGAATCAGGCTTACATTCAGCTAAACTTAAAGAACTTCAAGATGAAATTGAGACGAGGAGTCGAAAAATCGGACAACTGGAGGCATCTCTGGAAGCGAAGAATATTGAATTGAAAGAATCTGCAGCGCTAGTGGACAAAGTAAAGGCGTTACATGGAGAGCAGTGCAGAGAATTACAAAAACAGATTGAGGAGGTAATAATGTTTAAAAAACGTCAATTTGATTAATTCCGTTTGCTCCTCTGCGCGGAGAACTTCTCATCCCAGCCTCTTTTGGTGTACAAACGCTGGTTTGAGGCCACCATTTTGCAGGCACAAAAGAGAATTGTTGCTCAGCCGAACCTTTTTTCAACAAAGCTGGGGACGTCGCATTGATCGGTGTACTATTCCTCTCTTGGTCACTCAAATACATCTGACAGTGGCGGATCCAGGGGAGGGGCCCGGTGGCCCCCCCCCCCCCCTTATTTTTGGACCAAAGCCACCAGAACACCATAAAACACCAAAACTGCGAAAGGGCAAAAACAACATGTTTGAGAGCGGGCCCCACCTTACCTCCAGGTCTGGATCCGCCACTGCCTGAGAACAAAATGCTCACATTCGCTGTAGTCTGACAACCGGGTCTTGGTTTTTAAAAGAAATGGATAAGTGCTGTCCAAACCTGTTGATGTTCGGATTCTCGTCAAAACCAACTGAAAGTTCCACGGGATAGTTGCTATGATTTATCCTCAAAACTATCCGCTAAATTTTTCCACGCGATAGCCGCTGCGATTTATGCCGAGCATGGCGCCATCCACAGCAGCAACTAGGACCAGCTCTATTAGATGATGGGCGACGAAGGATAGTATTTTTCATTTATTGCCTCAATCACTGGTATCTCCGTCTAACCGCTTAAAAATGATTCTCGTAGGCTACAGTCGATGTTGTCGTTTTTCTTAAATTAATGAAATTCTCTGTTGTAGAAATTAAACAGTCCTCTGATAAATAGTATTGAATGTATTAGTTGCAGCGATCGTTTGAAGAGAAAAATGCGGTTATATCCCAGCTTGAGACATCACTTGCAGCCTCACGGCAAGAACTAAGCTTGAAAAAATCACTTCATGACCAAATGGAACGCGCCATCAAGGAGCAGAAACAGGAAATCGAATCACGTGACGTGCAGTCAGCTCAACACGGTCAGAAACTAGAAAACCTGGAAGAACAAGCTGAACTGGCCACGCAACAGGTCAGAAAGCTGGAGGCGTCTTTAGCGGAGTGCCACAAGGAGATTGAGATGTACGTGGAACAGCTCAAAGATGTTCGCGCTGCGCATGAGCAAGAGTTGGAACAGAAGAGACTTGAGGTGAGATTGAAATTTAAGATCTGTGCAGTACGATGTACCTTAAATAGGCCATTTCCGAGTTCATGTCTGCTCCCCTCTTCAAAGCGAGTCTAAGTGCGAAGTTTTTCTTATGAAAATTAGTTTTCATTCATATGTAAAGTAGAACTAATTACCATCACAAAAACTTCGCACTTAGACTCGCTTTGAAGAGGAAGCAAACATGAACTCAGAAATGGCCGATTGCATTGGGATAGTTCTCTTATAACTTCCAATCAAAGCTAACAACGACTTTTACAGGACTCGATTATTCAGTTTGCACTGTATATACGTAACATGAAATGGTGGATTTTTCTGTTATGACAGGGAAATACTTGAAAAAAAATACGAGGTCTTCTAGCTGGATTGGAACCCGCTGACCTACCGATTTCCTGTTCGAATGCTCAACCAGTAAGCTGCAGGATACGCGGGGAAGCTTAGGCCATTAAACCTTTCAATGCCATGATCAACAGTTAATGTTCATTCTTTGAACTGGTACCATGGATTTCTTTGTTGGCTAGTGATGAGAATTTCTTCTTATATCAACATAATACGTAAACCCCTTGACTCATAATAATCTTCAGACAAACTTTCGAGATAGGACGCAGCTCTTTTTACAACGTCTAATTTCATTGGATCCCTTTAGGACACAGCTCTATTGTTTTTAGAGTTGGGGTCCATTGTTTCTTTTGTATCATTCTTTGTGTCCATTGTTTTCTGAACCAATCCCGAGAGCCGTTGTGTTAGCTTCGTACTGACCCAAACGTTCTGCGTGTTGCTGGAACTGAATCTGACGGGTCAGATGGATGGAGGCAGATTCGCGATGATATATATGAAGTGAGAGGGTACGTGTCTGCATGTCGAGTTGGAATGATTCGTGTGAAGAACCTCCAGGATCGTGCGAATCTGCCTTCAAAGTAGGTATCAAGATTTAGCCATCTGCGTCACATGCTATCGGTTGGACTAACAGGAAGTGCTAAGCCGCCCTGTTGGCATATCAGTATTTAGTATCGCCCAACTAGTGGACTAATGCAAATCCTGCATTTTGATTGGCTACGCTACTAGAGGACTATTATTATTAGTCCTCGAGTAGCGAAAAGCGTGACGTTTTCTGTCGTTTTATTCCCAAATAAATATTTCTTCAACTTGCATTTGCTAACTTTATTATTTGCTTTTCTGTCCGACTAGTTGGGTGATACTAAAACAATTAGACCCTTAATTCGCCCTCAAGGGCCACGGGTCAATAGCCCATTCGGCTTCGCCACATGGGCTATTGACCCGTAGCCCTTGCGGGCTACGGGTCTAATTGTTAAATAGTCACCGTGGAGGCATTTTACCTGTCTCCGTTTTTTTTTTTTAAAAGGCAACCAAGTTGGAAAGAGCATTGCAACACTCTTCAGCCGACTTACGGCAGAAAAGTGAACAAATTGTTCAGCTGAAAGGCATAGTCGCTGATCAACAAAACTCGCTGAGAAAAGAACAAGAGAAATTGCGCGAACTAGAAGAGTCGCGCTCTCAGTTTCAGCAGCAAGTAAGAATTCTAGAGGAGGAAGTCAACCGGGAAAGAAACACAGCTCAGTTGGAATCTAGCGAACTACAACAAAGACTTCAAGGAGCCAAGGAAGATATTGATGAAAGAACTAGGCAAATAAACGAACTTAATTCAACTCTTCGAGAGGTTCACAAAGACATGAAGCAGAGTTCAGCGAGTATAGTGGAATTGGAGCAGCTTCTCCAACAGTCTCGAACTCAGTGCGACAAGAAAACTGCGCAAGCACAGACTCTGGACCAGGCCCTTAAGGAAACGCAGCAACAGTTGACTGGGATGACGAAGAAAAACGGGGAACTGGAGGAGAAGTTGCGTCAGATGGAACGCGAATTCACAGAAACAGCTGACCAGAATGCTCAGCTGGATAATGAGGTATTTTATTTCACTGCAGGCTTCGCTTTATTAGCGGATGAACGGATATTATCATCTTATGTCACAGAGGCTGTTATTGAAATGTTTTCCGGGAAAACGCCTTCCCCAAAAAATATTTACGGCCGTTATCTTTGTGTCAAGCATTCCTTGAAATTTAGCAGAAAGATTGAACGTTTTTGACGGCGACGAGTCTGGGAATCGAACCCAAGCCACTTTGGTGGGAGGCGAGTGCTCTCATCAATGCACCGACCCAGCTTCCCATGTCTTATGTGTGTGAATTCTTGCTTTCTATCCACTATAAGGTGGTAGGATACCAAGAACTGAATATCGCGCTACGTAGACACCAAAATAGCGTGTGATTTAACCATTCAGTCTGACTTGTATTCCTCGATTAGGTGAACAAAATACAAACTGAACTGCAGGACACGATCTCCCAGCTCAAATCTCTGCAAGACGTGTTGCAGTCTAGTCAGAAGGCAATGCAAGAAAAAGAAAAGAAAGTCGAGGAACTGGATAAAAAGTTAAACGAGAGCATGGAAGAGCTGCAACAGAAAGACAAGAACTTAAGAGAAAAGGAAAGCAAAGTGGTGGAACTCGACAAAGCACTCCAGGAAAGACAGCGGGAACTGAAGCAAAAGGCCGCTCAGGTTAAAAATATGTATATATGTTCAATTGTTGAGCAATCTAGGAAGTTCTAGAAGATTGGGGATACTTTCAGTCTCAAATTCGCTCATGTGTTTCTCTTTATCTTGCGAAAACCGTAAAAACTTCTGCATCGTAGGATGTAGATTGCAAAATGTCGCTTGAAAGATATCCCTGTCTTCTTGATCAATGAACGCAAACAGATACAAACTGTACTGATTATCAGAAACTAACGACGTCTGACAAAATAAAACGGTAAAAAAAAAACGGTCTGTCGATTAAGGTTGTAATCCTTAATTAAGAGCATATTGAAGGCCCTTACTGTTTCTGCAGAATTGACACGGCGATTCAGTCCAGGGGACTGAGTAAGTTCACCCCTTTTACCGCCTAACTTCTTTGCGGCGAGTCCTTTTTTTAGGGCCAAAGATTCTACCAAAAATGTCAACCGACGTTTTTCTCAGTGCTGAACTGATGTATTAAGTTTTCGTCTGAGCTTATTCCTGCTCTCTGATTGGCTAGGTTACTCAGTTGGACATGAGCATGAAGGAACATAAGAGTGAACTGCAACAGAAAGTCATCACATTGGAGCATGCGCTGAATCAGGCTCGATACGAGCTCAGCGAGAGAGCTGTGGAGGTATGTATAGGCGTGCAAGTAGTAATGTTTTATCATGACTATAACAAGTGAATGTGCGAAGTTCTGCACTTTAATGACTGTGACTGTGATGACGGTCTAATGGTCGCATTTTACTAGTAAAGACGGAATCCACCAGAAGTTCGAGTAACAAGTGGACAAAAACCTAGTACCAAGATTATATACATCGTATTGCAAACTTCTGTACGACTGTTTTAAATATCTTCTCAAAAAAGATTATTTCTAGCAACACCAAACGTCAAAACAACGGTTGAACTTCGTAAGATACACTTGAAAGTAATGGTGAAATGAAACTGATGATGAAATTTTACCTTTGTTTGCACAATTTCTCTGATCTTTGAAATTTAGTTTTTCTCGTTCCCATGGGAAATTGTTTTCGGTGTTATTTCAGGCAATTATTCATATCTTTAGCTTGAAGAAAATGTAAAAAGGACTGTAAAATACTTAAAATTGTTCTGGTACCAGATTTTTGTCCACTAAAATTGAAATTGAAATTGAAATTGTTTATCTATTCAATAACCGCGTCGGTTAGTGGCACAATAAATTGTTTACAGACAAGAGATGGAGAACAACACAAGAGAGGCTTGTCTATGTAATTACATAGAATATTCCTCGTCTTGTGATTTCACTCCGCCCTGCACAACCTTAAAATTTCCTTTCTAGTATTTCTGCATTTGTTTGTAAATCATTTTCTTCCTTTTCGTATTTCAGTTTTTCTCCAGTTATATTTTTGGGATTTATCCATGTTATCAGTTTTAAGTTAATTTTGATGGTGGCTGTGTTTGAACCTAGTGATGAGTATAATGGCTAGTCGGAAAATATATTTTTTTAAGGAATATTTCAGGAGTCTCATCGATATATACGCAATTGTATTCATGTTCCTTTAATCAGATTTCCGAACTGAAAGCCAAGCTTGACCGGCACCAGGAGCAGGAAAAGCAGAAGAAAACCAGAATCGAGCACTTAGAGAAAACAGTCAAACACCAGCAACAGGAACTGAAGAAACGAACCACACAAGTGTCCGAGTTTGAGAGGGTAAGGGAGAGCATGCCAGGTTCAGCAAGAGCGTCAAAAAAATTAAAAATGGCAAGCAATTGTCAGACTAAATGGAGCAGTCTGATTGGCTGGGTTTCGCTCGGGATTTCATAGTACAGAGTCAGACCATTACCATACGTTTACGTTTACCAGTTCCAGCACTTGGACTCCTTCAATTTGACTACTGTCTGTTTTGCTGTTATGTGGTCTCATTGATCAGTAGTCCATTCACAAGATTATGCCAAGCCGACCACATTGCTGAAGGAAAGGCCAGACCACAACACCGGGAACTACATGCCCTACTCTCTTTGACTAGTGTGTGGGATCTTTAACGTCCCACAGGTTTTTTATGAACATTGAAGGTTTGTGAGACGGGGCCTACGATTTATAGTCCTTGTCCGAGAAGACTTGAAAGTCTAATCATTTTGCGGATGTAATTACAAAGGCAGCACTTTCTCCTCAGTTATTTTAAGATCCTGAGTGTTGGTCCGGCCGGAACTCACGACCTTCCGCATAGAAACGGTGCGTTGGCGTATTGAGAGGGGATCCGGAGAAAGAACCTCTCGCAGCAGAATACACCTTTTTTGTAATCGCGGCGAAATTAAATGTTCTTTTGTTTTAACGCTGATAAACGTTTCTTGCCTCGCTGCAATGTGTAAAATTCCAAGGAATATGGCTAGTTGGTCTAATTCGCATGAATAGAAAAAGAAAAATAAATCGATCGCCATTATAAAAGTGGTCAATAGAAGAGTTCCGTCGCTCTCTATTTCTGCGAGTGAGCTTAGCGGACTGCTGTGGTAAGGGGAGGACATTGAGGACACGAGCACGTTGTAAAACAACATCAGAGGGGTAGGGTGGTGCAAATACCCTTGTAATGAGTCGCCGTGAGAGCAAAATCGGAGCTCAAGAACAATAGAGCATGCGCGCAATGCATCCGTTCCTCCCTATAGAGTGGTTTTCAATTGAGTGTCGAAAGTAATTAGTTAATTACTTTGGTTTATGATTACTTCACTCAGTGTTTGGTTCAAAGTTCTCGCGCCACTTTTTCAACCAATCAGAAGTGAAACCAAAACCAATCGTCGCTCGCGCGTGCACATTTTCCCGCTCTTTGTGCCGGCTACGTGTAATTACTTAGACTTTTGATTGGTTTTCTGGATTGTCTCCGTCCTTTTTGATTGGCCAAAGTAATTACTTTGGTTTTGGTTTTACGATACTCAATCGAAAACCGCTCTAAGGTCGTCGAATTATTTAATTGGCCTGTTCCAACAAAATGTACGCAATTGTGCCTCCGAATCTCGGATTTCAAACTTGGGAACTAGTGATCCCTCCCCTGCACAAACCTTCCCTGGGCACGTGAAAAATACAGGTGGCTCCAACGGGATTCGAACCCATGACCTCTGTGATTCCGGTGCAAAGTTCTACCAACTGAGTTATGAAGCCACTCAATTGGGAGCGGGTCAATTTATTGGGCTCATGTGTTCCCGTCTAAGGACTCGATGAATGGCATGGTTTCACTCTGACATTTCACGTACCACTCTTGGTTTACAGGAGATCAATAAATTGCACAGGAGGCATGAAGATTCCGAAGGTACTAGCCAGGAATTGCGTTTGGCGCGTGAACAGCTTCAAAATACGGTAAGCATGCACTGAAAAAGAAAGAAGACCTGGGGCCCGTTTCTCGAAAGTCCCGAAAACTTTTCGGGCCCGAGAAGCCATTTGTGAAACTGCCAACCGCTTGTTTTGGAAAGCCGATCTTTTGACATGATTTCAAGGAAACAAAAAAAAAATGACTGTGAAGTTTGACGACTTTAATCTTCTCTATTCTTAAGATACAAAGGGAATGGTGACACCCGAAAATGGCCCGTAAAGTTTCGGGACTTTTGAGAAACGGGCCCAAGCGGTTTAAATTATGCCGACAACTTTGATGTGGGAGCTTCTGGATTCAGTCAAATTTTGGCTGGTATAACAAAGAGGGTCCGAAAATTCATGTTGCATTTCTATAAACTTTCGGCCACTGTATAAACAGTAAGTAGCCCTCAGTATAAACTATTATGTGAACACTGTGCTGCAATGGCATCAGTGGCATTTGATAAGGTTAAGTGTCCACTGTTGTGTTGAAAGTGGTTCACAGGGATTTCGTTGACAGGAAGTTCCCCTCAACTGTCGAGTTTATTGATTTTTTAGCTGTTTTCCCTTTTTTTTCTGGAAGTGTATCACTTATTCTTCTTTATAGCATGCTGAATTGATGGAAGCCCGTCGTGATCTATTGAAATGTCAGCGGACTGAACAGGAGCTCGTTCACGAACTTGATGACGCGCATGTCCTGTTGACCACGAAGGAAACGGATTGCACTAGACTTGCAAAGGAGCTTGGGGCAGCGCAGGTCAGAGAGGCACAGGCCGAGGCCAAATGCGTACAGGAACTAAGGAAGGCACAGCAACAACAAGAGCTCAAACAGGCTACCCAAGAACACGAGGTGAGCCACGATGCCCTACTTTAATTGCACTCAAACTCAAATATTTTTCTTTGCCAAGATAGATCTTTGCAAGTATACGAAACAATATCATTTGTGCATCGATATTTCGCATTTTTGTGTTGCACAAGTTACCTAAAGATAGCAAGAGCGAGGGGAATGCATGGATCTGTTCACAAATCGGCTGGCGTTGGTATTTTTCAACTGAGAACGCTTTCTCTGCTAACGAAAGGAGTTTACGGTCGGGTTGAGTGTACTCGTGGGAAGGACTGTTTGGGATGACATTGTCTAGTCTGAGTAGCAAGTTTTGGACAAGACTCTCACCCCACTTTTCGCGTGGCCAGAACATCAAAAATCGTGCATGTTTCCCTAAGGAAACGCTTGCTACGCAGGCTAGACATTGACTGACGTTTGGACAACCTGGGCGGAAGTCATCTTCAGAGTCAGTCAAACGTCAGTCAATGTCGATGTCCGGACGATTGTACTTCACACAGCTCCTAGGGTCAAACCATTTACCAGCTTGGTGGTATTTCGTTGATTCAAATGACTGCTTCATCATTCTCGTTCCCAGATCCCATCGTTTCTCTTAGTCGACGGGACCTTCGCACGAGAAAACAAAGGTTCTGGAGACAGCATTTGCTGTCCCAGATTCTAGGACTGCTGGAGATCCTATAGGATTCGTCAATAGTACTAAAGTTGGCAGCGCTCAGAAGCATTAAATTGGAAGAGTCTCAATAGGAAGCTTTAAGTTTTTTTGTCGAACAGGAAGAAGCAATAAGTAATATCGTAGTTTTAAACAAATTAATGCACTCTGGTCATTTTACCGATCGGCTGATCCCATCGTTCCACATCGGCCATTTTAACTTCCGGTTCAAGATTTCACATTTCGCAAGCTAACCAATGAGAAAACTTGATATCCTGTGTCTACAGAGCCCTTCGTTTTCTCGTGGAAGGCCCGCCGGCTGAGATGTAAAAGTTGGGCCTTTTTGTAAAGTCTCAATACTGTGTGGATGTTTTATTGTGGGCATTTGCTTTGGTTTCTCCATTGATTTATGCTGAAAACTTTTGTTATTGTGGGCGTTTGCGTTGGTTTTTCCATTGATTTATGGTGTATATTTTCCATTTCTTTCTCACTGTAGTATTTTCATTTCATTGATTAATTGCAATTTGTTATGACGTACTGTAAACTTTTTGCGAGTTTGGGCTATGAGTAAAGCAAATTTGAAAAAATAACAGGGCGGAAGTGTGGATCATATTTCGATTCTCCGCTTGCAGGTCCAACGGTTACGTGAAGACCACGTCAAAGTAATCGCACAGAAAGATGAAAGCGATGCAAAGCATCGTTTGGAGATACAACGGCTACAAGAAGAAGAACGGAGATTAGCTCAAGAACTGTCACATGCGCAGGAGAAAAATCTGACTTTGGTAGAGGACAACCGAAGCCTTGCATCACAGTTATTTTTATATCAAGAAGATGCTAAGGCAACGAACGAGACTCTGGTTATCAAGGAAGCCGAGGTATAAATGGAATACCATCTGATAACAAGAATAATCCATTCTCGTTCCCAGAGCTGCGGAGCGAGCAGATCGATCCGCGGTGCTGGCCAAAAGGATCGCAGCTCTGGGAACGAGAATCTGAATAATCGAGCTGTCCCCCAATCTCGTACCCAGAGTCCTCGGGATTTTTTGGTCAGCGGGTGAGCGCCCGGGCGCTCTCTCCGGGCGCTCACCCTCTGACCAAAAAGCCCGAGGACTCTGGGTACGAGATTGGCTGTCCCCTGGCTAGTGCGCCGCGAGTCAGACATCCCATCAGGAAGTCTAAGAAACAACAACGGCAGAAACCAATAATATTATTGGTGAAAAAAGCAAAAATAATCGTGCTGCACGTTCGGTGCTCATGGTGATACATTTCCTCTTCGTACTCTGTTTTTTTTTTTCAATTAGTATAATCGCTGATTAAGAAATACGAGTATGATCTGGTAGCCAAAGTTTATTCATGCTTTCACGGTCGAAAGACAAAAGTTCTCATTTCTCTTGCTTTTTTTTTTGTCCAATACCATAGGTAGCCCGTCTGGAGGCGAAGGTATCAGGATACGAGAGGGCGACATTCGGTTCATCGAACCGCATCACTACCTTAGCGGGACCGCGGTCAGCGGCACATATGCGAAGAGTAACCTCTCCTAGAGCAATGACTAAATCTTCAGCCAGCAGTATGAAGAAAAGCAACTCTGATCAGAACCTTAAACACTTTACGGACACTGGACCTCTGGTATCATTTAGTCATGCGAATTCTCAAGATGTGACGGAAAGCCATCCATTTCCTAAAAAACCCGCCATCTTTGTGAGCCGGGACAATGGACAAACCGCTTATCCTGACAGCTCGTACATGGATCGTACTCGAAGCGTTCAATCAAGCCTCGAAACTCTCGAAGGACTCCTGAAGCAGGCTAACATGGAAATGGCTAGGGACAGTCTTCCCATGCTTCTCAGTTCCTCAACTTCACAAACCGATGACGTCACTCTCAATACCACTGACCTCAACAGCACGCAGATGTCACCGCCCCAAAAGGAGGAGCGTGAAAACAGCTCGCATTTGGTGAATGGTAAGGTTGGTAAAGAGGAAAGCGAGGCGGTCAGCGGTGACATTGAAAACCTTCACGAACAACTCGAAAGAAAGAAAGCGTCTCTGGGAATGTCACGTGATAAAGGAAAAGAGACTGATTCGCTAGATCCTGAAAAATGGTAAGTTGGTGATCTCAGTTTGACCCTTCCATTGGTTTGAAATCGTCGGGCAACGTTTCCCTCAAAATCCGACTTATTTTTACTTCATTTGTGTCGTTGGTGGTTTTTCTACTGGGAAGGGGTGGGGAAATTGTTTTAACATTTTGCACGTAGATATAGCTACAAAGAACATGGGAACCTCTTTTTGTTTTCAAACAATTCATTTCTATTCGATTTTAGATAAAAAAAGGGACTGAGGGCAATGAGATTTACTAAAACATGATATGTTTGCTGTGGTTCCGAAAGAATTGTTTGCCCTGAAATATATAGAAAACAAATCAACGCTCATCGCTTCTATTATTATTTTTAATTGTTTCCTTGTTCCTTTTAGTCGTGCTAGTCTTCAACAGCGCTTAGCTCTTAACGAGGCTAGACGGAAAAACATCGATCAGCAATTACTGGAGATGCAAGAGAACGGCACTCCCTAGAAGGACATCAAGACGAGCTAATACCTAAATGAACACACCGCTCCGGAAGTCTATCTAAACAAAAGGGAACGATTGAACAAACTGCCACTTTGAGCTAAAAAATCGAGAAGCGTTCAGACAGACGTATTTATTTTTGCCATAATTACCCCAATATTACTGCATTGGCTTCCAAAACGGTTTGCCTTAGAAATTTGTTCTTTGGCGTCACAGGAAACGTATATGCAGCCAATCGCATTCTAAAGCTCGAACGCCCCGTTGTAAGTAAGGTGAGGTCTGGGTAAGTGGCTTAAACAAGAAAAGAAGTATTTATGTTCACATTATTTGTCCGCAAAGAGTTAATTTTTACTGATTTGGAAGCTATGTTTTATATACAAAACAAGTACATTTGCACTTAATACAATTATCACAAGTTCTTTCCACACTACTCTTGCATGGGTGATTGCCAAGGTTTCCCGTAGCTCTGTGAATCAACTCACACCTTACCGCAAGATTTTGTTTTCCTTAAAGTAGTTCCTCAGGGCACCCTAAATAAGCGTGGCCCGCCAAACACTTAGCATCGACTGGAAACTTTGAAGTTTTCAAAATTTTCTCTGGAGGTAGTTAGCTGGAGCTCTCGTCCACACTTTAGACCTCTTACTAACCGAGTTCGAGGTCTGTACTGTAAGGTACGGACCGAGTTTTTTATGGCCCAAGCTCGAAGCGCGCGGGCCATAAATCAAGGGGAAAAAAACGAGTATCCGTAACTTACAGTACGGAGCGAGAAAACGAGGTTAGCAAGATATTTATTATATCTCTGAGGTTAATCATGCGCGCGGGAAAGGAAACTAGTCGAAGTCAAGCGGAAGGTTCAACTGACACAAAGATTGCGTATCAAAATCCAAAGAACTAAATCTTCGTGGCTGTTTGAAATAGTTGCTTGCAAGATACAAACACTTTTACAAGTTTATGTAACAGAAATGACATGAAAAACTTGCTAGATAATGTTTTATCGAAATTTTAAATTTTTGCTGGGTGTACAGCGGACCGTACCCGTTAATTCAGCCAATCACAGCGCGCGTACTATCTGAGAGATATAATATTATTCCAATGTTCCTCGACGAAGAAAGCAGCATTTTATCCATACTAGCGGTTGTTTTGTAACTAGGATTTAATTTAGTGTGGATGATGCCGAAGCTTTGCACTTTGTAAGACCTTCAGGGGCCCACAATCTATATTCTTCTACAAGGAAGAACGAGACACGAAACAATCACAACAAACTGTGCTTCTTCAGGAAGGAGCACATCATTTGTAGGCAAATGACATTCGCAATTTGTCGTTAGAACAGAACTATTTGTCTAGGAAGAGAAAAATGATGTAATATATTTTTATATGTTTGACACATAACGTGATTTTCAGACGATGGGTTTTAAGGACGGTGCCTACTATTGTTATTGCGCATGCGTTCTGCGCATCTCCAGGTACTCGGATTTCCTATCGGTAGTGCTTACTAATGCAGGGATATTTTTGCGCGGTTTAAATTTATGCGGAGAAAGCAGAACTTGGCTAACGCTTTTGGTATCCAAAAAGAAAATTGGGGGTAACCATGCATTTTTCAGAGATAATAAAGCTTTAATTTGGAAAGGAACGCCATACATTGCTTTGTATTTTAAAGCTTTTTGCTAATATTCTTGATTAATTATCTTTGAAAAATGCGTGGTTACCCCCAATTTTCTTTTTGGATTTTAATAACATTTGTTGAGATCTGCTTTTCCCGCATATTCATAAAACCGCGCAAAAATACCTTTGAATTAGTAGGCACCGCCCTTAAAAATTAAAGTGCCATGGTAGAATAAGACCTGAGAATACAGTAAAATGTCCGTAATCTTATCGTTATCATTATCTCTTTCGTTCTTATGGTTTTGACTTGAGGTTTTGGCAAGCCTTCATGTAGCCGTACCCACCCACCCCTCCCCCCACCCCGTTTTTCCACGAGGGATGGATGCTGCTACTCGTGAGCGAGACCTTGGCCTGCCTAGCCGGCGGAATTTTTTTTTTTTTTTTTTTCGCTAGAAAACTGGTGCCTGCGGAACCGCGAGTTGTACTTAACACACGAATAATTATACTGCTGGAAGTTTCTCTTCAGGTAGCAGTGATCCTATATCCTCGTACTTATCTGGACGATTTAAGCAATTGTCTCTTACAGACAATTGACAATTTTCTTTTTCAGACAATTTCGCTAATAACCTGCACTTCAAGTATACATATCTTTGAATTAATTCATCAGTCCTTTCACGGCAAATAGGCCTTATGCATAATGACCTCACATGCTAAAAACTTACCAAGCCTCGTTTGCGCAAAAGTATTTACCCCATGTGGTCATGAAAATACTGTCCGCACGTGGGTTTTCTTTACTAGTTTGCTCCTTTGGGATTCAGCTCAAGCTAAAATTTACGAGTTTTATTTTCGATTTCGAGGCTTGGTGGTGAAATCAGCTCGGCAGACGTCATCACGGCCTATTGCTCAGTTGGTAGAGCATTGCGCCGTCGTCGCGGGGGTCATGGCTTCGAGTCCAAGAAAAGTCGTCTAAATTTTTCAAGTGTCTGTAATAGACAATTGCTTATTTAGCCCATTTTCGAAATATTAAAATTCCGTCCTAAACAACAGGCATCATCTCGAGGCTCTGACGAATAAACTCAGCCTCGAAATCATGTTCACTGTTTTAAGTTGAATTTTTTAATATAATGAAATTGGTCTATTGTCCAGATAAGTGCGAAGATCACTGCTATCTTTCGTCTATAAATGCATTCCATTCAGTTTCTCTTCAGTTTCATCGATCAAAACGCAAAAGGAAATGCCGCATGCGCACAAGCATTTGGGACACAGCCAGGGTTCTCGACTCAAACAAGTCCAAAGTGTATGCAACCAACAGACCCAAGAACCCGCGGACAGCGTTAATTTAAGCTTTGGCACTTGCAGTCCAACCCCTGCAAGTTTTCCCACATGCAATTGCATTCCAATTCCAACTTTAATGCACTGCCTGTTGTGCTCTACAAGAATAGTTCGTACAGTACTTGCTTTACTACGATTAAGTAGGTAAAACTTCTGGTACGTATATTTTTCATGTTGTCGTCGTTGGGCGCTTTCCTTTTGTCAGAACTGGCCGGCCAGACCAGTCATTTTGAAAAGAAAATGCAACAATTTGAAGAAGCACTTGCATGATAATCCCTCGTATTCTTCTGGAGGAGAATATATCATCCTCGAAGTGTGTTAATTTGAATTCGTTGTAGAGTTAGTCCTACCAAATCCCAGAATATATCATCCTCGAAGTGTGTTAATTTGAATTCGTTGCAGAGTTAGTCCTACCAAATCCCCGGTCTGGCCGGTCAGTTCCGTCAAATGGAAAGCGCCCGTTGTTTCTTTAACATCGTCAACAGTCATAAAAGACGAAAGAATCTATACCGTGCCCGGAATAGGACTGCGTTTCCTTAATTTTTTTTCTTAGTACGCTTGAACAACGTACCAACTGCGTTTCCTTAATTTTTTTCTTAGTACGCTTTACGATGATACCGTACGTACGAACGTACTAACGTACTTAGGGAAAACCGCACGAACGTACTAAAGGAATTGTAGAATATAATACCATAACCGTACGTACGAACGTACTAAAGTACTAAGGGAATCGTCGAATACGGTGCTGTACGAACGTACTAACGTACTAAGAGAATCTTTGTAAGAGATAAGAGAATTAACGGTAAAACCGTACGAACGTACTAAAGGAATTGTAGAATATAATACCATAACCGTACGTACGAACGTACTAACGTAGTAAGAGAATCTTTGAATACGGTGCTATACGAACGTACTAACGTAGTAAGAGAATCTTTGAATACGGTGCTGTACGAACGTACTAACGTACTAAGAGAATCTTTGTAAGAGATAAGAGAATTAACGGTAAAACCGTACGAACGTACTAAAGGAATTGTAGAATATAATACCATAACCGTACGTACTAACGTACTAAGGGAATCGTCGAATACGATGCCGTACGAACGTACTAACGTAGTAAGAGAATCTTTGAATACGGTGCTATACTAACGTACTAAGAGAATCTTTGAATACGGTGCTGTACGAACGTACTAACGTACTAAGAGAATCTTTGTAAGAGATAAGAGAATTAACGGTAAAACCGTACGAACGTACTAAAGGAATTGTAGGATATAATACCATAGCCGTACGTACGAACGTACTAACGTACTAAGAGAATCGTCGAATACGATGCCGTACGAACGTACTAACGTACTAAGTTAATCTTTGAACACGGTGCTGTACGAACGTACTAACGTACTAAGAGAATCTTTGAATACGTTGCTGTACCAACGTACTAACGTACTAAGGGAATCGTTGAATACGATGCCGTACGAACGTTCCAAGGTACTGGGAAAAGTTGTTTAACATATGGTACGAACGTGCGAAGGTACTAAAGGAATTGTAGAATATAATACCGTAGGAACGTATGGACGTACTAATTGCGTTCGATGGAACGCAATTCTATTGAGATTTTATGGGACAAGGGATAGTGGACACGAAATTGGCCTCCACACGGCAGGGGCAAAGAGAAGTGAGAGATGTATTTGTTTTCTCGAGCAGAGAAGATAAAGTCGTATGGAAAGCATTTTTCCTTGAAGAAATGGCTGAAAAGTGTGCAAAAAGCCTTACAAGGTTATCGTGCAGGGAAGTAGAGTTTTAGTCACAAAAATTTGGTTTTATCAACGGAGTTGATAATGTAAATTGGCCACCGTACAGAGATTCTAAAAGCTGACGTTTCGAGCGTTAGCCCTTCGTCAGAGCGAATCGAGGGATTATGGGTTACGTGTAGTTTTTATAGTAGAGTAGGAGCTACGCTATTGGTGGTAACATGGCAACGTGAAAATAGGAATATATTAGTTAAATGAAAAGCGTTCGTTAATACCGTGAGGATTAAGGGTGCCGATTTGAAAGATGAATTTTTGTTCCAGATTCTTGCGGCTTTCCGTCGTACCTAGATGTAGGGAAAGGCCGCAGACTGCCATGTGTTTTTTGGAGTGGTTAGGCAGATTAAAATGGCGAGCGACTGGCTTAGATGCATCCTTGTCATTCTTCTCAACATCGCGAAGGTGTTCGCGGAATCGGTCACCTAGTCGTCTACCTGTCTCACCAATGTATAATTTATTGCATAACGTACAGGTTATGCAATAAATGACATTTGCGGAGGTACATGTGAAACGATCGGTGATCTTAACAGATCGCTTAGGTCCCGATATCTTGCTAGTGTTAACAATGAAACGACAAGTATTGCATCGTGAGCGCGCGCATTTGAAAGTGCCGGGTTGCTCGTTAGTTTTGAGCGCGCTTCTAACTAAAAAGTTGCCTACGTTTTTGTCGCGCTTGAATGAAATAAGTGGAGGTTGCGAAAAGATTCTACCAGTCTCGGGATCATTTTGGAGTAATTTAAAATTACTAAGAATGATGCTTTTGACTGCGTGATTATGAGGATGGAAAGTGAGGGTGAATGGAATTCTGTCATTCTTATCTTTTTGTGACGTTTGTAGTGATGACTGTCGATCAAATTGTTGAGCGCGATGATGGCCCGCTTTGACCACAGAGACAGGATAGCCACGTTTTTCGAAGAACTGGCACATCTCCTCTGATTTGCTGGAAAAATCGGAGTCATCACTACATAGACGTCGAAGTCTAAGAAATTGAGAATAAGGAATGGAGTTCTTGACATGTGATGGATGTGACGATGAATACAACAAATAACTGTGTGAATCAGTAGGTTTGTAGTGCACACTAGTACATAGCGCGTTGCCTCTAATAGAAACTTTGATATCTAGGAAAGCCAATGAAGTTTCCGAAATTTCCCAGGTATATTTAAGAGCCGGATGAAAAGAGTTGACGGAGGTTATAAATTGATCTAGTTCTTCTCTGCTGGATGAAATAGCGCCGATGCAGTCGTCGATGTAGCGGCCGTAGAGTTCAGGTTTGGGGCCGTCGTACTGATTAAAAAATTGGTGTTCAACATATCCTACAAAAAGATTGGCATAGCTAGGTCCCATTCTTGTGCCCATCGCTACACCATTAATTTGTTTGTAATAGTTGCCGGCGAATGAAAAACAGTTAAGCGTTAAAACTAGTTCGGCAAGGCGGAGGAGCGTTTCCGAGTTAGGTTCTTTGACAGTGCGTTGATCGAAAAAGTGTTTGAGTGCTTGAAGACCTTCGCTATTAGGAATGACTGTATATAGAGATGTAATGTCCATGGTGAAAATAAGTTTGTCTTGGCCGGAGAAATTGAAATCGCGGAAAATTTGTAGTGCGTGTGTACTGTCTTTAATGTATGATGGCAAAGATTTGACGATAGGCGTCATAATCCTGTCTAAGTAGCTAGAAATGAGTTCGGTGGGGCAACTACAGGCAGAAACGATAGGGCGACCTGGGTTGTTGGGTTTGTGAATTTTAGGCAAGAAGTAAATGCACGAAGTTCTAGGGGTGTTGATGATGAGATTAGTGGCAGTGTCCGGTAATTCTTGATTAACTATAAGATTTTGAATGGTGTCTTTCACAAGTTTTTGATTTTTGGAAGTGAGAGCCTTAATCCTCACGGTATTAACGAACGCTTTTCATTTAACTAATATATTCCTATTTTCACGTTGCCATGTTACCACCAATAGCGTAGCTCCTACTCTACTATAAAAACTACACGTAACCCATAATCCCTCGATTCGCTCTGACGAAGGGCTAACGCTCGAAACGTCAGCTTTTAGAATCTCTGTACGGTGGCCAATTTACATTATCAACTCCGTTGATAAAACCAAATTTTTGTATACTACTTCCCCACCGACGCAGCACCACAGTTTCTTTAGAAACTACCCCTTCATTCAGAGTTTTAGTCAGCTTGCGAGAAGGCTCTACTGTTTGCATTTCGCGCTCAAGCGCTGTTCGCTGGTTTCTCGCTTTGGCGCGCGAAGCGGGTTTACGAACGTACACCAGAGCGGGCACCAGAGGCTCTTTCACGCGGGCGTGCTTAGCGTGCGCCGGATGGTCTCACGGTTTCGCCGTACGAGCACAGTGTCTTGCAGTTTCCCCACTTGCAAAAACTTCCAACGGAAGAGCCTGCAGAGGGCTAAGCCTTTCTCTCTTCTTTTTTCACCTTCCTTATTATTTTATTATTATTTTTATTATTTTCACGTTTTTATTGTAATTGACCCTTTTGAGTTTTTGAAAGGGTTTACAGATTGGGAATAAAATTAACAGAGAGCTTTTCTGACGGTGCGTATGGAAATTCCTTGCAAAACAAATACGGAATCGAGATTGGAGTCAGTGGTTGGGACGTTAAACAACTATGGCACACCATTCACCGGCAATGAGGGCAGTTTGGTCATTCCCCATTCTCTCCAGCAAATGAGGCTGCCTTACTAGCCTCCCGGGCAGACGTCTCTTAGGGCCTTTCATCACGTGTTTCTCTCCCACTTTCGAAACCGCCCTGCCGGTGATGTCTGAAAAAGGTTCAAAGCGTTAAGAGCTCCCGTACAATAAAACAGTTGTAAAGGAAAGGTAGCGAGTGCTGGACAAAAATGATGGTTAAGTTGCAAGATTTGTTTTAAACCGTTAACTGACGCAGTTCAACTTATTTGTTGATCGTCAAAATGTTGCAGTTCTTGTTCAAGGCCATTCAACGAGTCCAACGTTGTGGAACAAAAGCGAGGACAAAGTCTATTCCGTTTAAATAGTTGCCATCAGTTGAGGGGGTTAATCAATATTTTTCAAGTCTCAAAAGCTGGTGAAAGCCGGCACGATTCAACAAACAGCTGATCTGATCAACAAAATGTTGCACAATGTTTAAAGGTGCGTTACTGTATGCTTGAGGATCCGGCTCAGTCGGTGTGTATTTTCAGCGCTAAGCTGACTTAAATAGGCCACTTCGGAAGATACCATAATACTCTTTGTTTGTCCCCCCAAATTTTGCATAAGCATCGTTTCCAGTTTCTCTTGGAACTTACAATGGTCCCAAGAGAAAACAAGAAAAATGCTTACGCAACATTTGGGGGGTATTTTCCAAAGTGGCCTATTCCGTGGCAACATAGGGTTTTCTTCACAATGAAAACTCCCATCGATGGCAACATAGGGTTTTCTTCACAATGAAAACTCCCCGCTTTGAAATAATCCGGCCAAACTGTTTCGATACGAATATCTAGAGGCGAATCATTGTTTACATTTTGTCTCGTCAACATACGAGTTTGCTGATAAAAGGCATCATGCTTGTCGCAAATAGACCAATCGATATATTAAAACTAAGTCCTAAACAATAGCCATCATCTCGAGGCTCTGATGAATAAATGTTTATTCCCCAGAGCCTCGAGATGATGCCCTTTGTTTAGGACTGAATTTTAATATCTCGAAATTGGTCTATTGACTTTAAAAGGTAAAAGAACGTGTTTAAATTCGTAAAATTTCCAATTTAAGCCTTCTGGCTTTGACAACGAGCGAGTTATTAGCCATCTAGACTTGCTCACAAGTCGAGCTTTTGAGCGCGACAGAGAGCGCGAAGCGCGATCGTACCACACCAGACCAGAAAACCAAGCGAACGACTGAGAAAGTCTATTAGCCATCAAAAACTGATAAATTCTTGGGTGACAAAAGCGCTAATAAGCCGATACATTCTTTGTAAAATTTATAATTTTCAAAGCGTCATTACTCAGAGATTATCTGGTCAAAATTTCAGAGATAGCTCATTGTGCAATGCACTTTCAATCTTCAGTATTGACGTTTTAGCTTACAGATTAAAAAAACGATGGGCTTATGTTAATGTGGCTAGTTGTCGAGATTTTCACAACTGACTTCTTGTCAGACGGCAAAAGAACAAGGTCCCTTAAGTTTAATTAACCTGCCAACGTGAACACCAGTCGACAGCAATTCCGTTTTTGCTCCCATTCTGGACCCCACATCCTTAATCAATAACCTCGCAAAAGCACCACGACATGCACAAATCATTGGCTTTTATTTTTGCAATATTGCACTTTGTGGTTTATTCTTCATCATCTTCCTCATCCTGGTCAGCCTCAACTTCTCCTTGCTGTTTCAAATAGTATGCTTTCTTCTGAGCAACACGAGCCTTGCGCTGTTGGTTGGACATCTTCTTGCGGTTGAACCTGGACAAGAAAGTCCACACATTCAAGTTTATCCTTACTACTCGTATGTATCATGTATCCCTTAACTAGCCATAAAAATAAAAAGGGGATTTCATGGTCAAAACAAGGCACTTTTCTAATAAAACCACTTCACCGTACATGTGTCTACCTTCTTAATGTAGGGATATTTTTACGATTTTTCAGTAAAGCAAATGCGGACGGCGCAAAGCATCAAAATCACATTCCCCATAAAAAATTACAATTTAAAAGTTTCCAGATCAAAGATG
>OX421448.1:7598347-7638347 GCA_949126865.1 Montipora capitata | reverse complement strand
CTTCCACACTTTCAACATAGTACTCCTCACCATTTACTTCCTCTACTCCTGGGTAGATCTCATGGAGCTTCAGTTTGGTAAGCAACTAACAAAGACATTTTTTCAAGTTGTAATGCAGATATGCTCTTTATTGTTTGGATATACAAGACAGATGAGAAGCCAGGTGTTTGAATCAAAGTCAGCTGACTGTTAACCTGTAAACTTCCAGCACCATAAAAGGAACACAAACACAATTTTATTTTCCTTTTCGCGGACAACTACCCCACATGTAATTCATAAAAAAACCTTCATAACAAAATTGAAAAAATAAAACCAAAATGGTAAAAGGTTAGGGAATTACATTGTTGCACATTTTCTTATGGTAGAATATAAAACCCAAGTATTCAAAGTAAGATCAAGAAAACCCTTAAAAATACTCCATTACTTACACGACGAGCAAGTAGGAGGCCAGTGCAGTAAGCTGCTGAATAATTGGTCAACCCGACCTTGATGCCATAGCGGGGAAGTTCATGTGAATAGGCTGCACAAATGATCACATCCCCCTCAATTTTGGCATACGCTACCTGTAAAAGAGTATGTAATCTAAATGATACGTTTTCAACTAACAAATCAAAACAGTAATGGTAGTACATGTACAATATTAGAATAGTTATCCCTCTCAAAGATCAGTTAGCTGCTAATTCAGTTCGCAAACAATTGCGCAATCTCTGCCACAAAATTGGCTTCGCTTTGCAACTGGTTTTTTTAGCAAAAAATTGAAGACCTTAAGCCAAAAGAAAGCAAAGTGTTGTAAATCAGCAGTGCATTTATTCTTTACTTATTTTCATGTAAAATTCTCATGCAAACACATTTTTTTCACAGTGATAGGAATCTGTAAAATGAAAGTCAATTTATACGATGCTTTTTATCAAACTTAAATATGCAGTGTGACTGCATGCAGGACTTGACGAGTGTCAAGTATTTATGAGTCAATGAGTCAATGAGTCATGAGTCAACGAGTTAGTGCAGTTAATTAACCCATAAAATGAAAGTTAAAATTTCAGAGAGTGCTTAGGCCTTATCACTGAAATGAGGGCTTCGGCTTAATCAACAAATTATTGCTACATGTATATTGACTGTGAGTCCATTGACTCATGACTCATTGACTCATTGACTCATTTGACTTATAAAACATGCGTTCTCGGGCTTCACACAAACTTTTGACACCACTTTTCACTTTGGAGAGTAGGCTTGAAAATTTACTTTCCACCTCAAAATTTCACTTTCCAAAATGGATTGAAGTATTACACAGTACAGTTGCTTACTGCACAAACAAAAATGTTTGGAAATAGAATTTTTTTTTTGTTTACCTATGGGACACCTTAAACCAAAAGCTCAACACTCATGCCAGACACTCACCCGTTTCCCATTGGAGAGTAAATTTAACACTTGAGAGTAAAAAATAGATTTGGATTTAGTAAATTTTTGACTATGACACAAAACCTATTTTTCTTTTAAAAACCTAACGCCAAATGTATGCTTAGAGAATGAGGAAGCAACCCCTAAACACGAGCTAACATTTACCAGGATGACCTCATTTTCTGCTATATTGAAGAGCTCCTGTCTGAGGAAGTCTGGGTTCAACAATCACACAAAAAAAAATCACACCTGGTAACTGAACTCGCCTTATTGGATTTCAAAAATGAGTCTTTTTGGTTTTGGATTTATGGCAGAATTCAGGTAGCGATAATGAGCCTACACAAAGAGATTCAAAATTAAGTGCAAGAAAGCCAAACTGAAGAAAATGCTACAGATGCTGTAACATCTTTGCAATTTCACTTTTTTTTTTCAATTTCAATGATTAAAGTCTAGTCATTGAAATTGGGGCATTTCAATAACATCAAATAACACACTGACAGTACCAAGAAACCTGGGGGAGCAGGGGTGGTGCAGTGGTGAGAGCACTTGACTTCCACCAATGTGGCCTGGGTTTCGATTCCCGGTCCTGGCGTCATATGTGGCTCGTGTTGTTGGTTCTCTCCTTATTCTCTTTTCTCCGGTACTCCGGTTTTCCCCTCTTCTCAAAAACCAACACTGCCAAATTCCAATTTGATCCAGAATGCACGGACACATGTTGAACGAGCTCCGGAGTGCTCTTAATTCACGTTCAAAATGCACTGTACACTTTACTGACAAGTTCTTATCTTCAAGAGGCTTCATCTCTTGATTTCATATTAATAGGTGCAGTTACACACAGCATGGTAAATGCCATCTCCCATGGTAAATTATCACTCACACTTGGGGTTTAGTATGCCACATTAACTAGTGGTCACACGTTACAAAGATTACTTAGATAAAAAGAAATGTCACGCAATTCATTGGCGGGAAATGTAATCACAACGTCATCAGCATTGTGATTGGCTGTTGTACTTTGGGCATCAAAACACCCTTCCAACTTACCACGTTAAAATTTAATGTCATGAGCACTTTGTCTGATCTTTTTTACGCATCCACGGAAATTTACCACGGTAAAAGTGCTCAGTGTACCCGCACCTCAGGTCTGAGGATGTCAAAACATCATCAGTTTCTGATTTTTAAATAATTTTTCAAGTTTTCAGTTATTTAAGTCACTCCTTTGTGAAACCAAATAAAGCAGAAAAATGCTTCAAGTTTTGAATCAAGGATAAACAAGAAAATGAACATCTTTGTAACCTTGCACTTCATAATCTCACTCATTGCCTCAAAAAAGCAGAGTAACTTCTGAAAACCCCACAACCGTTACAAGAATAATTCAGTGGTTTTCTTTGGCGAGCGAGTCGGAATGCATTAATGGAGAGGGAAAAGTGTATGACTGCTTAAACCACTGACACCACAAAAGCCCTAGGATGCCCCCAGTTAACAAGTAAAATCGTCTGGCATTAAACAGGGTAAAATCTGTTACTATCAAAACCAGTAGAGTGGTAAAACTGCCGTTGGAAATTTGAATACGAAGCGGTTTGATTCTAAACACGTGATCTTAAACAAATTGTCATGTGATCCGACAAATAATGTCACGTGATCCAAAAAGTGTTTCTTGTTGAATGCCATGACCACCAACGTGCTTTACACGAACCACCTGACAACTTTTTTATGTCGTGTGACAACTTCTTTTGCGGATCACGCAATAAGTTTTTTGAAGCCCACATTTAAAAATTCTAACGGCAGATTTACCACTCTAGTGATTTTGATAGTAACTCTCACTCCCAGGGGCCAATGGATTAAGTGTATTAAAAAAGGGATTTCCTCCAGTTTTGCTCATTTTGTTCCTGCAGATTGTTTCCCCACAGTGAAACTGGAAAACATTTGTTTATGCAACAGTATCTTTTGACTTAGCCCTGACCTTGAATAATATTTTTTAATATCAGCCAGTCCACATCTTACTACAGTGGAACCCCTCCTCTGGGACACCTCTATTCAGGGGACACCTGCCCTGGTCCCATGGGTGTTCCTTGAATGGAGGTTCCACTGTATCTGAATTCGTCCTTAGCACTAAGAATTAAGAGAGTGGTAAATTTCTAACCTGACAAACAATGTCCTTGTTTGTAGAACGAACAACAAAACGGTACTTGGGAGTGTTGTATTTGTTCTTATCCTGGGTCACTAGACGTTTTCGGGCGTAATAATCGGTTTTGCCCTCTAGAAGAGATAACATCGACCGTCACGTGAAATGAAGACTTGAAAGTTCTTAAAACAACGAAAAGCTTCATATGACAGTAAAAATAATTCATCAACACTGAAATATAACAATGACCTCGCCTTCTCCTGAATTTGACCTGGAAACGCTTAAAGTACGCTTTGTTCTTGATAACTTTGACGAATCCCTGTATGAACAGATTAAAACTTTCAGAATAATCAAATGACCTGAATCTCGAAATATCACCCCCATCTTGACGTTTTATAACGAACAACCATCAAATGTATAAAGTTTACTCATCATATTAACAATGAAAAACGTTCTTTTAATCAAAATCCTACCATTTCAGAGAAAGTAATGGGAATTTTTATACAACTCCAGGTAGCTTCGGCTGGAGGCTGACAAAAATATTGGAAAGAAAGCTCGATTTCGTGCGCAGGGTCTTATGGGACGAAAGTATACGTCATCTTGTTGCAGAACAAAGTTCAACAGGAAGGAAGTTTACTCCCTAGGTCAGTGTCATTTCCGTTTCATCAGAAAAGGGTTGAACACTTCCGTTTCATCACATAATGGTGGAAAAAGCCAGGTCACAAGTATTAAGAATTGCGAAATATTGATATGAAAAAAATAAGTTATTAATAATGGTCATTTTGAATTTGATGGCCTTCCTGCAGAAATGCAATTTGCTTTATTTCTGATGCTTTCTTTGAAGTCGATTACTTTAGTTTTGCTGTTGTTTTTGTTGTTTTATGATCCAACAGCAATGTCGATCTGATGTTAAAATTAAAGGATGTTAAAACTTTTAAACCTTCGTTGTCTTAGTGTTATTATTCCGCAGAAACGAAAAGAAAAACTGGAAATGTCGTCGATCCGGAAATGGCAATGACCTGAAAATGGGCGTCTACCGGAAATGGGTTTCTTTAGAATTCTGATACCCAGTCTCTTCTCATATGCTTTTCGTGTCTAAAAAATGGCGAAGCTCTGGAGGTTCTGTGTTAACTTTCTCCGGATTTGATCGAAGGCAGGTGTCCACTCTTAGTATCTTCAATTGGTCGTGATGGCGGATGGGGAGTTAAATGCCATCTTGTATTCGCTTTCTAACGAAATGAGGGCGTATGACCTTCAAAATTTGAAGCATCTGTGTCACGGAAAAATTCCGCTTGCAGAGCTCGAAAAGGCACAAACTTCATGCGATCTTTTCAGGATCATGAGGCACAAAATGTTGATTCGACCGGGAAATTTGGACTACTTAGAGAGCATGCTTGACAAGATTGGAAGAGCAGATTTAGCGAGAAAGATTCAGACCAGTGGAGGAGATAGAACGATGCAAACTGAGAGTGGTCTTCCAAGCAATCCTTTGGTCGCCGTAAACTACAAAGGTTTTCTTTTGACTCTTTCTGATGAATTAACCCAGGACGACGTCGATGCATTGAAATTTATTGCAGATCTACCTAGTATGTGTTTTTGATGTCTTAAACTTGAGTTTTTCGTCACAGCAAATTTTAATTTAGTTGCTGTGTTTCCAAGGGGAAACCTTGTATGTAATTAATGTATCAGTCAAAGTGAAGCTTCAACATCTCCCTCCCCCCCCCCCTCCCGGGCACCCCCCCAGGCATTTGAATTTTTGGAAATGTTTTGTTCAAATGCCCTCCTCCCTGGACCAAAAAGCTGTTCAAATGCCTCATAGGTCCATTTCAGGTGATCAAAATAATGCCCCCACCCCCAGGAAAATTACCAGATTTTTATAAACTGAATGCATTGGTTTTACGGAGTTTCATGCAACGACACTTAAATACATTCCATACATTCATTCCATTATTTACACAATCGTATTGGGAGAGTAGGGAGAATTCTTGACAGTTATGCTAACCCTCGACTGCGTCTTGGGTTTCCATAATGCACCAGTCATTTGAAACCCCCGCACCCCCCATTCGGGCTTAAGCGGGGCATTCCCTTTTTATGCAAGTGAAAGTGAGTGAAGTCCCCGGTTCCCGGGGACAAAAGTGAGTGGTGCATTCCCCCGCCCCTACTGTTCAACACATGGTACTCCCTTTGTGAAACAACTTTTCATTGCCAAGTGAAACACACTGGTTAAAAGACACTGTTGGCAGCCATGAAATAAACAGATTGATCTTTCAGCGGCCAGCAAATAACTTGCAAAGGCTCCTCAATGCACAATGAGCATGTCAAAATATCTTTATTGTAGTAGTTTCATTGATACTTCTGGATAAATTGACAATGAAACACAACGGGCAACTATCACAGTAGTGTCAATCGCACAAATAATAGCAGGAATTGAAATTGTTTCAACTGATTCAGCTAATTCATTTTGATTATTGCGTACAATGTGATCCACCTCACTATAAAGTTAATTGAATCGACTGACCAAAGGGTGCAGAACCCTAACACAATTCACATGCGCTAATCGTCGATCAGTCATCATAAAATCAAAGAAGAAAATGAGTCCTGTCCAGATGTACGTTCCACAATAACGAATAAAGAATATTTGCAAGACAGTGATGCCAAATACTGACCATTATTTAGAGTAATGGCTAATACGATCTGCAAAATGTGAAAAAATAACCGGAATCCACGATCGAGTTTGTCAAGAAAGCAACAATAATGTGTGCAAAATTACTATGAGGCACGAAAATGGAGACCGCTGACCAAGGAGTGACTGCCCCGCTTAATTCCCCCGGTAGGGGATGCGAAGACCGTGACTTCCAGCGAATTCCCCGCCTACCGGGGAACCAAAATGGAGTGTATATGAGGTGAAAGTCCCCGCAATCCCCCTCTAAGGCCCAGGGGGCGGCGGGGGTTTCAAATGACTGATGCATAACTGTCTCGAATTCTCCCAACTCCTCCTCGTGTTTAGATGAGGCTATGGAAATGCAGAAAACGTCGTCTATTGCTTAAACAAGCATGCAATACATACTTGAAGATTAAGCATTGCTTCTTGATTTTGCAAGAATTGAGAGTCGAGGATCGAGTTTGATTTCGGGTGAATCTAGTCTCGATCCTCGACTCGATTCTCAATCCTCAATTTGCGCGAGGATCGAGTCGAGACTGTCAACTTGCTTTTGCATTGTACTGTATTCTTAATTTAGGTGTCTGTGTCTTTTTTTTGAGAATTTCCATGCACACTCCCATGTGCATATATTCATTCCATGCATTGTCATTAAGTTTTATTATTGATATCATTTTTATTGTTTTGTATTATGAATTGTTTTAAATTTTATAAATTTATTTGGATATAACCAGTAGCTTTTTGCTGTCTAAAATTCCAAGTGAATGAGGAGATTAATGGGCCACTTTCATATGGTGGGTTGGATCGAGCATGAAATTGAGGCTAATGAAGGGAATCTTTTCATATGCAAATTATTTCCTCTGTAGTAGCCTCCATTAATTTTTATAGTAGAACAGGTCTAACTTTTCATCGAACTTTTGCCCATTTGAATCATGCTTGCCAATTAAAAACTTGACAAAGAAAGCTGCTAGCAGTTAATATCTTAATATTATTGAAAAGTCACTTTTTTTCTAGGTGGAATTGACGAAAAAATTGAAAAAGGAAGAGATTTCTTCAAATACATGATGCAGGCTGGGACTATTGGACCAACGCAGTTAAGCCATCTGGCAGATCTTTTGCAGAAAATACATCGCATGGATTTAGCTGTGAAAGTCAGAAAATTTCAATCAACCCCTGAAGACAACATGAGTAAGTTCTGGTTTGGAGCTCTTTGAATGATAATTATTTTATTGGAAAGTATCTTGCCAAAGAAAGAACTCTTGAAAAAGAGCTTAGTGTCCAATAATTGTTGGAAATACAGTCTAGCTTTTGTCTTGTTTTACAAGCAGGAAAAAGAAACTTATTTTATTTCCTTTGTGCCTATGTGTATTGTTCTTACTAAAAGAATGTCAGTGCTAAAGAGCTTTAATGGGACTAACCCATTGACTCGTGGGGGTTCCCCATTGACGAGTAAAATCGTCTGGCTTTAGACAGAGTAAAATACTAAGTGTGGCCTAAACTGGCCATACTTCTTCATCAATGGGGAATCCTCAGGAGCCAATGGCGTAAACAACCGATACTAAAACAGGTGATATTTAAGTTGAAAATAGTAGCAGTCGAGTAATTAAAATAAGACAAAGTGTCAGATACAGTGTACATTACATGTACAAATACATCAAGGAATGCATGTAATTACGGTAGATGCACTATGATTTTGATAAGCGTTGCGAAGTGTTCCCTTTCTCTTCTGCCCAACTTCAACATCACTCATGTCTGTGAATACAGACAATTAAAGTCACAAAGTACCCCCGAAACTCCAGTCCTCGAGTAAAAGAAAACAGCTGATTTTGACTCCACTATCCAATCAGACAACGTACACGACTAACTCAATCACAACACAACTGTGTACATGTAGATACATGGGCATGTAGGACAGCAAGCGCCACAAGCCGGTTTATTTTCCTTACCATTTGCAGACAAACTCCACTCCAGCATAACAATACGTTAACATCCTCGATGGTACTGACCTCCTAAAAACTTGTTAAAGGAAAAGTACACTGGGCACCTGCCGGATACGAAAACCCAAAACCCTTTGGGAATGAGGGAACGTACAGGTATTCTCCAAACCCTATGCAAGTGCCACTACCCCATGGAGGCTAAGGGAAAAAGTTAACATAAAAAGTAGGCGAAGAAAGCTGAACCCAGACTGATACAAATCCCTAACGGTTCACTATTTGTACGACATATTACTTACCCATAATTCCCACCAGACAACCGGACCCAGCCCTCTGGTCCGTTCCGGCAAAATATCCATTTCTGCCAATTTCGCAGGCGACAACTGTCAGAAATAGCATAATTTTACCCTCACTGAAAAAATAATGTGAACCCTTACACTTACCTTACTTCTAGAAATAGGTAGCACTTGCTTAGACTTTAAGGGACACTGTCTTTGTGTTGGATATCGAAATTGGGCTTGCATCTACATGTAATTACTTGAATTTCTGGACATTGATGATAAAAGCCAGTACAAAATTTCTTATTTTGCTTTAGGGAATGCTTTGTTTGTAAATAGTTTTATGTTTGCCTGGGAGGGCTGGACCACTGTCTTGAGATTAGGAAAGAAAGGAAAGGAAAGGAACTTTATTTAAGTGTCTAGTCGATTTAGCGCTGGAACACTAATTGGGGACACTGTAAAGTGAAATTAACAATCAACGCAAATCATGTCAAATGTTGGTTTTTGAGGAGAGGGGAAACCGGAGTACCCGGAGAAAACCTCTCGGTGCAGAGTACAGAACCAACAAGCTCAACCCACATATGACGCCGAGTCGAGGAATCAAACCCGGGCCACATTGGTGGGAGGCAAGTGCTCTCACCACTGTGCCATCCCCACACCCCTAAAGACCATGGTCTTGAGCTGGCTGACACTCAAAACATCAGCTTCCAGATCTCAATGCTGTGGTTTCTGTTTAGTAAACTTATTTGTTGCCAAACATTAATTTTCTGTTTCCGTCACCTGCCAATGCAACACTAGTATCTTTGGAAACAAAACATGGTTGATACAGAAATACTTGTATGTATGTATTTTATACTTACAGTGTGTGTTTCATTTTAGGAGTGACTACTGTAGGCGGCTTCAATCAAACAGCTGCCCCGCAAGGGAACACACAACTTCCCAAACCAGTGAAAGTGGAAAAACAGCCAACAACGCACCAAATGGGTGGTGCTAGGTCACCATCTATTCCTCTGATGTCTCCTGCGGACTTCTCAAGGCCTCGATCTTCTGAACCACGATTTCCAGTCCAGGCAATGCCAAATCCAGGGGAATTAGTCGATCCTCTGCAAGCTATTGGCATTGACCAGGAAGACGATATGCCTTCCTATCCCATGACTCAGCGTCCTCGAGGAATAGCTTTGATCATTAGCAATGAGCACTTTACCGGGAACCCTACCCTAAGAGACAGGCAAGGAAATGTAAAAGATGTTGATCATCTGCAAGAACTGTGGACCTTTTTAAATTTCCATGTGGTTGTGAGGCAGGACCTTGCTTCGCAAGAGATATACAGTGTGATGAGAGAATTTTCAACCTTGGATCACAGTCAGTATGACTGCTTTGTTTGCTGTCTTCTTAGCCACGGCGCCAATGGTGGAATCTTCGGCACTGATTCTGAGCTGGTGGAGATAAAAGATATCACAGCTCTCTTCAAGGGAGTTGGGTGTCCCTCTCTGCACAATAAGCCTAAACTGTTTTTCATCCAAGCTTGCAGAGGGCAAGATTTTGACAGAGGAGCTCAGATGGAGATGGATGCCACAGAACTTAGTCCTGAGGATTCAATGAGACACAATGCTGAACCCAATGAAAGTCATTTCCTCCTTGGCTATGCTACCCCTCCAGGTACGTTTCTTTGCATCTCAATAATACTGCAATTTACAGTGTAAGTGTCCATGCTTGGGCAAGTGCCCACCAAAATGAAAAAACACTTCATTGCAATATGATTTTCTTTGGAAAATCTTTGGATTTGGATTTTCTTTGGATTTTCTTTGGAAAACAATCGCTGAACCTCTGAATATCTCGAGCAGAAAATTAAAAGGTGTCAAAGTTTTTCTTCACATCGCAGAATGAGGCTAAATATAATTACACAAAAGCTAAAACCAAGCCAATGCAGCGGTGTTGCCTGGGATACTTGGGGGGATCCAGGGAGGTTTGCAGGGGCATTGCCATGTGCTTTGGCTTGAGTTGCTTTTTCGCTTGCTTGCTTTTTTACGCCTCTGGGAAATTGATTATTCTTTGGTTCCCACGCTTATTTCCTTCAGAAGGACAGCGCTACCTCATGTTTTTCTTCGCTCTTAGTGGGTTTATGCCTCCGAAACGCACAACTCGCAACAGTTTGAGCACTTATTTTGACATGGCCACTGATCCAGCAAACTCAAACTCGGATCTTTCTCCCGTCAGTCCAGATCTTCCAGTGTCAAGTTCTTCTTCAGCAGGCTTAGTTAATTTCGTGGTCAGTTCATCTTCTGCCTCTGGTTTGTCTTTGGATAGTTTAACTGCTTCAATCGTCAACGCAATTTGCCCGCTCCTCAACTCTGGACGCCTCAGTGATCAGTTTGTGGCTTTATCTTTGCCAGATGCTGCGCCTCCGGCGGCTACATCCAGTTTTTTTTTGCCGGGCCCCAGCTTGTCAGTGGCCTCTACTAGTCCTAGCGCACAATTACCAGCCTCTCCTGGCACAGGTAGGCCTGTTTTGGTTCCGTCTTTTGTTAATACATCTGCCGTGCCAACAATGTCGTCGCTTAGTTTGCCCGCCAGCTCACTTGCACCATGTGCTTCATCTTTTTCCCTTGGTTTGTCAGCCCCATTCGTTTCGCCATCCCTTCAGCAGCCATTCATTATTGGGCCCGGATTCTCACCGGTTCCTTACAAAATAGTTTCACAGATCCTCGCTGGAAAGTTTATCGATCTCTCCGAACTTCTCTCTGTCAATTTAGGGGAAAGTGAGTCTGAGCCTCAGCTGCTGTTCGACGGTAGAATCGTCTTGTCTTCTACCAAGCGTCCCAAGCATAAAATCGAAGATATCTTACCTGGTCGGAAGCCTTTTCCATCTTTTCACTAATACTTGCGACTCATTTTCCTTTGAGATGGTGACATGGAAATTTAATTTTTCCTTCGAGATGGCGCGATTTAACACTTCATAAATTCTTGATTTTGCGTACGTACCGCCAATTTCAAGGCAACGCCTGGCTGGCTCACGACAGAGCCTTTCACGACGATGCAGCCGCCACCCGACTCACAGATTGGTCCAGCATCAATGTCCAGTTGTTTAATTTTCATGCCAATAAATTGTACTTTAGAACTCCTTCGGAGGCCGTTGCTCAAGCGACCTCCTTGCTGTCACAATGACTCTGGCTTTTGGTAAGTTTTCTCTGTCAGTTTTGCTATTTTGCGCGCTCCAGCTTGCGCAGCACGCCTTGTGATCTGATATTCTGCTCATGTAATCATCGTGCCTTGGCCAACAAAAAGACAAAGAAGTTGCTGCACCAGAGGTCTGCCAGGTTATCTTATTCATCTGCTAACTGGCTTTTGTAGTGGGTAAGTATTGCTTTTTTTTGCATTTGCCTGTGGTGCTGCAAGATGACCATGCCACCATCCCTGCTGATCAGCAGTTTTGCCCTTCAGTGTTTGCTGTCACTGCATATTGCCTGTGGTATTACTGATATTGCTACAGAAGATGTTGGGCTGCTACATTTGCCTTGCCCTTTGTATACTGCCATTGTCGTTGCAACTGCATGTAGCAGTCAGTGCGTCTGCCTTGTCAGGCTTGGCCTGCTGCTTTGCCCCACCTGTCTTGCTGGGGTTGCGGGTATTGGTGCTTGGGGTTATTTTTTGGCGTAAGGATGGTCCCATGGCCTTTGGTCCACAGTCCCTCCTTTCTCCAAGCACCCACTTGCTTGGTGATTACCCTTGGGAGGTGGACTGCGGCTCGGTTGCCATGGTGACCTCCTTGCTGCTAAGGAGAGTGCTGTCTCCTCCCTTGCTACCTTTACGACACCTACCCTCCAAAATATTGGCGTGGTTTTTTAAATGAGGCTAAATATAATTTAGGCAAAGTTAAAACCAAGCCAATGCAGCGGTGTTGCCTGGGATACTTAAGGGGGATCCAGGGAGGTTTGCAGGGGCATTGCCATGTGCTTTGGCTTGAGTTGCTTTTTCGCTTGCTTGCTTCTTTACCCTCCCTCCCTCCCATATTTTAGGGTAAGTATATATACTCCACACACTGGTTTCTCTCAGTGATGTGTTGACGGGTGCCTGGGAGGTGGACTGTGGCTCGGTTGCCATGGTGACCTCCTTGCTGCTGAGGAGAGTGCTGTCTCCTCCCTTCCTACCTTCACGGCACCTACCCTCCAAAATATTGGCGGGGTGTTTTAATTCAAAATAGAAAGATCAAGTTTCACCAACAAATAAAGCTTAATTCAGAAGCTCTGACATCACAGGGCACATGAATTGAATATGCGATCTTTGGCTGCTCAAGTTAAATAATTTGCAAGATGCTGGGAATATTTTCATTCTCAGTGAAATTTGATCAGCTGCAAAAGCTGCCACCTTACATGTGACAAAAATTAATAACATTGTTGACTCTTTTGTGACCATTCTGTGTTTCGAGTTTTCAGAAGTCGTAGCGATTGTAATGTTTGGCAAACCAATCAATCTGATTATCTTTTAGGCATTTAACTTTCGGGTTGTTTATCTAACAACTTTTGTTTAGATTGCATTGTTCGGATAAGACATTTGGCAGTGTGACCGTGTCCTTTGGGATTTACAATCTGATTTCCTTGGCGCCATTCTGACGTGCCAGAAAATGTGTTTCAGAATGTGTTGTAAATTTGATATTCAGAATGATGCCGGTTGTTTCAAACTTCTAACAAGTTAAGCTATTGAGTAGTCCAGAAAGACAAGATTATGCAAGTTAGTCTAGAAAAATTACCTGTCCAGTGCCCATGCTTGGGCAATCATCCACCCCTAAACTTTCACCAAATTTACTGTGTGAGGCAAGTGGGTGCTTACGCAGTTAAATACAGTAATAATACAAATGTAATAATAGTTATAATAATTATTATAATAATGAACTTTATTTAAGTGTCAAACGTATTGAGCACTTGGAATGAACATTGATTGGGGTTACTGTAGAGAAATCAAATCAACTCATGTGAAATCATAACATGTAGGTTTCTTTTTGAGAAGGGGAAAACAAGAGTACTATACCTGGAGGAAAACCTCTCGGAGCAGAGTAGAGAACTAACAAACTTGACCCACGTGTGATTCCAAGTCTGGGAATCGAACCTGGGCCACATTGGTGGGAGGTGCAAGGGCATATCCAGGGGGGTCCTGGGTGCCCGTGACCCCCCCTTTGTAAGCCGTTTTTTTCTCAAACAACCTACAATATTCAGGTTGCGAAAACGCGAGTACACTCTGTTTGACAGAGTGTGACCCCCCCTTTGAAAAATCCTGGCTACGCCCATGAGGTGAGTGTTCTCACCACTGCGCCGTGATGCTGCTCCTGCCAGAATGATTTACTGTCAGAGTTTTCTGATAATCAAGATAACGTACTTAAATCTTTGATTTTCTTTCACGTCCAAGCGAAAAAAGACCTGGCAAGAAACAGCGCTACACTGTATGTCACCAATTCAATAACCATTACAATTCTGTATTACTTCTATTCTTTATATTTGGTGCATTTTGTTTGTCTTAATTAGAGTTAAGTTACCAGTAGAGGAGCCGCTATGTATAATTTTGGCCAAAAATTAATGTATATTATCTTAAGAGGAAAACATGCAGAATTATTGTAAGCCAGAGGACACAGGGTGTAAATTTCTACATACATGCATCCCTCTGCACATGTCGCAGTTCAAAGCCAATATGACTTGAATTCCAGGTTATTTTTAGGACTTTTAGCCAACTTTCAGCTACCAAACAACCTTTAGAGACAGCATGGCCCAGTGGGTAGGGTGTTGAGTTTGCATGCGGTTGCCCCAAGTTCAAATCCCATTCTTACCTCTGCTTTGGATTTGTTTCCAGTTGTGCGGGATTCAACTCTACCATGCTTTGTAAATAGCCAACCGGTTGCCTCCTTCCAGTTGGGATTCTTTAAATCATGCTTCTGTTAAGTTTAAATTGTTTCTTTCAGATGATTAAAAAGTGGGGTGCCTGTAAACTGGCTTGATAGCTAAATGCACTTCCACTAAGTATAAACAAAGCATTTGCTATTTTTGCAAATCCCATAATACAGTTCATTTTTTGGGGGGCGGGGGGGTTATTTGCATTAAAACAATGGATATCTAGTTCACTGAAGCATGATACAGTCCCAAGAGTAAATTGGGATCAGGAAAATAGTCTATTTACATACAATAATTGCTAAAGGATCACTTCTCCATTTTGGGAGATCGTTCAGAAAAAGACGGGTTGGATTACTAAGAAACAGTGTAGTTTCCTTCTGGCTCTCGGCGTCATCTCAGTTAAAATGTTGAATAATTCATTGACCGTATCTACTAAGGCACCCTGCTAGCAGAGCCTTTCTTTTGCTTGCTCGATTTTGGCGTTCTCGGAAAAGACGCTGTATGAATCGAGTAAGATCTTTATTGAGTATGCGCTGCATATTGCCAGATCTCGCCGCCATCTTGGTTTTTCACGGTACAGCGGACTCACTTATAACCATCGGTTTATCACTAAGCGATGCTCGCACTAGAAAAACCGGTTTGATAAGGGAAAACAAGATTGACTAGTCCAGAAGTTCGGACTGCGGCGGCTTCAAAGAGTTGACGCGATTCAGACAGACTCTCTTTTTCTCCTCAGTAAAGAAAAAGACAAAAGGAGGCTCGGCTCGCAGGGTGCTACAAAGGCAGGCAACCAAATGGAAAAATACGTAAGGAACAAAGAAATTTCGGAGAAACATTTTATTGCTTCAATTTTTGGTTCACAACATGCGGGCAGTGTACATGTAAACTGTTACCGTTCAAAGTTCGCTAATGGAAGACGGAGATTAGGGAACATTCACCAAGCGGAGAAGTGTCCGATCACAAAAAAGAAACGATGCCATAATATTATAATAAACAACTTACTAACCTCACTTGCTCGGTATCGGAAATAATCGGGAATATATTGGCCCCCGGTCGTTTTTGTTCGGACCTCGCTACGCTCGGTCCGTACTGCCTCGACCTGGGGCCAATATTCCCCAGTACTGCTCTCATGCTCGGTTAGTAAGAGGTTATTAAATTTGTTTGCAGGTTATGTAAGCTGGCGAAGCCAAATTCATGGCTCCTGGTACATCTCCAAGCTTTGTGAAGTTTTCCGTAAGTACTGTGATCAATTTGACGTCATGACCATGATGGTAAAGGTCAACGATGAAGTATCAGAAGCATTTACAAGGCAAGGCTACAAACAGTGCCCTGCTCCAGTTGTCACCCTAAGGCGACGCATCTATTTCAATAACAACTGAATCAGTCATGTTCTTATACAGCTGTGTGTTACAATTGTACTGTATTCGTGTGTTCAAAGCTGTCTTACCCATCGCCCTTTTTGAGTAACTTCTCCCTAATACAACATGGAGAGGCAGAAGTAATAATTTAAGACATTCTGTGCAGTATCTGGCCGTCTTTAAGGCCTACCTTCCGTCAAAAGTCATTGCGGTCGTTTTGTTTTGTTTTCAAATGACGGCTTGTCCAAATGCGTGGTCTGATTGGCAGAATGCACTCAAGCGAATCACGCGAGAAACAACGTGTCAGCTATTTGGGTAATTTCGTGTTACACGAGATTCAGTCACGGTGCACAATAATGACTTTAGGGCGAATGTTGTCCTTTAAGGAGGAGTTAGGTTTTCAATTTACGTACGATTTAACAGCATGACTAGTTTTAGAATGGCTGTTTTCTTTCAGTAATGCAGAGTTAATGGAGGTTTAGCATCGGTTGTAAGGCAAACGTCAGGCTGAAATTTGCGTGTTGCCAAAAATCAAAGACAGTTCTTTGATTTTACCTCGTTTATTGCCTCTTCTCCACATATGTAGAGCAAGTGCTCAAAGAGAGAGAGGCAAGATACAATAGAAGAATTTTAATGCTTTTATAACTAGCAAAAGCCTGCGGGGAAAAAAAACGTTTGTCGTTTCACGTAAAGGCGGCGCCAATTTTTTTGATTGCACTCACGTGACAAGACGGCCATGTTGGTGCTAAAACAATAGGAAAATGTAGCTTAAGTTTTGCCACAAGCACGTGACTTTGAAGCGTGTAACTTGCAACTCTTTTCCTTGGAACAAAGCTGGAGACTTTAGGACAATTTTGTGCCCAAATATGGACAAAAATAAGATCAAAGTTGCACTCGTGGGAAAATGCGCGAGCTACGTTACATCCATATAAGGAAATTTTTTAAACTCTAAAGGACTTTTTTGAAAAGCCTTAAATAACAATGACCACAACCAGGTTTTCTGAACCCGCGAGACTGAGCACCTCCAGGAAACCGTTGTTTTAACAAAAACCGCTGGTCAGCTACTTGCTTTTTTCCTATTGTTCTCTCCACCAACATGGCCGCCGTGACGTCATGCCCACTCAAAGAATTCTCTTGACTGATCTGCTAACTTATTAAAATGAGTATGAAGTCATGGAGCGTTAAGTATTAAATTGCGCTGATTTTTATATTGAAAGAGAATAAACTATTGCGAAGTAAATTTTCGTAGTGTAATGGCACAAAGTGCACGCCTTTGGTAGCTTAGAATTTACATGTCTCATGCAACACCGTATTGAGGTCATAGGACCAAAGTTTGATTTTCAGCTGTTTCCTTGCTAAGCAACGGAACTATGTTAAATAGGTTTAAATAGAGGACAGGTAAAAATTGATATTCTTACGTTTTGACTCGCTATTCTAGGTTTGCATCCACGTGATGACACGGCCACGTTGTTGTAAAAATAGAAAATGCCCCCCCTTCCCCACAGGTTTGCATAAAACTAGAGTCAAATTCCCAAACGAGATTCTACTGCATTGTTCACTGACATGGCCACCGTGACGTCAGATTCAAACATTTTAAGCTTGCACGTTTTGTTTTCCCATTCCAGACCGGAAAGAAATAGATAACATCAACCTAAACCTGGTGAGCCATCGATATGTCAGCGGAGTCTTGAAAGATGATCACTTCGTTTTCGCTCGCTCCTCGCTCTCTCGCTTATGATCGATCGCGGCGAGGATTATTTCAGTCATAAAACGGTCAATAGACCTTTCCGGTTTATATTACTGACAAGCTGTCCAATACGTAATGGATTTTAGCAGTATTTTATTACGGAACATTTTCAGTCTCAACTTGCAGCTAACAAATTATTATTTCCAGCGCTCTTCCCACTGTCGGAACGGATCCTCTATCGGGTATAAAGAAAATTAAAGAAAAACAAAGAGTTAATTATTAAAAGTTACACTTTGTGAGCGGCATATATGGCTAACCAGGTTTAGGTCGATGTTATCTAGTGCTTTCCTTCCAGACCACGTGATGTTCTCCAGGGAAATTCCTTTTGTTTTTTCATAAGTTGTGCGTACATGACTACATTTGGAAGAAACTGTTCCTTAGAGTGACATTGGGAAAACAAAACCTACAAGCTAAAGATGTCTATTAGGGACTTTAAGATCTACGAGGGCGACGTAGACGAAAACGTCTCTTCGAAATGTAATTTTGCACTATCGTAAGTCACTGGCGATTATCCATCTCGTTCACGTCATACATCGTGGGCGAACTCTCGTAATAATAAATTAGGTACAAGCGGTTTCAAAATAAAACTAGAGAATGCCCCCATGGTTTCCACTGTGAGGCTTGGCGTCGTAAAACAAAGCTTTTTTGGTCTCCCGGGACAATATGGCCGCCGTGTGACAAGGGCGAATGATATTATTGTCACAGTTTTGTGGCGTTGTCGTCGTCGTAGCCGTCGCTGTTTGGATCAACATAGAGACCTAATGGCCGAGACACACTAGGCGACAAATCGCTCCATGTGCACTACTTGCAAAACAAGTCGCTGCAACACGACTCCTGTTCGTTCCACACGCAGTGATCTCGTATAAGGTGGAGTGTGAACTAGTTTTGTAATTCAATATGGTGGACCATATTACGCTCTCTCATTGGTTCATTTATATTTTGTCGCAGCCACTTGTTTCCGGAAGTGCACACACGGTGCCACAACGCTGCTTTCGCTAATTTTGTCGCTGTGATCAGCCGCACGAATTTAAACTGGTTTGAATTCGTGCAACTGATCGCAGCGGCAATGATTTTCACAAAATTAACCGTGTCACACGAGGCGAATTGTTGCGGCGACTTGTCCCCGCCTAGTGTAACCCGGGCTTAAAGTTCTCCAAGTACATTGATTCCGAATGCTGGCTTACAGTTCGTTTAGGAAAGTTCAAGGTATGCGGACTACCCGTGCCAAAAAAAGGCAACAGCATTTTGTATTTTTATACTTATTGCTTTGTTTTACATGTGGACAGAAAATAGCAAAGAGGTTTTGTGCGTATATGTAAAATGTAATGGAGTAAAACAGTACAAAAAAAGGACCATTCAGTTTATTTTCTGTGTGAAAACGTTTTTTATTCTTACTTTGATCACTTTTGTTAAGATTTTAAGGTGCACTCGTGTTTCAGGAACTGCAAAAGTAGCTGCCAACATTTGTTTTGAACAAAGTTGGGATCAAGTTCAAATTCAACTAGTGATGTTTAGTATAGGTAGTTTCATGGGGTCTAGTAAAATGAAGGATTAAAATCACGCTTATTTTCAGAAGATACAGAAATAGCGGCGAGGGCAATTTCTGCAACTTTTGAAAATAACAGTGATATTAATCCTTGATTTTACGAGGAAACTTGCCAGGGGCAGGTCCAGGATTTTTTTTAGGAGAGGGTGCAGAGATTTTTTTTTTCACAACACCAGTTGTATTAGAAAGCAGCAGGTCATCTCGGGTTGGGAGGGGGGGCTCGCAGCCCCTGCACCCTCCCCCTAGATCCGGCCCTGCTTACGTTTACTTGTTTATAATATAAGACAAAATTGTCTTTCTTTAAGCGCACGCTATTGTCAATGAAGTGTGAAACGCACGAATCAGCTTAATGAAAATTTATTTTTGTACAACGCCAAAGCAATGAAACCAGCCCTTTTAAAAAAACATTTACTACATGAGAATAATGAAAGTAAATTACCAAAATTAATGAAAAATGCCCTCTCTCAGCCAATCAGCACTTAGTCATAAACGGTGTAATGTGCCGGCGAAAAGACAACCGGGAAATCAGAGTCCTTGGAAGGACCTCTGTGACACCGGACGTCGGATGCTTTTCCCATTGAGCTATTAGAACTCCTGGGAAACCAGGTCGTTTATCTACAATCTCGGACAAAACTGTTGAGACAGTGACACAATTTCACCTCCATTTTGACACACCCCCACTTACTCCCCCCTTCCCACTCCCCCTCCCCCTCAGTCAATGTTGCTGAGTATTGTCATATGTTCTACAGTATATTTCCGACCAAGATAAGGCAACATTGAGTTTTGGGGGGAGGGGAAAGGGCGGCTTTTAAGCTGAACGTTTGGATAAGTGGTTGGAGTACCAAAAAGGACACTTTGTCTCAACAGGTTTTGTCCGAGATTGTCTGTAACACGTTTTGTTTCTAAAGCCGAAAAATGAGTAATTATTTGAAAAGATACATGTTTTGACAGGTTGCTAAGACATGTTTTAAGTATTGGAATTGTTGTCTTGAGCAAAATCTTATAGAGAGGTGCGGATTTTAAGGTATCTTTTTCAAATGACTTCCGGTAGTTGCCAATTATTATATTTCTTGGCGCGATCTTTTATTACTGTTTGAGGGGCATGTTGTTCATTTACCCGCACCAAAAACACAGTTTGAACAAGACATTTCTATCGATATAGAGACAGACCAACATCTTTCAATCTAAAGGCATCATAAATAGAGGATATTACACGGTGGCGAGAAGATATGAATTTTATGTTCGAGTGGAAAATGAACACGAGAACATAAAATTCATATCTTCGAGCCAACGTGTAATGTTCTTTTTATTATATGGAGACTAAATATTGAATATTTTCGATTTTATTGTGTTTCAAAGTAGTCAAGTTTTACAAATACGGCTGGGCTTTATAAAAAAGGCGGGAAAAAAAAGGCGGGAATCGTGACGTCATTGAACGATACTACACTCACAAAGGTGACATACAGAAAATACGCCACTCGGGTCCCGGATGAAGTGGCGTATGGAATCTACGAGTGGTTTAGTTCCCAGTAAAACACTCTCCTCCATATAATAATGTTTGTTAAAAATGGAGAAATTGATGATCGTCAAAGCGACATGATGGCCTGTAGATGGAAAGTAAATCCCAAGAGAGTAACATAAGGAATTTACTCGGTGTCTTCCAGCGACTTTATTTAACGTCCATAAAGTCTTTCAGCAATCATGAGTCGATTAACATGTCATTAGAAAGGAGCTGTAGAAATATAGCTACGGTTAACAAGAGCTTTTGACGGTTAACAGACATCGCTCGCATTAACAAGCAATTGAAAGAGTCCTCTCCTTAAAGATGTTGCGTTAACCGCTGTTAACCGTTGAAACTTGCTTCAAACTCGCTGTTAATCGTGTAAATAGGTACGAAATCTTCAAGAAAGCCATATTAAATTATAATTTTACCAGAAATATCCACAGAATATCAATTTGAAGTAAATTTTCCTTCCTCGTTCGTGACATTTACGATCATCCGGTCTTTGAGTAAATAAATGATAATTGAGTTAGAGCATTCCATTTATTTGTAAGTGTGTTTCTCAGACTTCTCAAAGGGTGCGTTTTACACCTTAAATCGAAACTGTTGAAGATATATAACTTCTAATATTTTGTTCTGTAGTCTTTTCCTCGGAATATTCTATTATCCATCAAGTCTCGTAGATATTGATTGTTTCTACTGAGAATGTCATCAGTGTTCTAATCACACGGGTGGAAAAGTCCTCGTATGTTTCTTTCCTGATGTTGACAGAAGTTAATCGCCTCTCTGTGAAGTTTTAACTTCACTAAATGAAATAAATTTTCTGTAGGATTAATGTCCGGGCTTATGGGCACTGGTTAGTATGTTTAATAGCTGAGAACAACTGCGTTCCAAAATATTTCGTTCAGAGACACAATTTTGACTGGGGTCTCCACCCTGAATCCATGACCGGGATGTTCCCGTTCTGGCCAGCATACGCATGGCGTCATAGTTGTTCTCCACGAAGCAAGCAAACAACTCACCATTCATTTTTTCATACTGAGTGCACCGGAGGACTCCTTTTCCATAGCTCTTGAAAAATAATAACTTTTATGACTCTCCCGCCGCTATATACTCTAGCATCCTTTTCCGTGCCACTTCTATTAAGACCTTCACATTTGTTGGATCAATTTGGCCTTTGCGGTCCCCTTGCTAGGTCTACTAAATAGGTTTAGTGGTAGAAACTCACATTATGTAGATAGAAAGCTATGTTGTTTGGTCACACATCCTTGGGATACACAAACATTGCATAAGTTCGTCTTTTCGCCTCAATTACTCTCCGGAAAACCATCCTTGCAGTGTAAGGACACACAATTCTTTCCTTTTGTGACCTCACTAATGAGGTTAATTAGCTATTTTTCCTTACCAAATTATATCTCGAGTCACACTTACTGAACTGTCCAAAAATTGTTGCCCTGGTTTGAAAAACCACAGAACTAATGCTATTTCTTTAGGTTATGCGATCGCAGACAGTAGGTTCTTGAAAGACAAAGTAGGTCAACACTCATGGCCATCCCTCAAACTGACATTTTCCCTTCTTATTAAATCCATTTAGAAATCACTGGTGATCCTTGCAATCTGACTGGGTCTCAGCAGTGCGATTTATTCCCAAATCGCAGTATTTTTTGCTCTAAATCGCACCATTTCCACCAGCTAATGAGAAAGGAACACTAAAACAAAACAACTAATCAGATTTCAAGGCTTGTTTAAGGTAATCAATCACATTGCGGGAAAACGAAAGACAAAGAAAACTATTGTGTGGCGAATTTTGCGGCAACTTTTGTGTCCAACTGGATCGATAAAATATTGGTACTGACTCAAATCCTGTATTTTAACGATTAAATAGCTGTTGTGTGATTTTTAAATGGATGTGATAAAGACGTAATTGAACTTCGTTTCGTGCAATTTTGGTCTAAAATCATACTTGTGATTTCAAATCGAACTCGCTTGAAATCACACGCATGATTTCAAACCAAATTGTACTCCACTCAGTTCAATTACCGTTATTTTTTCAACTTACACGACGTACAATCTACTTCAAACTTCAAAGAAACAAACATTTTAAACATGAGAAGATTCAGAATAGGCGAAGTAGAGACTCGAACTCGGATCGGCTCCTCCACATTTCAGTTTTCTTTATCCGCTAGACTAACGAGACAAGCTCCCGTAAAGTCGAACATTTAAGAGTATTGACATAGTGGTACCCAGCAAAACAACTGAAAGCTAACCGTTTTCAAAGTGGTTTTTAGATCTAAATACTGTAGATCAGCACGGCTCAGCTCAGAAACGCTATTTCTTGTTGAACTAAAGCTCTAATTCTACAGGTTTTCATTCTTTTTACAGCGGTAAGCTAGTCATATTAAGATTAGATATTGCATTGTGTAATCGTTACGAAATGTTTAATGTCATTTTGAGGGATGGCCATGACTGTTAACCGACAAAGTATTCCTCTGGTCTGTTGGCTCAAACAATGTCATGCACCTCAAATGTCAAATGCAACTGTGTAATACGCCCGAGGCAAAGATGATGAGATATAAAAGCTAAAGATGAGAAGCTTTCGCCCGTTGCCATGCAACTAGCTTATCTTGGGATCATGTTTTTCGTGGAATAATGTTAAGGTAGCTCAAACCAGTTTCAACACTTGAAAGAAACGTTCTTATTAGAAGGATTGACACTACAACACTTTATCACTTAACAGGAATGTTATGGTACCATAGAGTGAGTTTCAATTGAGTGTCGTAAAACCAAAACCAAAGTAATTACTTTGGCCAATCAAAAAGGATAGAGACAATCCGTTAAACCAATCAAAAGTCGAAGTAATTACACGTAGCCGACACCTACGGTGGCCCACAAGGGCAAAACACAACTCAATATTGAGCTGGATACACAACAATCTTTCGTGATACAAAACAATTTTCCACGGTACACAACAATCTTTCACGATACAGAACAATTTTTCACAGTACACAACAATCTTTCGCAACACAAAACAATTTTTCTCGGTACACAACAATCTTTCGCGATACAAAACAATTTTTTACGGAACACAACAATCTTTCGCGATACAAAACAATTTTTCACACAACAAAACAATCTTCTGTGATACAAAATAGTTACGTAGAACAGAACAGCGTTTCACGATGCAAAATTAAATTTCACGATGCAAAACAAAAAATTTGGAAGACTGGTAACAACTTCATATCACGTGATCATACAACAACGTGCTGGTAAGTACTTCGCGTAAGATTACGTACATTGTCCCGACATAACGAGTGTTAGTATGTGTGAGACCACATATATGTAAGATGTGTAAAACTGCGTATGTTGTCGTTACTATGTTTAACTATATTGTCCCTAGTAAATCCACTGTAATCCCGTAACTTCTGTAATCGTTTAATTTCTGTAACCCCGTAAACATCTGCAATTGTAACTTCTGTAAACCCGCGTAATTTCTGTTATCATGTAACTTCTGTAACCCCGTAACTTCTGTGATCCCGTAATTTCTGTAACCCCGTAACTTCTGTAATCCATTAGCTCCTGTAAGATTCTGTTTGTGGTGTCTTAGTGATGTTCATGTTTGCCGAAATATCTTTGCTTGTTTATCTACTAGTTTTAACTAGGCTTAACCTGAAAGCCTTTTTTCCGCCGTTTAATGGAATGGTGTAATGGAAACATCTCGTTCGTGTTTCGAAAAACGCAAAAACCCTCTGTTCATCGTACGAAATCTCGAGGTGCCTTGAGTAATTCTAGGACTATTTGAGAGGAAGTACTTGATTTTTATTTTTTGCAAAGATTAGCAACTTTTTGAGAAATAAAAAATAGTGCATATTAAAGGTAGTTTTAAAATTAAAATTTGAAGTTTAGAATTAAACCAACCTGGGATGCTCTTGCGTGGGGGTCACTGAACGGTCTGTCAGTAATCCAGAAATAGCCTTCTTTATTATCCCTTCTTTCAGCCTCTGAAAAAAATTCAATCAGCTCCTCCACCTTAAGGCCTTATTAGCCACCCTCCTGGTTCTGCTAGCCGTTATGATTTTGAGAAAACAGTTTATTTTTTTATACTAAAGATTACCTAAGAAGGGTTACGTTGATACAAACGTTGGCCGTGTCGCACTTATATTTCAACAGAATTAACTATTGGAGGGTAATGTGAAGTGCTATTTTCTACCCATGTAAACCATGTGACCAGGGTGGGAATTGAACCTACTACCTACGAGTTAGATCACCGCCGCTCTAACGACTGAGCATTTTCCCAAAGTTCTCTGTCGGTTGCAATTCAATCATGACAGGTAGAGGATTAACATAGGGGATATTCAAGGTTCATGAACGTTTATCTTCTCCCTTAAGACACCACTAATGACACGAAAAAAGCTGCCACTTAGCTGTGAAGTGTCGGAAAAGACAACTTTTTTTTTGGTGAGGGTGTACAAATGCACCTGTATTTAACGGCCGAATGATAAACCATTGGAGGGTTACAGAAGTTACGGGGTTACCGAAATTACAGGATTACAAAAGTTACGGGACTACAGATGTTACGGGATTCCAATAGATTTACTGGAACAATATAGTTAAACATAGTAACGACAACATACGCAGTTTTACACATCTTACATATATGTGGTCTTACACATACTAACACTCATTATGTCGGGACAATGTACGTAATCTTACGCGAAGTACTTACCAGCACGTTGTTGTATGATCACGTGATATGAAGTTGCCCGTGTTTGTTACCAGTCTTCCAAATTTTTTGTTTTGCATCGTGAAATTTAATTTTGCATCGTGAAACGCTGTTCTGTTCTACGTAACTATTTTGTATCACAGAAGATTGTTTTGTTGTGTGAAAAATTGTTTTGTATCGCGAAAGATTGTTGTGTACCGAGAAAAATTGTTTTGTGTTGCGAAAGATTGTTGTGTACTGTGAAAAATTGTTCTGTATCGTGAAAGATTGTTGTGTACCGTAGAAAATTGTTTTGTATCACGAAAGATTGTTGTGTATCCAGCTCAACATTGAGTTGTGTTTTGCCCTTGTGGGCCACCGTACTACGACACAAAGCGCGGGAAAATGTGTACGCGCGAGCCACGATTGGTTTTGGTTTCACTTCTGATTGGTTGAAAAAGTGGCGCGAGAACTTTGAACCAATCACTGAATGAAGTAAATGCAAAACCAAAGCAATTCGCTAATTACTTTCGACACTCAATTGCAAACCGCTCTATCAAACACCAATTATTGCTGAAAAAGATTCGGTCACTTTTGTGACGTAACAAGTTACCGTGGCAACGGGAAAGCCTTGCAAAAAAACCCATATTTGGCTTTAGCTGCTCATATTTCAAATACGGTATCGATGACCCCTATTTTTTATGTCTGAAATGTAATCAGCATGCCAGAATGAAACTTGCTGCAAAGTTTAAAGAAATTCTGTGACGAGGATTCAGAGGCACATTAAATAATTGTCAAGTTAAGGTAGCTCTGAATCCGCTCCACATAATTTTTTTAAACTTTGCAGAGAGTTTCATCTTGGCCTGCTGATCACTTTTGTGTAATAAAAAATTTGGGTCACCGAGTTCGTTTTTCAGATATGAGCAACCAAAGCCAAATATAGGCTGTTTTCGCAAGGCTTTCCTGTTGCCGTGGTAACTTGTTACGTCACACAAATGACTGCATCTTGTTCAGCAATAATTGATGTTTCACATGGTATCATAACATTGCTGTTACGTGTCAATCCTTCTAATGACAAAGTCTCTTGAAAGCGTTGAAATGGTTTGAGCCACCTTAAATAGCTAAGCTAAGAAATAGCACACTCAACACTTGTTAACAGAACAGTTAGTTAATAAAGGATCATTACATCAAGTGATACATCATAAATTAAGAATGAAATCTGCTTGTTAAAGCCAGCAATTCTATTAATAGAGAGACGTGGCCATCAAAGAAAAGCCGCTGCATAGTGATCAGGAAAGTCACGATATCTGTCTGCAAATTTGATTGCCATGCCAGCGAGTCAACCGAGCGAACACGCGATGCTGACGAAGCGCAGAACACCCATTATATTCTCCCAACCATAACGATTAAATTAGATTGAAAAATCAGCCAAAAGTGTTTAAATGCCTTTTAAAATTTGTACTGAAGGTAAGCACACCCTAATGTAGTCTGCCGTAACTTACGCATGTGCAAAGCCATATAACCCTGGCAAAGATGTTTCGACCTTATAAGTTCTCATCGGCATCGCAGAACTGTCGAGCCCAAAAAGATGACTGTGCCATGCTGATGAAGGGTCTGGGTGATACAGCAGTGCGCATGCATGAGGCAGACCTCGCCGTTGGTGTTGGTGTTTGAATTTACAGTAGTAAATTACTGTTCAGTATTAAGAAGGTGCTGCAAAGAGTCGTCATATTCTTGCATAAATGGGGTCTTCGGCGCTGGAGACTTCTTTTCAGTAAATATGTTGATGTCGCTCTTGTTTCTGTAATCAGTGATGTCTTCCGCTTTGTACTTCAACCGAGGCACCCAAGTTGTAACTGTAACTTGATTCCTGAGAAACGTCAGCAAGGTAATCCGTCTAGAAGTCGACACAGTCATCGTTGTCTTTCAACGAAAACAAAAGTATTATGCCCTCGTTTGGGTAAATTTTCATTGACAGTGTTATGTGCAAATTTTCGAGAAATGCAACCGCTGGTAATCATGATACATGTATTCTGGAAAATAGCGCCGCTTTGCAGACAGACTCCTACCCTCTCCCCCAACAAAGTAACATTTCTGAAATTTCTTAAATGCTGATTGGTTATTTCTGTTCTCAGAAGTGGGACGTTACCTGAGTATCGTCATATGATATAAAACAAAATGTACAAGTGAGTAAGGGAATCGTATGTCGGGAATTCCGTATTTAACAATTATTCCACTCGCGCTTGTTGGGTATGAGATGATACATAGCCAACGAGGCGCGTAGCGTCGAGTTGGCTATAATCATCTCATATCCAACAAGCGCGAGTGGAATAATTGTTTTATTAAAAACGCCCCCAAAATATAGAAAACTAGACTACAATAAAAATAAAAAGGCCCAAAAAATCACGCATATGCTTGCCGTGTTTGTAGATCATGGTATAATGGCTCATAACCCATGATGGCTTAGCCAATCAAAACTCTCGAATTGCATTATCCAATGATCCAGTTTTTAATAATCCATATTATTATACATTGGTGTCACCAGCTCGATTTTGATTGGCTATAAGCACGCAGCTAATTCTTGCTTGCCCTGTTTCTCTTACGTCATACCTACAAACAATAGATTTTATATATGTAGAATTGACGTCATACCTACAGACAATAGTTTTATGCATGCAGAAGTGACGTCACCTAACACACTAACCAGCAGTTTGATCAGTTTTGTCATGGCGGAGCTCAGCTCAGGAATATGCATAATAAAACAATTATTGAATTCGGTTTTCGCATGTTAGCGATAATTATCAAGGCCTCAGTTTGTGTTATCCGCCTCAGCCTTCGGCTTCGGCAGATAACACAAACTTTGGCCTTCATAATTATCGCTAACATGCTCAACCTCATCCAATAATTGTTAATTATCCCACATTCAGTCTCGCGGATATTGGTCGTGCATGACTTAGATAAGAGTCATGCGTGACTTGCTTCTCCACGTGAAAGGCGATCGAGGCAAAAACTGTAAGTTGCAAATTTTTGCGCAAAAACTTCAACGCGAAAAATTACAATAGACCAGAGACAACGCGTTTTTCGCTGCTTCTAAGAATGTGTGTAAATGTGATGCCCATCATTGTAGCTTTCACAAAATCCTGCAAAACTACGAAAAGAAAGAGTTTGCGGGGCAGAGGACAATATAGTGGACCCATTTCACCCGCGGTTTATAGTCTACAGTCTGCAATTTATCCCTGGCCTGCGATCTCCAATCTCTCTGCATTTGACACTAACCGTATCGCACTACGCCTCAAGTTCACCTTTAGTTGGTTCAATGCTATGGGCGAGTAAACAGAAAGGGTAGCACTAGATGAAGACAGGATTAACTATAAAAAAGAACTCTGTAGTGCCAGTAATCAATTTCCTGGAATTTCTGGCATTACATATCACTTATTAATCGAGAGTGAGGTCATTACAGGGAAAACTCATACCGAGGCCTTGATGTATTGACCGAGCGATAGCCGTCGAGCCGAGAAAAATTTTCATAATGCTCGGCTAATGCCCGGTCATTATTCCGGTCATTACAAGAAATTATTATATGGCTTTGTCTCACAAGGACTGGGAACTACCAAATTGACGAAATCTATATTGATCGCGGTCTAGATTTTCCCATCTAGACCGGCACCTAGACCGGTAATGTTTTGCGGTGAAAAGATGCAAACTAAAATGCAAAAATATTGAGTATTTTCTTCTACCAATATTTATTTATGGAAGTGCCAAACAGCATGATGACAAAAGAGAGGATGACGAGCAAACTTTGACAGAATTAAGTTCAGCTCATCGCCACTCATCGCCGTTTGCAAGCAAAATGTCAGTTAGTACAAACCAGTTACATTAAACGAATTAAATTGTTCTTGTTTGCCATATAATAAACATCTTATTAACCGAGCTTAGTCAGTCTGTATGGGAGAATCTTGACCTCGGTCGTGTGTACAGACCTCACTGCGTTCGGTCTGTACTCACGACCTCGGTCAAGATTCTCCCATACAGACCTCCTGCTCGGTTAATAAGAGCTAAATCTTGTCCCCCTCAGCGGCCAATCAGAGCGCGCGTACTATTGTAGCCACATAATAAAAAGTATCCTTTAAGAGCGAATCCTCCATTTTTGACCCTATGCTAATGAAGTAATTTAAAATATCTAATTGGTTCTGTGTCATATACTACGTGCTTATTTCAAGGACGACACATTGTTAGTCAGTTAGTGTAAATGTGGACCACGAATTCATGGAACAACATATAAAAATAACCTTCTCGGCATGCTTGCAATCTAAAAAATAAATTTCAAATATTTGTCTTGTGGCAGAGGGTTTTCTGTATTACCTCGTATTTTCTTGCGATTAATGAATGATCCGATTCACGACCTAACATTTTGACACTGCTGTCTGGTGTCTTCTCAATCCTAGAAAGGGTGTAATCAAACGTTATTCTGTCTTCTTTTAATTTTCGAAGTTTCAAATCTACTAGACTCCTTAGACTAAGTCAGACATTCGGTGCTTGGCGAAGGCGAAGTGAAGTCCATCGTCCAAATGATTTCTGTTGTCGGACAGCACATAATTATCAAAGTCATTCTTCGAAAACTACTGAAAGAAAAACGCTGTTTTATTGGGTAAGGAGAATTATGAGGAAAGTCCTCCCACATTCAAAAATGAAAAATGTACAAATATTTCCAGAACCAGCCATTCACAAAAACTTTCACCATTTCCTGATGTTCTTTTCTAGAACGCAAAGACAGTTGCTGAAATGACCGAACGGCTATAGCAAAACTCTAGCCTTACGTAACTTCATTATGCTTTAAAAAGCCTTACTCTCGCAGAACAAAGGCATTCACGGCTTGTGTTCGACTTTCTTCGTTGAACTGAACAAACTTTAACATCTCATTAGGTTGCGAGCTCTAGATAATTAAATCGCTCTCGAATTCACTACTTTTTGCTACCAGACTGATTCCGTGGGTGAGTTAACGAAAAACGAACTCACACGACATTTCCACTCATTAATTAAAGGCCCAGGATAAAATATCTGGATTACTGAATTGAATTATTTGAATTACTCTGGACTTTGTGTATGCTAAAATGTCTACTCATATGGAATGAGAGCTTAGTTTCTCCCAGAGTATTCGACAGGTTCAATTTTCTCAAGAAATGCTGATAAGAAAAATGCCTGTTAAAAGTCTCCCCTAGTCAAAAAATAACATAACTGAAAACACAGTTGTTATGCTCAGTAGAAAGGAAAACACACAGACATCAGTATTTCCAATACAAGCAAGCTGCTGTTGTTCATTATGGCCGCGCGAAATCTGGATTCAAGGAACCCAGATTTCGCTCGACCATTTTTCTCGCTCAACACTTGTGGTCTACACAGAGAACCACAAGGAAGCACACATCCCTCAAGCTGACACTTCCCTTTTAATTCAACTTACTCGACGTATAATCTACTTCAAACTTCAAATCTACTTCAAAGAAAAACACATTGTAAACATGCAGAGAAAATTCAGAATAGGCGGATCGATGGCTTCTCAACACACTTTCCGATATACACTAGACGAACGAGACAAGCTCTGGAGACTGAGTTGAATTCACCGCTAACCGTTTTCAAAGTGGTACCTATCCCACCTAAAATTATATTGTAGATCAGCGCGGCTTAGCTCAGAAACGCTATTTCTTGTTGAACTAAAGCTCTAATTGTGCCGCGCACGTGAAAAATATATGGAAATTTTTGGTTTAAGATTAAAGGACTTTTTTTAAAAAATCACTGCCCAAGGTCGAGGAAGTGCTCCAAAGAATCATCAAATTCTTGCATAAATGGAATTTGAGGCACAGGGGACTTCTTTCCGGTAAATATACTGCTATGGCTTTGACTTCTGTAAGTGGTGATGTCTTCCTCCTTCTTGTATTTGATCCAAGCGTGCAAAGCCGCCGATGCATCCAAGTTGTACATGTAATTCGTTTCCTTGGCAAGGTCAGCTATGTAGTTTGTTTGAAAGTCGATCTCCTCATGTTTGCCTCTCAATGTTTTCATTCTGAAAATTAACAGTTGGTAAACGGGTTTAAAATTCACCTAAGCGCGAGAGCAGTCCCGTGTCTCTTACACGTCACGCAATTCTGTCATGTTGCTCTTCATCGGACGCCTTACACCTTATTCCAAAATGACCACCATTTTGGTATTCTTTTGTTTGATTAAAAGTTGGCCCTTTTAGCCTTGCTTTCAAACAGAATAGTTAACGTTGAATAAGGCCAAAAGGGCCAATTTCCAGTCAAACAAAAGAATACTATAATGGCGGTAATTTTGGAATAAGGGCACGAGGTAGTTGTTTCAAGTAAAAAAACCAAGCAAAGAGTTGACAAGGACAAAAGGTGGTATCCCTGCTGTAGATACCTATTGAGATAGTTGTTAAAAATAAAAACAAAAACAAAAACAGCAGTAGACTAGCAACCTTTGTGGCATGATTATGGTGCTGCAGCAAGAATCCCCCTAAAAGAAGGGGTTTCTGTCCATTAACTGAAATAATTATCTCTAGTAAAGCGGGTAATTGGGGGGAAGATTGTGTGTGTGGATGGTGAGTTGAGGAAAAATTATAACCAAAAATTAGTCTGTAAAATGAGTAAGAGAAATTCACAAAGCAAACTCTCAAACTCACAGTGGAGTTAGCTAAACAAAACCAAACTCTGTGTGAAAATAAAAACCTTAATTTCAGAAACAGCCAGATAGTACATGTATAAGAAACTACAGTAAATCAAGTAGGAGGGATAAACAAATATTTGAACATGAAAATTATTCGTTCTTAAGAAATAACAATAATAAATATGGAAAAATCCCAACACGAAACCTTCGTTCTTAAAAAGCATGGGAAAGGGAGCTCCAAAACCCAAAGAAATCCCATGCAAAATGAAAAAACAGGTGTTATGAGGCAAATCCAAACAACCCGAAGATAAAGAAAGGCTGACTGCGACACCATTAGGCTCGTGAATGGCTGTGAATCTTCAGGGGTAGAGCGCAACCGAGCAAGGGGGTTTCTAGTCCAGCGCCGGACCTCTACTAGACCCCCTCGTGCCGAGTCAAGAAAAAAAAAGAAAAGAACAACAAGCAGCAACCCAGGAGAAAAACTAACACCAAAAACCAGGGATAGGCTGACGCGACCGAAACTGCGAAGCCAATTAACTAAATTTGGAAATAACACTTACCAAAACACACTTACCAGGTGTATAATAGCATTTCTGAAGCAAAAGTATAGTTCAAATATTTGTTTATCTCTCCTATATAGCTACTTGATTTATTGTAGTTTCTTATACATGTATTTTCTGTTGGTCTAGGCTGCAGGTAACCTACCATGTCAGCCCCAGTTGTCTTGATCAATATCGCCATATTTACCATGGTAATGACCAAGTAGACAGAGGACGACTTTAAACGCTCTCCCAGAATCGATTTGACTTTGTTTCGGGATTTAGGATCCCTTGGAAAATGAATATCGGGGCTACTTCATTCAAGAAAGCAGTATACGAAAAGTTATGGATGTCCAGCCAATATACTATCTTTAGCGATTTGTTAGTGGGTGATCTTGAGGGGCCCGAGTTATATTCCCAGACTTGGAGTCACATGTGGGTTGAGTTTGTTGATTCTGAACTCTGCTACCACAGGTTCTTCAACGGGTACTCCGGTTTTCCCCTCTATCTCCTTAAAAACCAACCTACGATTTGATGAGTTGATTTGATTTCTGTACAGCGCTGTCCCTAATTAGTGCCCCAGAACTATGTACATGTATATGTAATCGAAATGTGCCCTCGTGCAATTAAGGATTAATTTCACACGTATTTTCAAAGTTCTCACAAAATCGCCCGACGAGGGCAATTTGGAAAACTTTGAAAATACAAGTGAAATTAATCATTAATTGCACGAGGGCACATTGCGATTACATCTTTATCACATAAAGGGCAAACTTATTGAGGGAAGCCCGTTCAGTGCCGCGACAAATGACAGTCAACACGCTCACATTCGGTTAAAGTTCAATTTAATAAATCGTTACTGTCCACAGAAAAAAGCACTTAAAATGTATTTTGTATGTGCCACATATAAAATACATTTTAGTTTAAGCAACTGTCAATCAATCAGGATCAAGTAATCATGGCCTCCGTCTCAGCCAATCAGCATTCAGTAATTTTGCCCCGTATGTCATAAATATAATTAAGAATTAATAAATGAGTTTATCGTCATCATCATCATTATTTAAATGGTCACCGTTGTCTTTCTTTTTCTCCAGGTAGGAACGTTCTCCCTGTCTTGGCAAGACGGGATCTTTGATGGATTTTTGGGATTTTGGGTCCTGAATATACGCTCGGTGGCACTTATTTTAAGCTACTCAACATTTGCACCTGTGAATAGCCTTGTATGCGCATGCGTGTAGACAGGAAATGCGCCTGAATAAAAAAGTCTAAATCTGTTAACAATAACGGTCGTTGTCTATCCGCAATATTCAAGTTAATAAATATGTTTCACCTTGCATTGCATATAACAGGGATGATTAGTTTCTTTTCACCACCTCCGCCTTTTAACAGATTGGACCAAAGAAAGGCATTTTAGCAGTGTCGTAAATGCCTACCTGGAAATCCACAGCTTCATATCATTTTCCATTTCTTGCTGATTGGGAAGTTTAATTTTTCCAGTGATATAATTAACTGCCCAAAATCCTTGTATGTCAAACATGGTGAAGCTATAGTACTGGTCTAATGCCCCAATGTAAAGAGCCTTGTTTCTTCCTCCGCCTCTCCACAGAATAGCCTTGTACAATCCTTCGGGGTACAAGACGTTAGACGTTTTGAGGCAAAGACGTTCTTCCAGGAATGGATAGAAGTAATGGTATCCAGTGCACAGAATAATGTCGTCTACTTCTGCTGAGGTTCCATCTCCAAACTGGACAGTTCTTCCCTCGATCTTGGTCAAAAGTGGCTTCTCTGACACCTGAGAGGGCCACTTGAAACCCATCGGTTTTGTTTTCCATGTGCAAATAATATTTTTGGCGCCATACTTGAGGCATTGAAGAGCAATGTCTTCTGCGGAATAGCTTGAACCAACCACAAGAACTCTCTTGTCCTTAAACTGAGAGGCGTCCCTGAAATCGTGTGAATGGATAACTCGACCAGGAAATTGGTCCATTCCAGGAAAGTGTGGCACGTTTGGGGCAGAAAAATTGCCAACGGCTACTATTATGTAGTCGAATCTCTCGAATGGAAGAACTTTGTCCTCTGGGAGATTTTTGACAACGACTGAAAAGTCGCTGGTTGCGTCGTTGAAGGTCACTTGTCGAACAACATGGTTGAAACGAATCCAAGGACGAAGATCCCCTTTTGTCCAACGACCTGAGATGACCACAAGGAAAGATTTACTTCGAAATGTCTCGATTTCATTTCAAGCCGTAATTTTAATTCAAAACGTTATTGTACCGAGAGTCATGATTTTAGCAGATGCGAAATTTCAGGAATGTATGAAAATGTAAAACGCACCCGCAGGTCGGGCAGAGTAATAATAATAATAATAATAATAATAATAATAATAATAATAATAATAATAATAATAGTAATAATAATAATAATCTTTATTAGGGCTCCAAGAAGGCTTTTCAATTCTAATTTATTATTTGTTATGTGTTCGAATTTTCTCGAGCCTGTGACAACTCTTGCAGCAAAATTCTGGACAATTCTGCAGTTTGGAGACGTTCTTCTTTGATTTGCTAGACCATACAGGAGAACAATAGAATAATTGACTGAATACCAAAGCGTGGATAACATTCTCTTAAGACTTTGAGTCAAAAAAGTATTTAATTCTGTTAATTCTGAGCCCTTTTTATGTCGATTGCTCTGCACGCAGGGTTCTTTTTCGCGTGAACGATGTAGTTGTCTCAGCTCTCTATTGGTCGGATGGAAAAATCCAGCTATCATCAGGCGGCCATGTTAATTCGTTCCAATTCTCGTGAAACAGGAAAAGGACACGTGCAATGCACCTATGAAGTCACTTGGGCAATTAACTATCTCTTGCTTATGAATGGCTTGTAAACTAAAAAATTCTGTTAGTTTTCATCCTAGGGTACTTTCACTAGATACCTTAAAGCAACGACAACAGAAAGGAGATAAAACTAAGTTCAAATTCGTCCACGTCCGCGACAGCAGAGGCTGTTTGCTTTAAGATTCGAATTGAATTCTAACCTTTCAGATAATCATAAAGGGCTTCTCTGGGAGGGTATGATGGAACGGGCTTCTTAAAATGATCTTCGAAAGTATAATCAGGAAACTCCAAGCATTCCTTGGGACCATTTGACCACAAGCCTCGGTACATGCTACCGTGCACTGGTTCCCCATATTGATCAGAACCTATGAAAAAGACATCGCTTTAAAATGGACAAGCCACACGAAACACATCTCGTGGGAATAAGTCAAACACGAAGACGCATTATAAAAGTGGTCGCTTCTTCACGCTCTGCTTTTGTTCGAATTCATTTAAACACAACTGATTACCCAAGATGGCGATCAACCAACAGCAACACCGAGACGAAACCCCCGATATTTCCAGTCGGCGCGATAAAAAAGGGGACGGGGGTTTTATAAAGGACAGAGGACATCTCTTAACATAGTACGGATACATTGCCATTAGGAGTTTTTTTTTTATGAATAGGGAATGCGGCCCAGTGGTTTTGGCGCTTGCCTTGAGAACCGGAGACTGGCCCGGGTTCAAGACTCGTTCTGATCACTCGTTGAATTTGTTCTTTTTAGTCCCTGGTTAAATCTCTCGGCTGCACATGTAGATACCCATCTAGTTTGCCTCTGAGCAGTTGAGATTCATAACAGTTGTTGTCGTTTTGTTGATTTGATTTCATTGGCCCTGAAAAGCTCCTATGGGGAGAGAGGTCAATGAAGTATGTAAGTATATTGCACATTACCAAAGAGCTCTGTTTGAGACCACCGTCGATTGACAAATTATCCTAATGTTCCAAATGTGAAAGGCACCACGTTTTTACTCGCTCGTCTGCGTGTTTAATTTACCCGCAAACTCACATCCCTTTGCCCTTTCATTTTTCATTAAGAGCTTTACCCACCTTTTCCCCTCCCACCCATTTTTGGCAGAGAAAATCTCTGGGTTTTAGCCGTAACAGTCACGGAGCGGTGTGCCTCACTGGGAAATCCTTGCTAGCCTAAGTCATACCGATCTAAAACAACGGGATGGTGGCAACTTTGCGAGAGTTATATCAAGAAGCGGTTATGACTAATTCATGATGTATGCCGTAGGTATTCCCTGCAAGTCTTACCAGTTTCGTCGGTATATTTCCAGAGTCCTCCCCAATTCGACTGTTTCTCGAAACAAACAATCTCGGGTACTTCTTGTCCCTGTGCCTTCAGTTGATTAAAGTGGTATAGCACAGACATCCCACTAGGTCCTGCACCAATAACACAAACGCGCAGTTTGGCTTGAGACATCTTCGATTTCCTTTAATTAAGCTCTGCAAGAAAACAAAAACAAAGAGTTAAATTGAACGAGACCCTGTAATTAAATGATAAAAAGATTATCGCATTGAACTTCGATTGCAATTTTGCCCATGTAAATGCCCATGTAAAGACTCAATTTTTTCTTTGGCTAATATAAATCTCTCCCGCGCCTAAGGTAAGCAAATTCTATCGATGACAGCAAAGGTTTTCTTCTTTGTGAGCTGTTGAAATACAAATCGAAAAATATGTTTGTATTATAAATCAAATTAACTTCACCTTTATTGTGGCTCTAAGCTAAATTTCAAAAGAGCCAAGTGATATATACAATACAACTGATGATACAAATTATGCAAGTACATCTACTTATATGAATGATTACCGAGTGATAAATAACAAGAGAGTCAGATGCGAAGATGTACTTTAGGAGCAATTCAAATTGAAATATCACTGGCCCAGATTGAAAGCAGCAAGTCAAGCCAGGTGGTAAGCGTTTCTTCGATATCGATATAACAAGTCAGAAATAGCGCGGCAGTGCGAGACCCCAATGCGAACCCCTCGTTGTCAAGCCACTCCAGTCAACTCTTGTCACGGGTGAAGATAGTGCGTCGTATCTTTAAGGTGTAAGATAAGCTTGAGAGTCATTTGGAAGACTTTACTCCCTTTCTCGAGTTTTCGAAACGCTAAATAAGGAGACGGATCCGGCCTGTCATCAGTAGAAGAGCTAAATTATATTTTCTATAATAGCTAATGGCTTTGTCGAGTCAACCAATTTCCCTTTCCTAATCCCTGGAGTGTGTAATCGCTGTTTTCACAGGATACATTTAGTCAATCCTACCGTTTCTACGAATCGCTCAGTACCTTTTCTGTGAATCGCTCAGTAATGTGGTTACCTTTAACTACGTGATTTTTGGGCTTCAAAACCTTGACCACAGATTGAAGTGCCAGCATCTTTGACCACAATACTTACTTTTGTAGAAGATCAATTTCATGTGATTACTTTATTAAAGATCGATTGAATGAACTTTGGGCGGTTGATAGGAGGGATGATATTTGCCCAGTCGATATTATATTTAAACCATTTTAAAGCAGTTTTTATAAGTAACCAGGGGTTGGACAATAACAGATACTCATACATCATATTTGAATTGATAAATAAGGCTTTCAGAGGGCAACGTGACAGAATTGTTTACGGATAGTATATGACTTCTCCAAGACTTGGAAATGAAGCAAGAACGGACTTGGTAGACGTGTGGCATACAGCCAACCATACCGTTAAAAAAAGACATCTGGTAAAGAACCCCTGATTGAAGATTTAAAGTCATCTACATGAAATACTGAATTTGCAATAACTGCATGTGATCCGAACGGAGACGCCTAGAAAGAAATTTGGTAACGGTTATAGAGCATGATTAGGTTTGAAACCCAGATTCGCGGCGTAAGTTCTGAAATGGGGAAACTGTAAATTTGGTCAGCTTACCAACTCACGCAAAAAATTCAATGAACCCTCCAGCCGAATCTTATTTGATCAATCATTATTTTGCTATTGAAATCTTTAGTTAACGTATCTACCTCTTTAATTTGTACCGGTCTGCAGGATTCTACTGGAAAAACAGAATTCTAAACAGCGGCAAACCAACCTCGAACGTACTAAGAATATCCTTCTTCTTTGCTGGAAAGTAGTAGTATTGGGCCCTTCATACCAAGAAACCTCGATCCCGTGTGCATATATTATAACCACGAAAAGAATAGACCTTTTTGCAGATACGGCGGCCATTTTGATTTCTATTGTTTCAAGTAGCTATTATGGGATGCCCAGGGGGCAAATACATATTAATTTGCCCCCTGAGCATCCCATAATGTCTTTCGAAACAACAGAAATCAAAATGGCCGCCGTTAGGGGCAAGTTCGAACATGACGCAACTCGGTGTAATCCTAAGAGACACGTGTAATCAAAAAACCCAACCCATTAAAACTAGCAGTCAAAGGGGAACAGAAAAACCTCGAGAATATTTTGACTTGATCTAAGCACTGTGTTTCACCGGTTTTCTGTTCATGTGAAGTTGTCATAGCTGACCGCATTTTTGCAATGGTAATGCTATAGGCCACTTTCGATATCGGTAATAAAATTCAGTTTGAAAGAGAGGTTCGGATCGAGGACAAAGACAAAGGAAAGTGGATGGTATGCTAATATATTTCACATTCATTACAACTTCTTTCTATTGTTTTTGTCCTCTCTGCTTCACTATCAAGCTGAATATTGATATTTCGATTTTAAGAACGATGCAATTCGACTATTTAATTTGCTTACGGGGTTTTATTTGCACCACAGGCAGACAACCCAAGCAATGACTTTGGGTAAATCACAATACGCATATGACTTTTACTTGAATCATAATAGAATTCAACCTAAGGATACTTTAAGAATTTCAAGGGTGTTACCTTAGATCATAACCTAAGTTTCAAACCTCATATCCAATGAATTAGAGCCATTGTTGATCTGGTTTTATTTTATTTGGGGCCGTTGTTGCTCCTGTTTATTTTGAATTAGAGCCATTGTTGATCTGGTTTTATTTTATTTGAGGCCCTTGTAGCTCCTGTTTATTTTGAAGTAGAGCCCTTGTTGCTCTGGTCACTGGCTCTTGCGGCGACACTGTGTCAGCCATGCCTGTTACTAAAAAATATTATTTACTGTATTTTGAATCTTCAGTGTTAGTTCTAGGTACTTGTTGTTGTTTCCTTGTTCTCAAAAATGCAAGTTGTTCCACATCTTTCCTACGTTCAAACCTCATGTTAACGTTAATGAAATCTTAAAAATAGTGTATGCTAAAATTTCCACCCTTAGTCGCCTGAAGCAGTTTGTTCCCAATTACATCTTAGTCAAATTATATAAAGCATACGTCTTACCACATTTTGAATATTGTGGTCCAATTTTGTTAGGCATTGGTAAGACATAGCCGTGGTGACACTACAAACTTTATACCTAGGTAAATTCGACTTGTTGACAGTTTATAACTCGGGAAACAGATTTTTTCAGAGTGACCGATTTTTCCCCAAATAATTTACCTCGGTGAAATTTTATCGTCTGGAGCTTGGATATGTCACAAGAACAATAGAGTTTCCCTTGACAGCTACCCTAAAGCGTTAGCTAGGGAAAATTCATTTCTCCAGGTAATTAACAATAAAAGCTCGTCGGCGAATGTCTTAATGACAGATACGGATACACGACTATGGGGCGCCGATTGTAAATAAATTATTTACCTTGATATTCTCAATTTTTTCATATGTAATAAATAAAGATTTGTGATATGATACCATACAATACTCCAGAATTTATTTCATATTAAATGCATATTATTTGAAGTCATGGCTTTATTA